>JAYESA010000013.1:96526285-96676285 GCA_036927795.1 Iris macrosiphon | reverse complement strand
AATAAGCTCGAATTTGACCGCTACCTCTGCGCTTTTTCTTCGTTTCCTTCGAATGTGGAGGAACCGACCTTCGGCCATCACCGGTTCCAGAGATCTCCCGAAGGCCTTCAAAGCTTCCAACAACCGACCAACCCACCGCCTTTCTCCGACGCTTTTTGCACCTTCCCGAGTATCCCGAACCGCCAACCTAGAAGCTTTCACACCTCAGAGTAACCGCCTCTCCGTCTTCTATAAATAGAGGTCTGACCCCCTCTGTTTCCACATACCAACTCAATGGCGAAGTCCTGCCCATCTATTCTTCCCACCAACCGACTTTTTTTCCTACCGTTTTCAATCAAGAATCGGTTACAATTCTGTAACCTCTGGAGCTCGAGGCCAAGGCGGACCCGTGCCTCTTTCGGCGATCTTTTGGTGAGTGAAGCACTGGCTTGCCACATCTCCTCCATTAGCGATCATCTCCTCCGCCGTGTCTTCATCAGGTTCCGCCGCGAGTATAACTCGGAGTCTTCGCGAGTTCAGATCAGGAGGTGAGTTCATTTCAAACTGAATTGGTCTCTTTCCCATTCCAATCAGCTTCATCTCTTGCGTTCTTTATACCTCAAACTCATGGAGGATCTGTGTTTGAGAAGCAGTTCGAGGTTGACTGAGCGGAGTCAAGCGACAACGACAAATTCGATCAGTAAATATATCATTGATCTTCGAGTTCTTTTCATAATTTCGATTAAGAATTGATCCCTTGTTCAGTTCTTGAACACCAGATCACGGACTAGGAAGGTTTTATCGATCTTTTCTGATTCTAATGTGATCTAGGACGATCACAAGAACAATTCTTGTTTGAATTCCTTTTGGCTTTGATCAAATTCGAAATTAAGTTTTAAGTCCTGTTCTGAATTAATTTTCTGATACTTGAACACTAGGTGTTCGATAGTTTGTCACATAGGAGATTTTTGGTCCAGATTTACTACAAGACATGGTGTCTAGTCTCATGATTATATGAGCACGCTTTAGATATACTTAAGTCCATTTCCTCCTTAATGTTAGTGAGCTTTGGAGCACGACTAGGCATAAGGTGTTGTGTCTATGCCATATGATGTCAAGGCCGACAGTTAATTAGGGATGCAAACTGTGTTGATCAGAGGAATTTTGATTCAGGGTTAGGTGATAGTCAAGGGCATTTGGAACTATTTTTAGTTGGATCAATTACTGGTCAAGTTTAAATTTGAACTTAACAAGCAACTAGGGTATGATAACGATCATATTTGACCAGCTGTAGGTTGGACTATAAAAGCTATAAGACTCCCGGACTGCGGGTCAGCATTTGGAAGGCCCGAACTTAGTGTTTAACTGTTCAAATTGGTCTAGTTAGCCTAGAGAATATTTAGCAAGTTGTTCTGTGAAAAAATAGTAAGTTTGAAAAAAAAGGGAATACAATTTTTTTGGTAAAAGATTTAAAGACTTAGAAAATAAAATAAATGCCTAAAGGGGGTATTTATGTATTTAACAGATACCTAGGACTTAGACTTAGCTTTTGAGGACCCAGGCAAGTACACTACGATTAACTTTTGCCTTGTATTTTCTGACTGGCATGACTTGTATATTGTACACTTGTTGACACGTTATTGTGCATTGTATTATTGAGTTTATTGGGGATTGGGGGAAGTACTTAGGTAATACATGACCAAACCCTTAGTGTAATATTGTGCCGAGCTTAATTGTATACCCACTACCAAAATATGTTGAAATAACAACGTTTTTAGCGACGTCGTCAGCTAATGTCGCTAATTTTAAAGAATTTAGCGACTCCATAAATAAATGTCGTTGTACATCATTGTTTGCGACGAATAGTGACTAATAGCGACTGTACTTGGGTTTTTTGAAAGAATAGTCGCTATATGTTTATTTAACATCGCTAAACGTCGCTAATGTTTTTTGAAAGAATAGTTGCTATATATTTTTACCGACGCTGTTAATTTTTTAATTAGCGACATTTATAATTATAAGAAGTCGTCGCTAAATTTTTTTAATTGCGATGTTTAGCGACGTCTAAGAAGTCACTAATATTTTCTAGCATTAGCAACGTATAGATATCGTCCCTCGTCGGTTCAAAGATTATTGGGATATTTTTTGAGGTATAACTATGGTGACCCTTGGATCAACTACTCGGATGCCCCGGACGAGAGAGAGGCATTCTGGTTTGCGCACTTCAAGATAAAAGTAAATTTGATTTTAATATCAATCATCTAATTTGGTCTTATTTTATATAACTTTCTATATTACTTCTTATAGAAAACGTATTTCTATCCGCTACACTGGGCTGAGATGATCAAGCAACATTTTTCTGCCGTCGACGCCAAACTTATCTGTGATGCGATCTGCAACCAGAAGGACCGTGATCATTTGGGATAACCTTTCCAATGTTGGATTATGCCTGAGCAGTGGACTGCGATGATGGTTAGATTTAACCATCCTAGGTACTAGGAAAAGTCAGAGAAGGCGGCCAGTAAGAAGGCATGAAAGTGGTACGGTGGGTCAATTTCGATGACGGAATATTTTCGTTACATGGTATATATTTCATTGTATATATAGTATTTTAATCAAAGTAGGATAAAGTATTTAATTTTAGTAATATACAATGTATTTTTTATCATGTCTAAGGGGTGAGGAAGCTAACATGGTGACAATCTTCCTTGCCACCCATAGGAAGGACGGACAGCTCATCGATGAGAGGGCCACACAGAGCTACGTAAGTATTACTTTAAGTTTTGTTAATTTTAATATAACTTAAAAAATATACAAATAAATATTCATGTAGTTAGTAATAAGTACCTTAGATATATATTAATAATTATGCATGACGAGTGGATAGTAAGTAGTACGTTTATCGGGAGATATGTATTTTTTAGGATGAGTATCTTAGGCTCCGTGAGCGGTCGATCCAGCCCACACAGGGAGAGGCCGGTAGTTTCTCACACCCCCCCGCCTACCCAGCTCCGTCGGTTGACGAGCTATGGATGATCGTCGTTGGTGGTCTGTAGAGGGGTACGTACTATGGTACGGGATCCTATGGAACTTATGTTGCATCGCAGTCCTCTAGGACCCCCTCTGCTAGTATGAATACCACACAACCATCCCAGGAGTCGGTGCGAGCCCAGCAGGAGAGGGTTGGCCATCAGATTGTGCATGATGAGTTGCTGCAGAGAATTACGTCGCTGCCTACACCATAGACAGACAATGTGACGATCCTAGCACATTTTGATTCTCTTGAGCATAGCCTGGCGGAGCTGAGGGATCTGGCAACGTCGACATAGCGTAATGTGTCGGCGCTAAAGGGGTTGTATATAGCCATGGGCGATCCACTGACAAGGCTGCAGATGACACAGGTTAAGATGAGTCAGTCAGTGCAGAAGAGTACTGTGAGGATGTTATCTATCATGGATACTTGCAACGCTCGACTGACAGTATTGGAGAAGATACATCCTTCTGTTCGTCGGCATCAACATCTACATCGACTGCATAGAATCCTCCATCCGGTGCCATAATGATTTTACCGGAGCAGTGTACCTCGCTGATATCCCATATTCGGAGCGGTGATCCTCCTCCTCCTCCTGATCAGCAGTAGTTATTTTTTGGACAGGCTCATCTCCTAGGCTCGTCTCGGTGCTCCTCCTCCGGATCAACAGTAGTCCTAGTTATAATAGTTTATTTATTTTCAGACTTTTGGCCCATGATATTGGGTCATTTATGTATTGAGATAGTGTTTTAGACTTTATTTGTTCACATCTAGTACTACTTGTGATGCTTATTGAATATTTTTTTCAGACTTAGTTTGTATGATGCATGTGAATTTGCTAGATATTTATTTTTATACTTTTTTATTAAGAATGTGTCTATTTTATTTTAATTTTACTTTATTATTTATATTGAATGTATGGGAATTTATCGGTGTTGAGTATTCCACAAAAAAAGGGTTGGCGAACCAAGAAAATTTAACGGAGGGTTGCTCCGGGTTTGTCTATTTTTATGAACTATGATATTGCAGGGATATATGACAAACTGCAAGCATAAATTTATTCCAGGTTTTTTTTGAAATTTAGCGACGTTTAGCAATGTTTAGTGACGTTTAAATATGTCACTAATTGTATCAGAAAGTCGCTAGTTATGTCGCTAAACGTCGCTAAATTGCTGACATGGCAGTATTTACCAGGTCAGCAGAACATTGCTAAATGTGTTACAAAATACCGCTAAATAGAAAAATATAAGCGACGTTTAGCGACACACAACACGTCGTTAATATAGCTACGTTGTGTCGCTAAACATCGCTAATATGAAAAATATTAGCGACGCGAATACGTTGCTAGATCCCTGTCATCGACTAGCTTAAACGCGACTTCAATAAAACATCACTAATTACTTCGCTAAATTTTTTTAGCGACGTTTTCATGCATTTTGTAATTAAGTCGTACCCTTTTATTGTACTATTGTACTATTGTGCTGTTGTACCTACAACCGGTCATGTATTAGGCTATTACTTCAATCACTTGTGCATTATTGTATTTCTCTATTGCTCATCCATTGTACTATTATCAGGACACCGATTGCTTCACATCACTTTATTGTATTTCAGTTTTTTCTTGGTATTTAGTCATTCGTAGGGTTGTACTTTGCTTCTTTCCTGATTGGATCCATTTCAGGTGAGGTTGAGGATGAGTTATATACTAGTTTATATGCCCCTTGTGATGACACAGTTATGGAGACCGTTCTGGAGGACACCCCTTCCCAAGAGTACACTGTTGATGCCTGAGGACTTAGCTTAGTATTTTTCTTCCATCCATTTAATGTTGTATTATTTTGGGACTAGTAGATGTGTACATATAGCGGTTAGGCTTGCCTTTAGTTTCATCGGGTTTGTTCCCGTACATACATTAATGTACAAAGGTGTAATAATGGGGATATGGTGGTGTATTGTGCTTTTATACACGAGATTACGACTAGATGCTGTGATAAAAATGATATGCATTTATTTGAGGTTTAGACTGCTGACTACCGCTGTCAACGATAGCGTAGGTTGGACATGCCCGGACCATACCCGATTATTCGGGAGCGGGGTGTGATAGGACATCAATATTTGTGGGTACCGGTATAGGAACATGAGGCGGCTCATGTTGCCCATGCTGCTCCTGGTGCTCCAGGTGCTCCTGCTCCCTATATACTCTCAGTTTCTCCTGACTGTCGGCTCCCCCTGAGACACCATCACTCCTCAATGACTCAAAAGAACATGCAATCATACCAACGATGATGCCGCTCTCATTCTCCCCCTCTCTACTAGCATCAGTAGAGCCATCATCGAACAAGAAACTCAAATTCGTCTTCTCCCCATAGAATGGTTTAAAATCTTAGAAGGTCATGTCCATATTGACAAACAACCTTCTTTCAATGGGACACCAATACTTGTATCCTTTCTGACTTGGTGAGTAGCCCATAAAGATATATTTAATTGCTTGTGGATCCAACTTGCTCACCATCGATCTGTGATCTCTCATGAAACATGTGCATCCAAACACTCTAGGTGGAACAATAAAATTATTAGAGACCAAGAGCATCTTATATGATATCTTCATCCCTAATACTCTTGACGTTATCCTGTTGATTAGATAAGCTGCTGTCATAATAGCCTCACTCCACAAGAACTTAGGCATATTCATCGTCAACATCAATGAACGTGCCACTTCCAGTAGATGCCTGTTCTTGCGTTCAACAACCCCATTCCGAGCAGGAGTATCTGGGCAAGTAGTTTGATGAAGAATTCCCTAACTTGAGATAAAAGTAGCAAACTCCTTGTTGGTGTACTCGGTCGTATCATCTGTTCGAAGAATCTTCACATGTACTCTAAACTGGGTCTGAAGATATACGCCAAGAAGTCTTGAAAACATTTGTATACCTTAGATTTTTGCTTCATCATGTAGATCCAAGTCATACGTGAGTAGCAATCAATTAAAGTAGGAAACCATCTGAATCTACTAATAGAATTAGTAGGACAAGGTCCCCAAATATCAGAATAAACAAGTACAAATGGCTTAAAACTTTGAAGACCAACCATTTTATAAGTAGAACTTGTATGCTTTTCAAGTTCACAAGCATTACAAAATAACCTTTTTTTGTCCACTTAATTCATTAGCTCATGTTCTAACTTATTCAAACTATCAAAAGATAAATGTCCTAATCTGCAGTGTTGAAGCATTATTTCTGCCTCTGGCCCTCTACTAACAGTAGCAGAAAGCATTGCAGCCTCCCTGTCTAGGTACCAAAGGCCATCACGACTTATGCCAGTCCTAAGCCTCTTAAGTGGGGGGTCGAGTGAGAGATAGGAGGGAGAAGAATTTTTTTTTTATGTAGAGAAAGGATTTAGAGTTTTGGCTCTAATATCATATAAAATAGAATAATGGATGATTTATTATTCGGGAGGGAGTACATATATAGGAGGAGGCTAGCCTCCTCCTTATTTCCTATCCGATGTGAGACTAAATAAGTCCTTATAACTCAATAGTAGGAGGCAAAATAAAAGTTTACTAAAACCCACATCTAAGTAACTAGAAATCCAGTATCAGAAAAAGAAAAAGAAATAGTAAACTAACAATATACTGTTCAGTGTTAATATTTTCTAATAGCCAAATTTGTATACTATATCAAAGAAATAGTATACTAGTAGTATGCTATCAGTATACTGACAGTATATTGTGTGGGCATATATTTGTTCAAGTAGCTATTTGTCCCTATTTTTTTATATGTACAGAATATTGATAATATACTGGCATCTGTCAGTATATTGTCTATGTGTATTCTTCTCTGTAATTAATGCTACAATGGCTAGTTTTTTAGCCATTTTAGATTCGTTATTGTACGGACAATATACTGGTAGTATACTGTCTAAAGAGTAACAACTCTATTTTAAGAGCTTGTGTGCATGAGCTATATAAATCAATTTGTCCTCATTTGTTCCTACTTCTTGGAGCCTTAACTTTATATCTTCTATATGCAAAACCTCTCCACATAAAAGAGTTTTTATTTTCCAAATCAAATTATGATAGAGTTTCATTATGTTGTAAATTAAGATCTTCAATTTATTGTAAGAAGATTAAAATCCTTTTTTGTAAGACTTCGTATCAAAGTTTATGTAGATGTCGACATCGCCAAAAATAATACTCGAAAAAAAGTTGAACGAACTTTGTATAGATTAGGAAAAGATAAATAGAATAAAACAATCTTTAATGCGTAGAGTCTAAGTACAATAAAAATAAGAATCTGGGCAAGTGTGACGGTGGAGATCGAGCACTGCAGCAGCTCCTTTACTCTGTTGACGATCCGGGACCAAGGAGGGTGATGAGGCTTCGGGGAGCTTGAGTATGTGACTCAATAGGTGTCCCTTGTGACACTTCTGTCTTCTTATCCTTTCTCTTTTTTCTCTCTTATTCTCTCCCCTTTTACGTGGGAAACACCTACTATTTATAACCTTAATAAGGCATTAAACACGCATGCATGCACGCATCTTATGTTGCCGTATGGCGGCGCATGGTCTAATAGGTTGCCACGTGTCCATTCGAGATCTGGGGTCGCTGATGCCTATAATGCTCGTGATATGTGTAATGCCCTAGTTTATGATGATTTTGATTCCACCTTGGGAATACTTCCGCCTGGTGCATGGAGATCAATGGGGTAGTAGTGGCGCATGACGCTACTGGCACATGGGAACACTACTTATGTTGTGGATGGCGTATGGCTCTGGCCCTGTCTGGCATATGGCTTTTGATCGCTTTGGCGCATGGCTCTATGATTACTATTGGCACATGGTATAAATTTTTTATGCTTATACAAGACCCCCTGCAAAATTTCTAAACTTAAACTTCATCAAATGTAAGTTTGGAGTACTTTGAATAGAAGCATGAGGGAGATAGCGCATGGGTTGCTTCAGCGCGTGTATGAAATATTCTCTTGATTAGCGTATCTAATTGTTTGGTGCATTGGAGGTCACTATGCTGCTGACATACTATCAAGTGACTTGAACTGCTTTGACCGGCTTTTTTCTAATTCCTAGGCAGGGATTCAATGTCGGGTTCATTCTGTTGGACCATCCGGTCTCAGTCAACTTGATTTTGATAGTTAACTAAATCATACATTGATATGTCGCGATCTGAAGCATCAACACTACTATTATATGTCGTCTGTATTACGTTTATTCAAATACAATCTTTTATTTATTTGAGTCTAGGACTGATGTAAGCTTAGTCGTACTGGCAAATCCTAATACCTATACCCAGATACCTAGTCCACTCAAATAAACCAAAGAACCTATCCACCAAATCAGGCCACATTCATTTACAAAGTCTACCATACTAAGAGACCGTACTCGTGCCGAACTCGGTTACCCTTTTGGTATAAAATCAACCAGTTCAATAAGCTCCTGATTTCTTGGCCCAACGGTTGAAAATTTGAATTAAACCCCATCCGAATTATGGCCGAATTCTATTTGCCTACACCCTATAAATAGGATTATAATTCTTCATTCTTACTCACTCAACCACTCTTTAGTCTTCTATCATATTAGGAGCAAACCTTTAAAGCCTTAACTTTCCAATCTCAAAGAGCAACTCCCTAGCCTTCCTAGTGCCAAGTGTGATCTCGTTCTAGAAGTCTTCAGAGTTGTAAAGAGCTTTATTCCATCAGTTACTCTCTCTCTCTCTCTCTCTCTCTCTAAGCTATGAAGTTGCGAGACTCCGGATCAAACCTCATTGTGTAAAGAAGTGACAAGCCTTCGGATCAAAGCTTGTGATTCACTATTGGTGATTATAGTAGATAAAACTCTGAGCTTGAGTTCTCGGGACTGGACTAGTCCTCTCAGAGGGAAACCAGTATACATCTTGGTATTTGTGTTTGCTTTCTCTCTCTACTTTACTGCTTTACTTTACTGTCTCTATATACACTGTTAGTTAGCAACTGCCTTTATTCTGATAATCATAAATTGGGTAGATTATTTCGCTGTACTCTATTCACCCCCCTCTAGAGTTGCCTCACGGTCCTTCAATTGGTATCAAAGTAAGTTCTCTTAATATTTGGCTTAACATCCTAAGAGACTTATGGCAACTGTTAGATCTTTCTATACCAATAATGGTAAATGCCAGTCCACAAATAGGCCACCATTATTTGAAGGTACTAACTACACGTACTGGAACGTAGTGGCAGGCAGGCGATAGGATGGTAGCAAGGTCAGGGCAGGTCAAAGGTGATCCTGCACGGAGCAAGAAGAAGCATAAAATGAGACAGTGCAGTCATGATCGGAAGACACGTATGAGCTTCTACCTAAAGTTACTTGATTTTGACCTTTCGGCTGTAGTAGTAGAAGGATACAAGAAGACACCTAGAATAGTCATAAATGGTAACCTTGTAGAGAAGCCTCATAATAAGTACACAGATATCGAAAAAAAGCTAGTCTTAATGCTAAAGCTATTAACGCTCTATTTTGTGCTGTAGATATAATTGAATTTAACAGGGTTTCCACTTTCAAAACTTCGCACGAAGTATAGAAACTTCTTACGGTCACTCATGAAGGAACTTCCCAAGTGAAGGAATCAAAAATAAGTCGTCCAACACAAGAGTATAAAGCATTCAAGATAAAGCAAAATGAGACGATCACTCAAATGTTCGTGAGATTCCTCGATATCGTCAACCCTCTATTATCACTTGGTAAGGAGTACAACAATCACGAGAAGATTCGTAAGGTACTCAAGAGACTCACCAAGAATTGGAATTCCAAGGCCACTGCAATCATAAAAGGGAATGATCTTACTACGATGACTCTCAAGACGCTCATGGGCAATTTGATGACTCACGAGCTGGATCTCAAAGAATTTGAAGAAACCACTCCCAAGGAGAAGACTGTTGCTCTTAAGGCATATCACAAAAAGGTCACCAACTATAACTCCGATAACAATGAGTCTCAAGATGAGAAAGTTGCCCTGACACCAGAAACTTTAGAAAATTTCTAAAGCTTAAGAAATTAAAGAATAATGAGCTAACTGACAACAGTGATGAAGAGCCTATATACTATAACTGTAAGAAGACAAGGCATATAAAGAAAGATTGTCCAACCCTAAGAAAAAGAAATTGCCAAACTTACTCATCTAGAAGAACATCATCACGAAAATATACAAATACTAGTATTTGGCACGAAAGTGAAGCTAGTAAATTCGAAGAAGAGAATCGTCGAGAAGCAGCAAACCTATGCTTCATGGTGTTAGCTGATCAGGTAACGGATAACAAACATTATGATGATTTTACTTTTGATGAACTAGATACTGCTTTTAGTGATTTGCTTGATAATTTTAGAAAACTTAGACATAAGTACAAGCATTCTAATAAAGATGTTCAAGAATGTCAAACTGAAATAGAGAGACTAACATCTCTACTAAGTGAAGTAAATGATACCTCAAATGATTCATACGAGAATTCAAGACTTAAGCTTAAGCTCCATGAGGCACTTGCCAGTCTTGACAAGAGCTCTCAGGAGAACACTAAACTTAAGGAAGAACTCGAATCTGAAAAGAAGAAGTATTCTATTGCTGCACGTAGAATATATTTTCTTACTGCTAAATATGATGAAGTATATGCTACCTCTAAAAAGTTATAGATTAGATTGGGTAAATAGGTCGAACAAACCTCCACCCAACCTAACACGAGACACGTAGCATGACAAAAGAACACTCACAGTTATGCTCCTACCTACATGCATAACAGTTCATGCAATCATATATTTAGAATACATCATGCACATAGAATCAAACATAATCATGCATTTTATTATAGAAGTCCACAAAGAAATATCCCACACAATCATGCATTTTATCCATATAGACCACAAAGAACTGCTTCACACAATCATATTTATCATGCTGCACCAAGCACCAATCACACAGCTATATGTCACTACTGTGGTAAGATAGGACATATATCTAGATTATGTAGAACAATAAAGTTAGTAGATATGAATGTTTATGCATGGGTACCAAAAACTAACACAACAGAACCCTCAAGAAAATGGGTACCAAGGGTTACATCTACAACTCATTTTCTAGGTGGACCAACCCTCTCATGTTAGAAGCAAGTGAATTCTTGATAGAGGTTGCTCACGACATATGACTGGTGATACTAACCTATTTGCAACGCTATCGATGAAGAAAGAAGGTTATGTCTCCTTCGACAATAACCTCAGAGGATACATTACTGGTAATGGTAATATAGGTGTTCCTCCCTATCCTGTCATAAAAGACGTTTGTCTAGTAACAAAATTAAAACATAACCTACTCAGCATCAGTCATCTAGATAACCATGGTTATGGTATTAACTTCGTTAAAAATAAATTTTCTATTTATGAAAGATCCACTGGTAAGGTTATCTTTGAAGGGACCAGGGAAGACAATATATATATTTTCTATCTTGCAAAAGACACTGATAATGCAGGCAAATATCTATACGCCAACAAAGATGACATCTGGCTATGGCATATGCGTCTAGGACACGCAAACATGAACACTATTGCAAGACTATCTACAAAGAAACTCGTACGAGGCTTAGTAGAGATTATTTTCAAGAAAGATATGGTATGTGCTGACTGTGAAAAGAATAAAGCTACTAAATCTTCTTTTAAATCAATCAACTCTGTAAGTACCTCTAGACCTCTACAACTCTTGCATATGGACTTTTTTGGACCCAGTAGATTCGCCAGTCTTGGCGGTAAGCTTTATGCTTATGTTATTGTTGATGATTTTTTTAGATACACATGTGTTATTTTCTTGTAAATAAAAATGAAGCATTTTTTGAATTTGTTACTTTTTGTAAAAAATGTTCAAAACAAAAAAGGGTTCATGATTACTCGTATCCGAAGTGATCATGGAGGCAAATTCAAAAATAGTGATTTCAAAATTTTTTGCAATAAAAATAGTTTTTCTCATAAATTGTCTTGTCCTAGAACTCCACAACAAAATGATATTGTAGAGCGAAAGAATAAAACTCTTGGTGATATGGCTAGAGTTATGTTAAATCAGTATAACCTTCCGAAATACTTTTGGGCTGAAGTTGTAAGTACTTCATGCCAGATTTTGAATATGGTGCTTATTCGACCTATATCGAAGAAAATCCCCTATGAACTTTAGTTTGGTAGAATCCCCAAAATTAGTTACTTTAAAGTTTTTGGCTGCAAATTTTTTATTCTAAATACCAAAGGTAATCTAGGAAAATTTGACTCCACGGCCGATAAAGGTATTTTTCTAGGTTATGCCGCCAAAAGTAAAGGATTCAGAGTATTCAATAAAACCTCATTGACTGTTGAAGAATCAATCAATGTTATATTTGATGAACACAACACTCAAGCACTAAATGACAACGACGATGAAGGTAGTCAACCCGCAACCAACAAGACATCAGAAGATACAAACAGTACAAGTCATTCAGAAAGTCTGCCAAGGAGACTAAAAGTTTTCCACATATCATCCTGAAGACTTGGTAATAGGTGATGCATCAAAAGGTGTAAGTACACGTTTCTTAAATAGAGATATCTTTACAAATTGTCACGCCCCAGTCCCAAAATACACGGGACCAGGCCACGTGGCAATAGCCAGCTATCACATCTCCGAGGATATCCCAATTTAATGGATCTGAACGAAGAGTGCTATGCTGTACTTAATGACTAACAAGTTTAATATCAACATCAGGCAGGTAATCTAATCTCATCCACAAATAAAATTAAAAGTACTAGAATAAATACTGGAAAATAAATACCAGTCTCAAATATCATAGTACAACCAAGAATGTCTGGTGGGAACAAACCCACTACTAAGACAAAATAAAAGTACTGAATGACAGATAAAAAGAGTAATGACTAGGGCATCGGCTGACTAGATAATGATGCTCCCAATCATAGGCAGAAGGCCTACCAAGTGATCACGGAAACTCTGACGGTAGCACCTCTAGCTCCTCAGCTGTAACGTACCAAGTCTCATGTCCTGGGCCGTACACTGTGGGGTAATATGTCTCGTCCAAATCTGGAAAGGTACCAGGTCCTCAGAGGGACGTAATAAGATATATAGAAACAAGCCATATATAAATACTGAATAAAATAAATTCAATAAAGGGTGTGCTAACCATCTAAGTGAATGCAATGTGAGGACAACATTGGTACGTATGGGTAGGCATAGGCATATAACGTCCATACCGCTCCGAAGAACGGGACATCTGCATAATATAACGTCCATACCGCTCCAAAGAACGGGGCATCTGAATAATATAACGTCCATACCGCTCCGAAGAACGGGGCACCTGCATAAAGGGAGTCATTGGATCCGTGGCTCCTCCGGATATTACGGATTCCAATGTGTGTGTCCCATACGCCTACTAGTTGTCCTCCCCGTCCAATGTAGATATACAAGCCGAATACTCGACGTGCATACCACGTATCTATATGCCAAGTCTCTACAAATCATAAAATCCTGAATTACGCACTAACCGTGATGCATGTCACACACACCGATAGCTAGTCGAGTATGCGAACCCGCATCCCAGTATGAATTTGTCACTGTGATACGTGTAGTGTCAGGTCTCGGAAGATATCAGAGTACCATCCCAATGGGGTGAGTCTGTTAATGCCTAGGTCAAGTACACTACTCATCGACGCATCCGTCGACTACACCCGAGTCAATCTCGGACGCGCACAGTCATATAAAATAAAGCAACAAGATATCATACAACATATGCATCATTTAATTTAAACAGTAAATATGACAAGGTATCTTGCCTGGGTCCTCAAGCTGTGAATGCCAATAGCCTGCTCCTGCAGTATCTCCTGGCTGGTCCAGTGACCCTAAACACACAATTTAATATAGCAAATACTGTCATCAGGCACTAAGCAATACGTACACACAACTTACGACACTGCTCTTAGGTACAGACGCAAGATAACGGCTGGTCGACTACAGAGTCACGTGTGCACGTAGCTAAGGTGCACACGTGTCCTGTCTTCAGTTACCGTGTCTCTCGCGATAATAAATTACCAAATTATGGGTTACGAAACTACTTATGTTTTGTACAATAATTTGTCCTTATTTCCCATGCTAAATGTACCTGGTTAATGTCTAGATTTTTAGGTGAATTACAAGTCTTAAAAATAATAGGTCATGTGATTAGGGTAATTATTAATGTATTAATTACTAACTTATTAATTATTATTCTAATCTAATTAACATACCTACATACACATATATAATTTATATTAATTTGCTCGTGTTGACACACGACACAAAGATACGATGATAAAACGATATTATTATACAACGATACAAAGAAGGAAAGAGGGGCAATACAATGGTTACCTAGGTGTGGTTGAACGAGAGAGGGGCCTGTGCTCGTTGATTGCACGTACTCCGGCGAGTGGCGGAGCTCCGGCATCGAGTGGCCAGCAAGGCAGCACCGGCAGTGGCAGCAGCTGTAGTAGTTGCAGCAGCGGCCTGGCAGCGGCGGCAGCGGGCTGGGGATGACGCTGGGATGGCGGTCAGGTCGTGGGGGAGGTCGGAGTCAGGCTGGAAGTGGTGGTCGGTGGTGCTGGAGGCGGTGGTCCAGGGTGGGGACAGTCGGGATCTGGGTAGTCGGGTTGGTGCTCGGTTTTCAGGGTGGTGGAGATGGGGGATGGCAGTCGGTGTAGGCGGTGGTGCGGTGATATTGGGGTGGTGGAGACGGTGGTCAGGCGGGTGGCAGAGGCTGAGGTGGTGGCGGCTTGCGTTGGTGGATGTCCGGTCGGGGAAGGGAGGGAGCTCGGGTTAGAGGAAGGGAGGTCGGCTAGGGTTATTTGATGGTGGGGTGATTATAATTCTAGGGTTTCAAATAGGGAAAATATGTATTATATATAGGAGGGGGTTATGGGATGACCTCGGGACTTGGGCCGGCCTGGACTCCTTGGGATGGGGCTGGTCCACATGAAAGGGTGTACATGGGCTTGGTTAGGTCTCGCTTTGGGTGAGCTTGGCCTCAAATTTAATTTAATTAAAATAATACGCACGACGCTCTTTAATAATTTGAAGACACATGGAATTAAAATTGGGTGGGACACAAGTGTCATGGGCATAGCAGGCTCAGAATAGATTAATACCCTGATTTGGGTTATATGGAATTGGGTTGTGTTTGTGCCTCAAATTCAAATAGGAATGGCCAATTATGGGAATTTGGTTTTATTGAAATTATTCATGGTCGTTTGTAACGAATATTGCGCAGCTAAAATGAAGCACAATATTGAGTATTTAAAAGTTACCCAAGGGTCAGATAGGTAGTTTGGCATGTCTAGGAAATGTGTATGAACTTGGTTTAGAGGTAACTACTAGTGTAGCGCTCCAAACATCGAAGCAACGGTGAGGTGTAATAAGTCACATAATTGTTGTACATTAATCCTAATTGTATCCAAATTAATCCTAGTCTCTCAATCTAAATTAAATTAATCCTAAATTGGTCGAGGGGGTTTACAATCTACCCTCCTTAGAGCATTTCGTCCTCGAAATTAAAACATACGTATGGTAAGAACTACTGACTGAATTTAAAATGCTATTACGTACCTAGTCCTTCGAAGAGATGGGGATAGCGCTGTCGAATATCCTCCTCCTGTTCCCAGGTTGACTCGCCTGGTGCATGATGCCTCCATACAACACGAACTAGAGGGATAGTCTGACCTTGCAATACCTTCTCACTTCTGTCCAGAATCTCAACAGGCTCCTCTTATTATGATAAGCTCGGGCCGACTGTGATTTCTGAATGGTCAAGCACATGACTCGAATCTGGCATGTACCTCCTTAGCTGAGATACATGGAAGATGTCATGGACTCCTTCCAAGGTCTGTGGTGAGGCTAACCTATAAGCAACCTCTCCGATGCGTTCCAACACATCGAATGGTCCGATGTACCTCGGGCTCAGCTTTCCTCTGCCTCCAAATCCCTCGAGTAGGTGAGATTTTTAGAAATACATGATCTCCAACCTGGAACTCTAGGGGTCGTCGATGTGCATTTGCCTAATGCTTCTGTCTGTCCTGTGCTGCTCGCAGGTGCCCTTGGATCTTCTTCACCTTCTCCACTGTACGAACAGCCAACTCTGGCCCAAGAATCTGTCTCTCGCCTATATCGCTCCAACATGCTGGGGAACGATACTTCCTTCCATACAATGCTTCATAGGGAGCCATCTGGATGCTCGCTTGATAGCTGTTGTTATAGGAAAATTTGACCAAATGCAAATGGTCCTCCCATGATCCTCCGAAATAAAGCATGCACGCTCTTAACATGTCTTCCAATGTCTGAATGGTGAGCTCCGACTGGCCATCTGTCTGTGGATGATACAATGTGCTAAACTTCAGGCGAGTACCGAGCTTTTTTTGCATACTCCGCCAGAAGTAAGATATAAACCTCGTATCCCTGTTAGACACTATGCTAACTGGCACTCCATGCAGTCGCACAATCTTCCTCATGTACATATCTGCTAAGACCTCTGTAGATTGCCCAACTCTGAAGGGTAAAAAATGTGCGGACTTGGTGAGTCTATCTACGATTACCCATACTGCATTGCGACCACTAGGACTCCTCGGAAAACCCATAATAAAGTCCATAGTGATGTGCTCCCATTTCCACTCTGGTATCGGGAGCGGTTGAAGTAATCCTGCAGATCTCTGATGCTCAGCCTTGACTTGCTGATATACCAGGCACTTCGCTACAAAGCGGGCTATCTCTCTCTTCATTCCATGCCACCAGTAGTACTGTCTTAAGTCTTTGTACATCTTCGTGCCTCCTGGGTGAATAGAGTAGGTTAAACTGTGTGCCTCTGACATCAGCTCCTGACGAAGTTCTCCATTTGGAACATAGAGACAATCTCCACATCACAAAGTCCCATCTTCATGTATACGCAGTCCTGTCTGAATTTCAGCCTCTGTCCTTTGTCGAAGTCTCTAGAATCTGGCATCTGTCGGCAAAGCAACCTTGATCCTCTCTACTAATGTCGATTGCAACTAGAAACTCGACAACTGTCCGTCTACTCTGGACATAACGACCTCTATACCCATATGCTCTAGATCTCTCAACATATATTGTTGGGTAGTCAGGAATTATGCTAAGGGTCTTCTGCTCAACGCGTCAGCTACTACGTTGGCCTTTCTCGGATGGTACTGTAGCTCGATCTCAAAGTCTGTCATCACCTCGAGCCAGCGTCTTTGTCTCTGGTTCAGGTCCTTCTGGGTGTAGACGTACTTCAGGCTCTTATGATCAGTGAATATCTCCACTCTTTCTCCATATAGGTAGTGTCTCCAAAGCTTCAAAGCAAAGATCACTGCGGCAAGCTCCAAGTCGTGAGTGAGATAGTTCTTCTCATGGGTCCTTAACTACCTAGAGGCATAGGCCACAAACTTCCCATGCTGTATCAAGACACATCCTAATCCTTTCCCGGAATCATCACTATAGATCACGAATCCTCCGGGTCCAGAGGGTATGGTCAAGATAGGTGCTGTAGTCAAACGCTTCTTCAGCTCATCGAACACTGTGTGACACTCCTCTGTCCAGGTGAACTCCTGCTCCTTACGGGTCAAGCGGGTCATCGGTTCTGCGATCTTCACAAAGTTCTCCATGAACTACCGGTAATATCCGGCAAGTCCTAGGAAATTCCTCACCTTCGAGACATTGGTAGGGGTTGGCTATGTCTCTACTGATGAAATCTTCGCCGGATCTACTGAAATACCATCTCCTGAGATAACGTGTCCAAGGAACGCGACACGATCTAGGAGAAACTCACACTTGCTTATCTTGGCATAAAGCCTCTCTCACCTCAGTGTCTCTAACACTAGTCTCAAGTGCTCTTCGAGCTCCTCGTGGCTCTTCGAATACACCAAAATGTCGTCGATGAAGACTACCACGAACCGGTCTAGGTATTGGTGGAAGACTCTGTTCATCAAGTTCATAAATACAGCGGGTGCATTCGACAGTCCAAAAGGCATCACTAAGAACTCGTAGTGACCATAACGAGTCCTGAATGCTGTCTTTTGAATGTCTTCTCTTCACACTTTTACTTGGTGATAACCCGATCTTAAGTCAATCTTTGTGAACACTACCGCTCCTGTCAACTAGTCGAATAAATCATCAATCCGCGGCAGAGGGTACTTGTTCTTGATAGTCAAAGCATTAAGGGCTCTGTAATCAGTGCACATACGTACTGTCCCACCTTTCTTAGGTACAAACAACATTGGTGCTCCCCAGGGTGATGCACTAGGACGGATAAATCCTTTGTTCTGCAACTCCTCTAATTGTAGCTTCAGCTCATCTAGTTCCTTCTTTGCCAATCGGTATACATTAGAAGATACCGGTGCTGCTCCGGGTACTAGCTCAATACTGAACTCCACATCTTTATATGGCGGTAAACCTGACAATTCTTCAGGAAACACATCCTCGAATTCTGCAACTATTGGTGGGGGTACTATCTCCATAGCCATGTAAGCTCCAGCTATCTATCCTACTCCTTGCTCGACGGTCCCTCGGATGTACTCGAACTCTGGTTGATCTGGCGGTCTAAAAGTGATGCTACCTTTCCGACAATCCAGTACGGCATTATACTAGCTTAACCAGTCCATGCCTAGCACAACGTTAAAGTATGGCATGGGTAATACCAAGAATCGCGCTCTCATCTCTCTACCACATACGATTGTACAAGCATGAAATATGCTGGGGAATTATTCGCGTATTTTCAGTTAAAACCCCTAACATACATGAAGTTGGGTAAGCTATTGTACGCAGCAGAGTCAAAGTTTATACGAAACTTTTGCTTACAAACGAGAAAAGAGAAAAGTACAAATAAGCCTATACAAGGATATTAAGTACAATAAAATGATTCTGGGAAAATATTGCTATGGAAGTATGATCTACAGTCGATCACTTTGTTCTTTGGACTACACGATGATGAAGAAGTGCTGTAGAAGAAGCTTCACACTTTCTCTGAACTGAATGCAAAAGCCAGCCAAAGGAAAGTTGCAAGTAGGATCGAATTCTTGTTGCCAAAGTTGTCAGCCAAAACCAATTCCCCGTCTTTTTTTACCCTGTTGCACACTTTGGGGTGCGAGTAATAGATTCAAAACAAACCCTATCAGAGGTAACATGAACGTGATAGATTTTGTGGACTTATCACGACTGACATACTCCTGATTGGGTACGGGTGATAAGTTGAAAAATAATCGATATCAGAGGTAATATAGACGTGAAGATCGATGGTCAAGGCCAGGACCAATTCTCTCTCCCCTCCCTCTTTACCTTGTGACCAGGGGTCTCTATTTATAGAGATCAATCAAATAACTGTTTGGTTGGCGTAAAAGCCAAATGACTGTCTTGTTGGCGTAAAAGGCCAAACTATGAAGAAGATTGCCTCATTTACGCTGCGGTTATGATAACTGCTACCCACGTTCAAATAATTTTCTAAATCCGCGTATAACTGCTTCTCGAAGATCATGGCATGCAATCCACGTAGAAATATAGCCGAGTTGGCATATTTCGAGGAGATAGCATATGGCGTACTCCTATAGTTGAAAAATAGCCTGGTTGGCGTAAAATGCAAGGATGGTGATGTGAGCGTATTAGTCACAGTCTTAGCTTTCCTAGTCATGACAAATTTAAAAAATAGAACAAAATCTCGTATATTAAATGCAGAGATATGCCTCGATCTCGTACATAAAATGCAGAGATATGCCTCGAGCTCTGTACAAGAAATAGCTTTTGACGTGGCGTCTGATTTTGTCTTGTCTTGAGCGTAAAAACTCAGAATAGGCAGCGTATTCAAAAGACTCCATTTTTCTTCCTTTGAATGCGTAAAAACGACTTGTATCAAAAATATGTCACAAAATGACAACCTGGGTCTCTGTGCCAAATTATCATCACAGCCGTTCTCTCGATCATCGTGTAGTACTTTTGTCAAATGTCAGGTTCACTGATTTGACTGACAAATTCATCCGGGGAATACGAAGAGTTCCTCGTACAACTTTACGCTGCATTAAAAATAACTTATTTTAAACTTTACGCAGGAAATAACAACCTTTTACGCAGAACAGCCCTGAAGCTCTGCTTTACGCGGACATCTCTGAAGCTCTGTTTTACGCAGACAGCTCTGAAGCCCTATTTTATGCCAAACAGCCTTGAAGCTCTGTTTTACGCAGACAGCTCTGAAGCCCTATTTTACGCCAAACAGCCTTGAAGCTCTATTTTACGCGGGGAGGGACTTCATGTATGTTGGGGTTTTAACTGAAAAATACGCGAACAATTCCCCAGCATATTTCATGCTTCTACAAGACCGCCTTCAAAGTTTTCGGACTTGGCTAAGTCTGGAATACTTTGAATAAGAAGCATAAAATCGGCACATATTCACTGTTCGTCTCCTTCTGCTAAGTTCGTCAGGTTGACATATGTGGGGACGATAGCTCAGAGATGACGTAGACGTGAGCTGATCAATGGCCATACCGAGAGGTTATGTACGGTCCTGAGGACATCCCACTGGGAGATTTTTGATATACCTATTACCCTGTTGCACACTTTGGGGTGCGAGTAATAGATTCGAAACAAACCCTATCAGAGGTAATATGAACGTGATAGTAGAAAGTTGAAAAGCAGAACTTTACTCAGAGGTAATATAGGCATGGAAAAGTTCTGGAAATATCTTACTTAGAGGTAATGTGGACATGGTAAGATATTATTCTTTGGGAATAGTGGAGAGACATAGTAAGTTGAAGCAAAACTTTACTCAGAGGTAATATAGACATGGAAAAGTTCTGGAAATATCTTACTCAGAGGTAATGTGGACATGGTAAGATATGATTATGTAGGGATAGTGGAGAGACGTAGTTCAAAGAAAATGTGAACATGAAATGACTTTTTCTTTGCTAGGGAAAAGGAAAGTAGTTCTGAGGTAATGCGGACTTGAACTATTCGTTTCCATTGAGGACATCCCACCGGAGGGTTTTGTGTGGACCTATTACTTCTTGTGCACTGGACTGCAAGTAATAAGTTCGAAACAAAACCCTATCAGAGGTGATATGGACGTGATAGGTTTTGTGGCCTCATTACTTCTTGCGCACCTGAGTGCAAATAATAAGTTTAAAATGGAACCCTATCAGAGGTGATATGGACGTGATATATTTTGTGGACTTAACACTGCTGACGTACTTAAATTTAAGCATGGGTGATAAGTTTAGACGACGATCGATATCAGAGGTAATGTGGGCGTAATGATCAATAGCCAACCCGAAAGGTTTGCTCAGAGGTGCGAAGGACATGGCAAACACTACTTGGGAGGATGTGAGGGTGGTAGTTCAGAGGTAATGTGGACATGAACTAATGGCCAAGAGAACTCAGGTTACTAAGGGTGGTCTACCTAGGAATGTAGATAGACCTGAGGGTTGGTTGATCCGCTGGGGAGATTGTTAGGATGATAGCTCAGAGGTAAATATGAACATGGCTAGTATCTAACAGGATTGGTTTAGGTGGTATGTCTACCCCCACACGTAGTTGGGTCGAAGGAACAGGTGTTTGAGCTATTGCAGTTGTATGTTGAGTCACCATCATTTGGTGCATACTCTCCATCATGGTATACATTTCTTTAAGTGATGTTTCCAATGCAGTGATGCGTTGTTCAGTACTTCCTGATGGGGAAGCTTCTTCATGTTTGTCTCCAACAACATAAACTCCCATTTCTCTAGATGCCACTGAGGGATTAGTATGGATCTCTGTAGAGATTGAATCTATACTTTCAGCATATGGTTCAGAAAACTGGTGACTCCCAGTGTCGGAATCTGAAGAATATGAAGATGATTGCCGTGACCTCGAGCGAGTGTATCAAAAAACACCTTCTTCAAAAGTCTCGATGAGTTTGTCAAATCTCCTTTGGTTTGGAGTTCTAGAGGGATGACGTCTTGAACTAGACCTTCCTCTAGGGTACATCTTCCTCATCATAGACGGGAGATATAATTTTACGCACAGGGCGTGTTTAAAATTTACGGATTGGCACTGAGACCTTGCCAGAAGTTTTGTCTACCACGTCACAGACGGGAGACGAAGGTTTACGCGCAGGGCATGTTTGAGACTTCTGGATTGGCACTGAGGCATTGCCAGAAGTTTTGTCTACCACGTCACAGACGGGAGACAAATGTTTACGCACAGGGCGTATTTGAGACTTCTGGATTGGCACTGAGGTATTGCCAGAAGTTTTATCTACCACATCACAGACGGGAGACAAAGGTTTATGAGCAGGACGTGTTTGAGACTTCTGGATTGGCACTGAGGCATTGCTAGAAGTTTTGTCTATCACGTCACAAACGAGAGACAAAGGTTTAACGCACAGGGCATGTTGGCTGTGTTGTCACAACTTTGTTGATCAGTGAATAAAAACTTGCAGGAAGGGTAGAGGACGTCTTAGGCATACACACTTTACGCAACTTCCTGTTGTTATGGACATAGGAGGAATGAGAACTACCCCCTGCATGAAGCATGTATTCATAGGCAGATTGGTCGAACTGGACGACCAAAGTCTTCTTCGTCGATCCGATGGATACAACATCATGTTGAGCAATTACTTTTTCGTCAGAGGAGAAAGTCTTCCCCAACAGAGTCGCCATTTTGTTTGGATAAACAAAGTTTCAAATTAGTTAAACATATCTATTCAGAGGTAATATGAACATGATAGAATATGATTCAACTAATCTTAGGGCAAAGACATTGCTATCCCCAGCATAGTCGCTATTTTGTTTGGATAAACAAAGTTTATACGAAACTTTTGCTTACAAACGAGAAAAGAGAAAAGTACAAATAATCCCATACGAGGATATTAAGTACAATAAAATAATTCTGGGGAAGTATTGCTATGGAAGTCTGATCTGCAGTCGATCACTTTGTTCCTTGGACTACACAATGATGAAGAAGTGCTGTAGAAGAAGCTTCAAACTTTCTCTGAACTGAAGGCAAAAGCCAGCCAAAGAAAAGTTGCAAGTAGGATCGAATTCTTGTTGCCAAAGTTGTCAGCCAAAACCAATTCCCCGTCTTTTTTTTATTCTATTGCACACTTTGGGGTGCGAGTAATAGATTCGAAATAAACCCTATCAGAGGTAATATGAATGTGATAGATTTTGTGGACTTATCACGACTGGCATACTCCGGATTGGGTACGGGTAATAAGTTGAAAAATAATCGATATCAGAGGTAATATAGACGTGATGATCGATGGTCAAGGCCAGGACCAATTCCCTCTCCCCTTCCCCTTTACCCTGTGACCAGGGGTCTCTATTTATAGAGATCAATCAAATAACTGCCTGGTTGACGTAAAAGCCAAATGACTGTCTTGTTGGCGTAAAAGGCCAAACTATGAAGAAGATTGCCTTCTTTACGCTGCGGTTATGATAACTGCTACCCACGTTCAAATAATTTATGAATCTGCGTATGACACA
Source organism: Iris macrosiphon (assembly GCA_036927795.1). NCBI lineage: Eukaryota > Viridiplantae > Streptophyta > Magnoliopsida > Asparagales > Iridaceae > Iris > Iris macrosiphon. Next base: position 96,652,758 of record JAYESA010000013.1, on the reverse strand, counting down.
TATCCCTTTATAAGATAACGCGTATAACTACTTCCTGAAGATCATGGCATGTAAGCCACGTAGGTAACTGCCCCTTTGCAAATATAGCCGAGTTGGCATATTTTGAGGAGATAGCATATGGCGTACTCCTAGAGTTGAAAAATAGCCTGGTTGGCGTAAAATGCAAGGATGGTGATGTGAGCGTATTAGTCACAGTCTTAGCTTTCCCAGTCATGACAAATTTAAAAAATAGAACAAAATCTCGTGCATTAAATGCAGAGATATGTCTCGATCTCGTGCATTAAATGCAGAGATATGCCTCGAGCTCTGTACAAGAAATAACTTTTGACGTGGCATCTGATTTTGTCTTGTCTTGAGCGTAAAAACTCAGAATAGGTAGCGTATACAGAAGACTCCATTTTTTTCCTTTGAATACGTAAAAACGACTTGTATCAAAAATATATCACAAAATGACAACCTGGGTCTCTGTGCAAAATCATCATCACAACCGTTCTCTCGATCATCGTGCAGTACTTTTGTCAAATGTCAGGTTCACTGATTTGATTGACAAATTCATCCGAGAAATACGAAGAGTTCCTCGTACAACTTTATACTGCATTAAAAACAACGTATATTAAACTTTACGCAGGAAGGTATAGCAACCTTTTACGCAGAACAGCCTTGAAGCTCTGCTTTACGCGGACAACTCTGAAGCTCTGCTTTACATGGACAGCTCTGAAGCTCTATTTTACGCAGACAGCTCTGAAGCCCTATTTTATGCCAAACAGCCTTGAAGCTCTGTTTTATGCGGGGAGGGACTTCATGTATGTTGGGGGTTTTAACTGAAAATACGCGAATAATTTTCCAGCATATTTTATGCTTCTACAAGATCCCCTTCAAAGTTTTCGGACTTGGCTAACTCTGGAATACTTTGAATAAGAATCATGAAATCGGCACATATTCACTGTCTGCCTCCTTTTGCTAAGTTCGTCAGGTTGACGTATGTGGGGACGATAGCTCAGAGACGACATAGACGTGAGCTGATCAATGGCCATACCGAGAGGTTATGTACGGTCCTGAGGACTTCCCACTGGGGGATTTTTGATATACCTATTACCCTGTTGCACACTTTGTGGTGCGAGTAATAGATTCGAAACAAACCCTATCAGAGGTAATATGAATGTGATAGTAGAAAGTTGAAAACCAGAACTTTACTCAGAGGTAATATAGGCATGGAAAAGTTCTGGAAATATCTTACTCAGAGGTAATGTGGACATGGTAAGATATTATTCTGTGGGAAACCAGAGATTCTAGGTTCGATCCCCAGCAGAATAATATGTGGTAGAGAGATGAGAGCTGGGGGATGTCACAACTTTTGCTTACAAACCTATATATTTTGATCCCCAAAATCATTTTATTGTACTTAATATGCTGGAGAATTGTTCGTGTATTTTTTAGTTAGTTGAATCATAAATCTTCTGAATCTGTGGATAAACAAATTTCAACTTTTTACGCAGAACAGCCTTGAAGCTCCGCTTTACGCGGACAGCTCTGAAGCTCTGCTTTACGCGGACAGCTCTGAAGCTCTGTTTTACGCAGACAGCTCTGAAGCCCTATTTTACGCCAAACAGCCTTGAAGCTCTATTTTACCCTGGGAGGGACTTCATGTATGTTGGGGGTTATAACTAAAAAATACGCGAACAATTCCCCAGCATATTTCATGCTTCTACAAGACCCCCTTCAAAGTTTTCCGACTTGGCTAAGTCTGGAATACTTTGAATAAGAAGCATGAAATTGGCACATATTCACTGTCCGCCTCCTTCTGCTAAGTTCGTCATGTTGACGTATGTGGGGACGATAGCTCAGAGATGACGTAGACGTGAGATGATCAATGGCCATACCGAGAGGTTATGTACGGTCCTGAGGACATCCCACTGGGGGATTTTTGATATACCTATTACCCTGTTGCACACTTTGGGGTACGAGTAATAGATTCGAAATAAACCTTATCAGAGGTAATATGAACGTGATAGTAGAAAGTTGAAAACCAGAACTTTACTCAGAGGTAATATAGGCATGGAAAATTTTGAAAATATCTTACTCAGAGGTAATGTGGACATGGTAAGATATTATTTTGTGGGAAACCAGAAATTCTGGGTTCGATCCCCAGCAGAATAATATGTGGTAGAGAGATGAGAGCTGGGGGATGTCACAACTTTTGCTTACAAACCCGTATATTTCGATTCCCAGAATCATTTTAGTGTACTTAATATGCTGGGGAATTGTTCGCGTATTTTTTAGTTAGTTGAATCATAAATCTTCTGAATCTGTGGATAAACAAATTTCAACCTTTTACGCAGAACAGCCATGAAGCTCTGCTTTACGCGGACAGCTCTGAAGCTCTGTTTTACACGGACAGCTCTGAAGCTCTGTTTTACGCAGACAGCTCTGAAGCCCTATTTTACGCCAAACAGCCTTGAAGCTCTGTTTTATGCGGGGAGGGACTTCATGTATGTTGGGGGTTTTAACTGAAAAATATGCGAATAATTCTCCAGCATATTTGATACTTCTACTAGACCCCCTTTAAAGTTTTCGGACTTGGCTAAGTCTAGAATACTTTGAATAAGAAGCATGAAATCGGCACATATTCACTATCCGCCTCCTTCTGCTAAGTTCGTCAGGTTGACGTATGTGGGGACGATAGCTCAGAGATGACGTAGACGTGAGCTGATCAATGGCCATACCGAGAGGTTATGTACGGTCCTGAGGACATCCCACTGGGGGATTTTTGATATACCTATTACCCTGTTGCACACTTTGGGGTGCGAGTAATAGATTTGAAACAAACCCTATCAGAGGTAATATGAACGTGATAGTAGAAAGTTGAAAAGCAAAAATTTACTCAGAGGTAATATAGGCATGGAAAAGTTCTGGAAATATCTTACTCAGAGGTAATGTGGACATGGTAAGATATTATTCTGTTGGAATAGTGGAGAAACATGGTAAATTGAAGCAGAACTTTACTCAGAGGTAATATGGACATGGAAAAGTTCTGTAAATATCTTACTCAGAGGTAATGTGGACATGTAAGATATGATTCTGTAGGGATAGTGGAGAGACGTAGTTCAAAGAAAATGTGAACATGAACTGACTTTTTCTCTGCTAGGGAAAATGAAAGTAGTTCTGAGGTAATGCGGGCTTGAACTATTCATTTTCATTGAGGACATCCCACCGGGGTTTTTTTTGGGTGGACCTATTACTTCTTGTGCACTAGACTGCAAGTAATAAGTTCGAAACAAAACCCTATCAGAGGTGATATGGATGTGATAGGTTTTGTGGCCTCATTACTTCTTACGCACCTGAGTGCAAATAATAAGTTTGAAATGGAACCCTATCAGAGGTGATATGGACGTGATGGGTTTTGTGGACTTAACACCGCTGACGTACTTAAATTTAAGCACGAGTGATAAGTTTAGACGACGATCGATATCAGAGGTAATGTGGGCGTGATGATCGATAGCCAACCCGAAAGGTTTGCTCAGAGGTGTGAAGGACATGGCAAACATTACTGGGAAGGATGTAAGGGTGGTAGTTCAGAGGTAATGTAGACATAAAATAATGGCCAAGAAAACTCAGGTTACTAAGGGTGGTCTACCTAGGAATGTAGATAGACTTGAGGGTTGGTTGATCCACTGGGGAGATCGTTAGGATGATAGCTCAGAGGTAAATGTGAACATGGCTATCATCTAACATGATTGGTTTAGATGGTATGTCTAGCCCCATACGTAGTTGAGTCGAAGGAAAAGGTGTTTGAGCTATTGCAGCTGTATGTTGAGTCACCATCATTTGGTGCATACTCTCCATCATGGTATGAATTTCTTTAAGTGATATTTCCAAGGCAGTGATGCGTTGTTCAGTACTTCCTGATGGGGAAGCTTCTTCATGTTTGTCTCCAACAGCATAAACTCCCATTTCTCTATTGATGCCACTGAGGGATTAGTATGGATCTCTGTAGAGATTGAATCTATACTTTCAGCATCTGGTTCAAAAAACTAGTGACTCCCAGTGTCAGAATCTGAAGAATATGAAGCTGATTGTCGTGACCTCGAGTGAGTGTTTCGAAAAACACCTTCTTCAAAAGTCTCGATGAGTCTGTCAAATCTCCTTTGGTTTAGAGTTCTGGAGGGATGACGTCTTGAAATTGACCTTCCTCTAGGGTACATCTGCCTCATCATAGACGGAAGATGTAATTTTACGCGTAGGGCGTGTTTGAAATTTCTGGATTGGCACAGAGTCCTTGCCAGAAGTTTTGTCTACCACGTCACAGACGGGAGATTAAGATTTACGCGCAGGGCGTGTTTGAGACTTCTGGATTGGCACTGAGGCATTGCCAGAAGTTTTGTCTACCATGTCACAAACGGGAGACAAAGGTTTACGTGCAGGGCATGTTTGAGACATCTGGATTGGCACTAAGGCATTGCCAGAAGTTTTGTGTACCACGTCACAAACGAGAGATAAAGGTTTAACGCACAGGGCATGTTGGCTGTGTTGTCACAACTTTGTTGATCAGTGAATGAAAACTTGCAGGATGGATAGAGGACGTCTTCGGCATCCACACTTTACGTAACTTCCTGTTGTTATGGACAGAGGAGGAATGAGAACTACCCCCTGCATGAAGCATGTATTCATAGGCAGATTGGTCGAACTGGACGACCAAAGTCTTCTTCGTCGATCCGATGGATACATCATCGTGTTGAGCAATTGCTTTCTTGTTAGAGGAGAAAGTCTTCCCCAGCAGAGTCGCCATTTTGTTTGGATAAACAAAGTTTCAAATTAGTTAAACATATATATTCAGAGGTAATATGAACATGATAGAATATGATTCAACTAATCTTAGGGCTAAGACATTGCTATCCCCAGCAGAGTCGCCATTTTGTTTGGATAAATAAAGTTTATACGAAACTTTTGCTTACAAACGGGAATAGAGAAAAGTACAAATAATCCTATACGAGGATATTAAGTACAATAAAATAATTCTGGGAAAGTATTGCTATGGAAGTCTGATCTGCAGTCGATCACTTTATTCCTTGGACTACACGATGATGAAGAAGTGTTGTAGAAGAAGCTTCAAACTTTCTCTGAACTGAAGGCAAAAGCCAGCCAAAGGAAAGTTGCAACTAGGATTGAATTCCTGTTGCCAAAGTTGTCAGCCAAAACCAATTCTCCATTTTTTTTACCCTGTTGCACACTTTGGGGTACGAGTAATAGATTCGAAACAAACCCTATCAGAGGTAATATGAACGTGATAGGTTTTGTGGACTTATCACGACTGGCATACTCCAGATTGGGTACGGGTGATAAGTTAAAAAATAATCGATATCAGAGGTTATATAGACGTGATGATCGATGGTCAAGTCTAGTACCAACTCCCTCTCCCCTTCCTCTTTACCCTGTGACCAGGGGTCTCTATTTATAGAGATCAATCAAATAACTACCTGGTTGGCGTAAAAGCCAAATGACTGTCTTGTTGGCGTAAAAGGCCAAACTGTGAAGAAGATTGCCTCCTTTATGCTACGGTTATGATAACTGCTACCCACGTTCAAATAATCTTCTAAATCTGTGTATGACACGTATCCCTTTATAAGGTAATGCGTATAACTGCTTCTCGAAGATCATGGCATGCAAGCCATGTAGGTAACTGTCCCTTTGCAAATATAGTCGAGTTGGTATATTTCGAGGAGATAGCATACGACGTACTCCTATAGTTGAAAAATAGCTTGGTTGGCGTAAAATGCAAGGATGGTGATGTGAGCGTATTAGTCACAGTCTTAGCTTTCCCAGTCATGACAAATTTAAAAAATAGAACAAAATCTCGTGTATTAAATGCAGAGATATGCCTCGATCTCGTGCATAAAATGCAGAGATATGCCTCGAGCTCTGTACAAGAAACAGCTTTTGACGTGGCGTCTGATTTTGTCTTGTCTTGAGCGTAAAAACTCAGAATAGGCAGCATATTCAGAAGACTCCATTTTTCTTCCTTTGAATGCGTAAAAACGACTTGTATCAAAAATATGTCACAAAATGATAACCTGGGTCTCTTTGCAAAATTATCATCACAACCGTTCTCTCGATCATCGTGCAGTACTTTTGTCAAATGTCAGGTTTACTGATTTGACTGACAAATTTTATCCGAGGAATACGAAGAGTTCCTCGTACAACTTTATGCTGCATTAAAAATAACGTATTTTAAACTTTACGCAGGAAGGTATAGCAACCTTTTACGCAGAACAACCTTGAATCTCCGCTTTTTGCGGTCAGTTTTGAAGCTCTGCTTTACGCAGACAGCTCTGAAGCTCTGCTTTACGCGGACATCTCTGAAGCTCTGTTTTACGCAGACAGCTCTGAAGCCCTATTTTACGCCAAATAGCCTTGAAGCTCTGTTTTACGTGGGGAGGGACTTCATGTATGTTGGGGGTTTTAACTGAAAAATACGCAAATAATTTCCCAGCATATTTCATGCTTCTACAACGACTACCGAACATGTTCTAATAGTGCTGGTAACCGGCACGATACCTCCTCCAGTTAGAATCTTCCAACTCTTAGGTAAGGGAGAAGTAGCTACTCTATGCATTGCTACGAATCTACTAGATATGAACGATAGTGTAGTTCCAGAATCAAACAATGCAGTTGCAGGTAATGATGCAACTAAAATGGTACCTGTGATAGCTTTCCCTTCTGTTTCCTCCTTAGTAGCTGCTAATGCAAAGGCCTGTCCGTGCCTCTGCCCTCCGATCTGCTGTCGGGCTCGATCAAACTGTGCCTGCTGTGGGGCCAAGGGTGGTCCCCTCTGAAATCCTCCGGGGGCTGGTGGGCGCTGACCTCCTAGTGGGGGTAGTATCCTCAGAACTGGTGCTGCTGGCCTCTGTCCGGTCTGCGGTGCTGCATCTCTGCGCTGTGGGTAGTCTCGGACTTGGTGTTGGCTCGCCCTACAAATTATGTATATCCCCAGCCTCTTTCGACAGTCCTTCTGGTAATGTCCTATCTTTCCACAGTGGTAGCAAGTCGGAAGCTCCTTTTGCTGGTATGGTGCTGCCCTTTGCTGTGTTTGTACTCCAGGACGATGGATCGGTCCTCCTACTCTGGGCTGTGCTCTGGCTGGCGTGGTCGTGCTGGAACGTTTTGCTCCTCTGCCGATGGCCTCCTGGATCCTCGCCTCTGCAAGAACCTCCTCAAAAGAAATCCTCGCCTGTGTAGTGGTATACCTCTGTAGCTCGAAGGTGAGGCCGTGGTAGAATCTCTAGGCCTTCTCTAGATCGTTGGGTATCAGGACTGCACCAAATCTGCTAAGACGGCTAAACTCTGCGTCATATGCGTCAATAGTCATGTTTCCTTATTCTAGATGTAGGAACTGGGAGTATAGGGCATTTCTGACTGTAGCCGGGAAATACTTCGCGTTGAAATACTCTAAGAAATGTTCCCAAGTCTGGTTCCTGCCTACACTGCGCTCAATAGAATCCCACCAGTGATGGGCATTGCCTTTTAGTTGGGCCCTCACTGCGGTCATCCAAAGGTCTGGGTGTAGTTGTGAAGCCTCTAGTAGCATCTTCGTGTTGGCGACCCAATCGGAGATCTCCTCTACAGTCTCGTTGCCTAAAAAAGTATCTGGTCCCATCTGTCGGAACCATCGTACAGTGCCACCTGTCTGAGTTGGTGGAGGTGCTGGTACTAGTGCTATGACAGTTGTCCTCTCTAGTACAGCCATCAAACTCTGTCTCAATGTCTCGGTTTGATGCCACTGTGCTTGCATTATAGTCTGGAAGAACTGAAGCATCTGTGGCTGTTCGTCTAATTGTAGCTTCCGAAGTCTGGCCCTCAAAATGCTGCATGGGGATCGTCTGTGAAGTCTGTCCCTCGTGCTGTTGTGTAGGATCGCCCTGAGAAGTCTCGCGCCAATGTATCAGCGGGGCCTGCAAGGGTGGTTGCCCTCCAGGTAGTCCCTGGGGTACCTCTTCTCTCTTTGGGTGGTGTCGGTTGGTACCACGACACTGGGTGCTCCTCGTCCACTACGCAAGTTCATCTTGCTGTAAGAGATAGGGCTTCGTTAAAAGAGTACAGAATCAGACAAATAGGATGCAGATATTTAGAATTAATACGAAGGAAGTTCAAAGACGTAATCAAAGTGGATGAGACCTAATAATTTCTATCCTATTGCAGGCTCGCTGGGCATGTTATCATACCACAAGCGAATAAGTCGACCTGCATGGGCCACCACTAAAACCATGTTATGCCCCAGTCCCAAAATACACGGGACCAGGCCACGTGGCAATAGCTAGCTGTCACATCTCCGAGGATATCCCAATTTAATGGATCCGAACGAAGAGTGCTACGCTGTCCTAAATGACTAACAAGTCCAATTTCAATATCAGGCAGGTAATCTAATCTCATCCACAAATAAAATTAAAAAGTACTAGAATAAATACTGGAAAATAAACACCAGTCTCAAATATCATAGTACAACCAAGAATGTCTGGTGGGAACAAACCCACTACTAAGACGAAATAAAAGTACTAAATGACAGATAAAAAGAGTAATGAATAGGGCATCGGCTGAATAGATAATGATGCTCCCAATCCTAGGCAGAAGGCCTACCAAGTGATCACGAAAACTCTGACGGTGGCACCTCTAGCTCCTCAGCTGTAGCGTACCTAGTCTCCTGTCCTGGGCCGTACACTGTGGGGTAATATGCCTCGTCCAAATCTGGAAAGGTATCAGGTCCTCAGAGGGACGTAACAAGATATATAAAAATAAGCCATATATAAATACTGAATAAAATAAATTCAATAAAGGGTGTGCTAACCATCTAAGTGAATTTAATATGAGGACAACATTGGTACGTATGGGTAGGCATAGGCATATAACGTCCATACCGCTCCAAAGAATGGGGCATCTGCATAATATAACGTCCATACCGCTCCGAAGAATGGGGCATCTGAATAATATAACGTCCGTACCGCTCCGAAGAATGGGGCACCTGCATAAAAGGAGTCATTGGATCCGTGGCTCCTTCGGATACTACAGATTCCAATGTGTGTGTCCCATACGCCTACTAGTTGTCCTTCCCGCCCAATGTAGATATACAAGCCGAATACTCGACGTGCATACCACGTATCTATATGTCAAGTCTCTACAAATCATAAAATCCAGAATTACACACTAACCGTAATGCATGTCACACGCACCGATAGCTAGTCGAGTACGCGAACCCGCATCCCAATATAAATTTGTCACTGTGATACGTGTATGAGTGTCAGGTCTCAAAAGATATCAGAGTATCCTCCCAATGGGGTGAGTCTGCTAATGCATAGGTCAAGTACACTACTCATAGATGCATCCGTCGACTACACCCGAGTCAATCTCGAACGCGCACAGTCATATGAAATAAAGCAACAAGATATCATACAACATATTCATTATTTAATTTAAACAGTAAATATGGAAATGTATCTTGCCTGGGTCCTCAAGCTGTGAATGCTAATAACCTGCTCCTGCAGTATCTCCTGGCTGGTCCAGTGACCCTAAACACACAATTTAATATAGCAAATACTGTCATCAGGCACTAAGCAATATGTACACACAACTTACGATACTGCTCTTAGGTACTGACGCAAGATAACGACTGGTCGACTACAGAGTCGCGTGTGCACGTAGCTAAGGTGCACACGTGTCCTGTCTTTAGTTACCGTGTCTCTCGCAACAATAAATTATCAAGTTATGGGTTACGAAACTACTTATATTTTGTACAATAATCTGTCCTTATTTCCTATGCTAAATGTACCTGGTTAATGTCTAGATTTTCAGGTGAATTATAAGTCTTTAAAATAATAGGTCATGTGATTAGGATAAATATTAATGCATTATTAATTATTATTCTAATCTAATTAACATACCTACATACACATAAATAATTTATATTAATTTGCTCGTGTCGACACACGACACAAAGACACGATGATACAACGATATTATTACACAACGATGCAAAGAAGGAAAGAGGGGCAATACAATGGTTACCTAGGGGTGGCTGAACGGGAGAGGGGCCTGTGCTCGTCGACTACACGTACTCCGGCGAGTGGCGGAGATTCGGCGTCGGGCGGCCAGCAAGGCAGCAGCGGCAGTGGCAGCAACTGCAGTAGTTGTAGCAACTGCAGCAGCGTCCTGGCAGCGGCGACAGTGGGCTAGGGATGACGCTGGGATGGCGATCAGGTCGTGGGGGAGGTCGGAGTCGGGCTGGCAGTGGTGGTCGGCGGTGCTGGAGGCGGTGGTCCGGGCGGGGGCAGTCGGGATCTGGGTAGTCGGGTTGGTGCTCGGTTTTGAGGGTGGTGGAGATGGGGGATGGCTGTCGGTGTAGGCGGTGGTGCGGTGATGTTGGGGTGGTGGAGATGGTGGTCAGGCGGGTGGCAGAGGCTGAGGTGGTGTAAACCCCCTGATTTTTCAAGAATTTTTAATTTGGATTTTTATAATTTTCTGTAATTTTCTGTATTTTTTTTGTAATTAAAACCTAGGTATTTTGAATTTAAATAATTTTTAAATGTTATTAATTAATATTAAAATATTATGAAAATAATATTTTATGGTGTAAAATAAAAAACTAGACATAGGGCAATTTTTTGGGAATTTATTGGACCCCAAAAGCATTTTTAAAGCCCTAAAAACTATTCTTAAATAAACCGAATTAAAAGCCAAAAAATAAACCCGGTTCAATTGAACGAAACCAACCCAAACCAACCCAGACCCGGTTCACTAAACCGAACCCAACCTTAGCGGGTCGGTTCGGATCTAAACCCGACCCGAAACCCGCAGACCCAAACCCGCACCCTAGCCTTAGCGGATCGGGCCGGATCCGCCGCCCGACCCGCGGACTCGGACCCGTTACCTAACCGAAACCCTAATCCTAATTCTACCCGAATTCTACTGTTCCGGCAGCGGCATCCCTATAAATAACCCCACACCCGCCGGAACCCTAGACTTTCCCACCACCTCCTCGAACCCCCAGCGCCGCCCGGACACTTCTTGCAGCCCCGACCTCGACTACCTCTTCCGTCCAGCCCCGCTTGACTCATCCCCAGAACTCGCCCCGCTCCGCCGCCCTGTCCCTCTACTCCCTCCTCCCCTTCATCTCTTCCCGCAGCGCCGCCGACGAAATCCCCTCGACCACCACCATCACCCACAGCCCCGTACCGCCTTTCTCCTCCGCCCCTCTCCTCACCATCTTCCCCGACGCCCTAGTCGAACTCCCCAGCCCCCACCGTCTTCTTCGACTCTCCCCGCTCCACCGTCGTCCCCCTTCCCGAGCCTCCGTCGCCCACGACAAGCCCCAGCAGACCCTCCGCCTGAGCCACCTCGAGCCGACGAGCTCTGCCTGAGCACCTCCTCCTGTCGACCCAGCCCTGCCCTAGCCAGCTCTGGAGTCGATCTCCGGCGGAAACCCTAAAACCTAGACGAACACAGCCTAGACACAGTACCCGGACACAGGACTCGGACACGGGAATTTCAGGTTCCATGAAGCCCTGTTCAGGTAACCCGTTCTCTCTCCTCGTTGCCCCATTTTCTGTTCTGTCAGTTGTGACGCATAGACCGTGTAACCCTCTCGATGCCCGTACAACTCGCTCGGTGCGTCGCGTCTTGTGGCGATCACATACCGCGATCCAAAAACAGGAAAAATAACGCCCTATTTTTCCCCGAAACTGAGTATGCCCCACCAAACGGGACGACTTGGTCGCGCGCGGTCTTCACCAAAATATGCGCACCATTGATACGGACGTGTGGGATTTCGCAGAAGTTAATTTGGATGTGCGTGCACACCGGAATCAACGCATATCCGCCTGTTCTGGAATACGTCGTAACTTTGTGTACACACGTCGGTTCAAAACGAAACTTGCGCCATCTGACTCGTAGCAATACGCTGGTCCTGTGACCCAAGTTTGGTTCGATTCTGAGAACGTTGACAAAATCTCGTATCGTGGGTCCCGCGGCTCCACTTGACGGGCGATTTTGTTATCGGCTCATCGAAATCCAGTTCTGGAAGTTCCGTTGGGTTCGTATCACCGTTAGACTTGTTGACACTAAGTTTGACAAATTTGGAGACCTTTGACCCTGACGCAGTTTTCGGTGCAAAGCGGCCCACATGTGGACCCCGCTTTGACCAAAAACTGTCATTTTTGCCCCTATATCCAAATTGGACTCAAGGATAGGCGTTTCTCGCTATTTGATATTTTTTGAATCTAATGGTGATGTTTATTTCAGCAACCGGAGTAGTACCTGCAAATCACACTGAGACCAGAGCTACAATTGGAGCCAGAACCACAGGCAAGTGTACCTTGCCAACCTTGCAGTCTTGTTACATATTTTCCTTGATTCATTTATATTATTGTGCATGCTTGACCTAGGACCGTATGACTTACTTAGCGTCCGATTAATAGTCGGGTGCCAACACCGTACGCGGAGTTGTGTAATGTCACATAGAGATGGATATCGTGATCCTTTTGCATTCTCGTACTTGTCTTATCAAGTACCTTATACCCAGGACACTTGATACTATTCATGAGACAGAATCTTTCTGAGATATTCATGGTGATTTTATATAGGATACAGGTTTATGACATACACAGTTTACATGCTTAGATTTTATTCTGACTTGTTGCATTAGATATAGTTTTGCGTGACATGGACGTGTGATATCATGAAACTGTGACGTGAGATTACATTGGGTGGGGAGAGATTTACCATACATAAGGCTGATTATATATATATAATAATTTAATGGAAGTGCCTTAGACTCTGACACAGAGCTTTGGTACCGTACTGGTCCTTCGAGAAAATACTGCTATGGGTTTCTCCGACACTGATCCTGTAGTAGTCTCAGCCCGAGTATGACTAAAACTCTCAACTTGCATATCACTTAGCTGGTTATATATTTACCCTATTGTTCATTTATTGCTGCACTGTATTTATTTTGGCTTATATTATCTGTACCTTGTTATGTCCCCTGAGGACCTGGATCCGAATTATGTCCCCAAGATTAGCTGACGAGATCTATCCCGAGGTATACGGGACCGGAGCATTAGTATTAGCAGAAGCAGGTGCATACATTGGAGCAGAACCAGGATCTGAGGACGAGATTGTGCCAGAGGACTTCTTCTGAGTATTGGCTTGAGATACTCACTTATTTCTGTTTTTAGTTACTTTATTTCCTGTCTATTGCAGTGATGTATCAGACTTATTCCCAGATTGTTCTCCGAGACACTTTTATTGAGATATGTTAGTTTATTTTATTTGTATTATTCTGGCAATTGATCTGTTATTATCTGTTGTGGATGAGATTAGATTAGACTGTGACTTATATCATTGGACCTACTTATTGTTGTATTACAGCTTAAGTATGCCCCGATGGATCCATTAAATTGGGTTTGTCCATCGGTGTATGCTGCTGGCCATTGCCACGTGTCTAGTCCCTAGGTATTTTGGGACTGGGGTGTGACATAGTTTTTGTGGTGGCCCATGCAGGTCAACGACTAAATTGTTCGGTTTCAACTTAGGGACCGAGCAAGCCTGTAGTAAGAATAGGATAAGTTTTTAGGATCTCATCCACTTGCTTGAAATGTTCTTAATATCTATATCGGATCCGAATTAAATTCTTGACTTGTATCCTGCCTTGATTTCTATGCGCCTCTTATTGTTTATTTTGGTTGCAGAGTTATGGATTTACGAGCAAACGATGAGACTCCTGCAAGATTACCACGAGATGCTGTGGTAACCAATGAAGATGAAGTAACACCAGTTGGTGAAGGTCAAGCAGCTCAACAACGCAATCAAGCAAGTCAGCACGCCTCGAGAATCCACCGAGATGACGTTCCACCATCGACGCAGTTTACTCCACTGATGCTTACCGTTCCACAAGGGCAAGCTATGGACGTGCAACAGATGTTTCAAATGTACTACACGATGATGCAAGCCTATCAGAAGGATCAGTAAAGCCAAACGGAGGAGTTTATTTACAGACTTAGCTCGGAGCTACGGAAGTTAATCAGCTCCGTTGCAACGGACGTTCTTGCTACAACACGGGCCATGGAGTACATCAACAGGATAGAGTCCAGCCAGAAGCGGCCGCATGCACCAGACCAAGCACAACAGGAAAGAGATGCAAAGCGACCACAGATGAATCCACCACCGAGGGCAGCACCAAGAGCCTTAGTTCTTCCTACTTGTCACTACTGTGGCAAGATAGGCCATATTAATAAGGAGTGCAGACGCAAGTTAGGATTATGCTTGATTTGCGGAACCAACCAACACTTAGCCAAGGATTGTTCTCAGCATCGAGAGAAAGCATTGATGATTCATCAACCAGCCACATCAGCACCAGCCGGAGCACCACATGAAGAAATTACAAAGAGTTCTCGCCTGCACCAGCCATCAGAAGCATCTTCATAGGCACTACCTATCTGTCAATATTGTCGCAAGCGAGGCCATATTGAGAACGAGTGCAGACAAAAAAGGAAAGTATGTTTAGCTTGCAGATCCAGTCAGCATTCATTGAGGAAATGCCTAGAGCGTCGAGAAAAAGCACCAAGGGTAAACCAACAAACGTTACCAGTACCGAGGCCAGCCTGTCCAACTTTGGGATCACCGCAAACGGAAGTTGAAGGAGTCATACCACCACCTCCAAGAGAGAACCAGCTGTGGCCACCTTTGATACCCCAGGCCGTACTCTTCCAGCAGGCTCAACAGCAGCAGAGGAATCAACTGCAAGGACATGAACAAGCTCCAACGATGAATTTGGAAGACGCGCAGACCCATGGAGTAGCTAATGCGCGTAATTTCTCGTAGTTATATGTTTATAGATTTATTTTAGTTTGTGCCTGTTCGTTCGTGACCACAGCCTTAACCTAGTAATTATGAACTTGCTAATAATCAATAACCTAGAATGTTTTAAGTAATAACCTAGTTTTCTAAACTATAGTTTTCTAGATCTCCTTCATACGGGAGATTGCATAACTTTTAATGCCTAGGGAAATGAATTTTCCTATATGCTATTCTTACACCCTCAACCTTGATTCTCCTTGATAGTAATGTGCTTCGAACAATGTTTGCAACCGTGTCATCTCTGTTGATCGGTTATTCTTTGATTGCGAGGACGCAATCCTCTTAAGGGGGGTAGATTGTAAACCCCCTGATTTTTCAAGAAATTTTAATTTGGATTTTCATAATTTTTGTAATTTTTCTGTAATTAAATCCTAGGCATTTTAAATTTAAATAATTTTTAAATGTTGTTAATTAATATTAAAATATTATGAAAATAATATTTTATGGTGTAAAATGAAAACTAGACATAGGGTAATTTTTGGGGAATTTATTGGACCCCTGAAGCATTTTTAAAGCCCTAAAACTATTTTTAAATAAATCGAATTAAAAATCTAGAAATAAACCCAGTTCAATTGAACCAAACCAACCCAAACCAACCCAGACCCGGTTCACTAAACAGAACCCAACCTTAGCGGTCGGGTCGGATCTAAACTCGACCCGAAACCCGAAGACCCAAACCCGCACCCTAGCCCTAGCGGATCGGGCCGGATCCGCCGCCCGACCCGCGGACCCGGACCCGTTACCTAATCGAAACCCTAATCCTAATTCTACCCGAATTCTACTGTTCCGGCAGCGACATCCCTATAAATAACCCCACACCCGCCGGAACCCTAGACTTCCCCACCACCTCCTCGAACCCCCAGCGCCGCCCGGACACTTCCTGCAGCCCCGACCTCGACTACCTCCTCCGCCCAACCCCGCTCGACTCGTCCCCAGAACTCGCCCCGCTCCGCCACCCTGTCCCTCGACTCCCTCCTACCCTTTATCTCTTCCCGCAGCGCCGTCGACGAAATCCCCTCGACCACCACCATCACCCACAGCCCCGCACCGCCTTCCTCCTCCGCCCCTCTCCTCATCATCTTCCCCGATGCCCTAGTCTAACTCCCCAGCCCCCACCGTCTTCCTCGACCCTCCCCGCTCCACCGTTGTCCCCCTTCCCGAGCCTCCGCCGCCCATGACAAGCCCCAGCAGACCCTCCGCCTGAGCCACCTCGAGCTGACGAGCTCTGCCTGAGCACCTCCTCTTGTCGACCCAGCCCTGCCCTAGCCAGCTCCGGCGTCGATCTCCGGCGAAAACCCTAAAACCTAGACGGACACAGCCTGGACACAGTACCCGGACACAGGACCCGGACACGGGAATTTTAGGTTCCACGGAGCCCTGTTCAGGTAACCCGTTCTCTCTCCTTGTTGCCCCATTTTCTGATCCGTCAGTTGTGACGCGTAGACTGTGTTGTAACGCCCCGCAACCGTACGGTACGTTACGCTGAGTCGGATTGAATGAAACAAATGCTGGTTCTATTTAATTTATTGGATTTTGGGAATAAGTATTGATTGAGTTATTTCATGTGCAGATGGCTAGCGGGTTCGATGGAAATCAGGTGTTCGTTCAGAGCAGTACTGAGATAGCTGAGTTGGAATGATAATGCCATCTTCCTTAGTCCGATCGGTCGGATGATTTGTAGAGCACGGCCTGCTCGTACGGTCATACCAGTTGAGTAGATCGCGCTTGCATCGGACCACGGGTTCAAGGGATTGGCCGTATCGGCAGGACATGATGCCTAACGGGATCAATCATTGTGAGTGGGCTCTTTCCCTTCTCCTCTACTCCTTTATGCCTAATAATATGGAAAACACGTAAATGGCTTGAACACTTGGGCTGAAACATTGGGAATCACTACACTGAGGCGTGCATAGAGTGTACGCCATTGGCTTGGTAGGATTGTGGCTTGATTTGGTTTGTGCGTTGGATAGTTGGAGCTAGAGTTGGAATATTACATTTGAGGCAGTTGGTTGGATAATTGGGATTATGCTTGGACAGTTGGAATGATGCATTGAGAGATTGGGAACATTGAGATTTGGGCGAGCGAGCGTGCATCCGTGCACGGGTATCACTTGGTCGCTTTGTCTTGCAAAGCGAGCAGTTATGGTTCAAAACCGAACAACTGCATCGGCGAGGGTGTTGTGCCGCTTGATGGGGCATCGTGCCACGAATGGGGCATTGTGCCACTGAAACGGCATTGTGCCATGGGTTAGCTTTGAGCATGGGTGTTGCACCATTGGAAATACTGTGTTGAGAAGAGGCATTGTGCCTATGGGAATAACTTGTGAATGGTGCCTTGGGCTATATGTTGGAAGAATGGTTATGGATGTGTTGGTTGGATTATTGGCGGAACGAGTCTAGGATCGCTTGGTGGGGCGAGAATGTTCGATCCTCTCGTCATACCTACTTGGTGTCTGCATGTCACGGACAACCTGTATTGCACAGGGTTTGGTCTCCTCGAACGGGTACTCCGGGGCACCGGGACCGTTCGGCCATGGAGGAGACAATTGGGTAACGCGTCTTGGGCGCGGTGCCAGCGGTTGGAACCGATCCAGGTGGGTTAGCTACTTAGCGCTGTTTCGAGGAGAACCGCATTTGATCAGTCCGATCAAAGTCCTTTATGGCTTGGCCAGTGACTTCATATAGTATAGTGTTGGCTTGCTTTTCTTTTGTTGGTTTGGCTTTCGTGTAGGCGCGGCCACCTTGCCTCGGCAAGAGTGTGCACTGTGAGATTTGGATTGTAAGTGTTGGTTGAGGATGGATATTGAGGCTTGGTTGATGGTTCGACATGTTATCGTGTTGCTTGGACTTGAGCAGGACGGTTTGCATGCTAGTTTCCCTCGAGTTGCTTATATATTTGCTTGTCGTTTGGTTTGAGTTGAGTGCTTGCATGCTTAAACTGCTTTACAGCTTTCCTTAATATGTCATCCCTATGCCATAAAATGAATCTAGGATTCAACTAGAAAGATCACCATATAACTGTTTGCATTCACTATTTTTACTTAGTGTCGGCTTAGGCGAGTGGGTTACCCCGCTCACCAGTACGGTTGTGTACTGACCCACGTTTGTGGGCAATATTTCAGGTACGCAGGCGTAGTGGCGCTGCTTGGATATACGGGACATGATGTATGAACTGTAAGTACCTTTGTGGGCTAGAGAAAAGAGCAAGAGTATTTTATCGCCTTCGTGGCCTTGTCTTCGATGAGGCATTTCATTTGACCCTATCGTGAGCTTTGCTGCATATTACTCTGATTGTGTGCTTGGTACACAATACTTGACTTCCGCTGCAACTTGGTTGTTTCAATGATAACATTTGGTGTTTGACAACATTGCCTTGTACGAGCGCAACTCCAGGCTCGTACGGCATCACGTCCCGATGAGAACGATGGTCCTGCGGGAGAGCTGTAAACGTGGTGATTCACGTTCAGCGGGGACTATCGAGCTTGCGGGAGATTGGGGCATGACAGATTGGTATCAGAGCGCCCGGTTCATTTTCTCGGACTTGGTCCTTCGCTTCATCACAAACTCTAAATAGCTTCCGCGTGTCGTCTAGCTCTTGACTCTACTCGGTGCCGCATCGGATGTTTCATGCAATAAGTCTATTTATTGCTAGTTGTGGCTGCATTTTATTCTTTGTTGGGTTGCCTTGGTTGGTTTTCGTAGGATCGCTTAGTCTCGTTAGGCGTTGTTGCATTTGTGCAACAAGTGTGGGCTTTTGTTGGGTTGGCTTGGCTTAGCGTTCGGGAGTTTCTGATTGCATCAGTGGATCTGTTGGTTGGCAGACGAGATTTGGTTATACGGCATGTTTTAAGTAGAAGCATTTGATGAGAATAAATCGTTGCACGAGTTGCTCGTCTAGCGAATGTGTTGGATAGAAGTTAGAATTTTGGCTGTGGCGCATCGGTTGAGCAGGTTTGAGTTTGGCTCGGGAATATATGGATAAGTTGGTACGAGTTGCTCGTATAACAAAAGTGTGAAACCGTTGGGTATTGGGTTGGACTATTTGGAAGACAATCATTGCACGATTGCTCGTGTTGAGAAGGTATCAGACGGGTTGAGAAACAGTTGGATAATTCAAGCGTTGCCTGAGTTTTGTGTCAAACTCGGATTGGAAAAGGCCTGATCATGCATGGAGAATGGTTCGAACGGATCTTGGATTCGTGCAGGAAAACGTAATGTGAGTAGTGACTTGATTCGAAGTGGTATATGGGATCAAACGTGTTAAGCAAGGCATTGGAAATATTTTGGTTGGACATCTATGGGAATTGCCTGAACGGACTCGTGAAACGAGAATACAAGTTGGTTGGTGCACGTCGGTTGAGTTGGGAAGAATGAAAATGGAGCAAGCGAATATTGAGTTGAGCATATCGTGAACGGACTGATGCAAATGAAAGCATCGTTGGGCTTAAGAGATGGATCGAATCGGAACGAACATTTGGGTTACGCTTGAGCAAAGCGATGGGATTATCGGAATGATAGCGAGCAAGGACTACGATTTTGGGTAACACATTTGAGATGTTGGTTGAGCAATGAAACACGATCTTGGTTTGGAGGGACAATGCGATGGACTTGAACGGTCTGGAAGGATTTTGAATGTTGTTGCTCGTGAAGTTGACTCAGGTTTAGCGAAAATGGAATTTTGGACAGGATGGTGCAAAGATAGTAAACGGATTCTTCGGAAGACGTGGACGGACGTTTGAAGATAGCTAAATGTGATAGCAATGTCGGAACAAATCACTGCGTTGCTCGAGTAAGTTGGAAGTGCATTGTGGGACGCAGCAAATGGATAAGAATTGGAGCAAGTCTTGGGTTTTGAGAATCATTGCAAATTGTAGTACGAGAATCGAATATGCAATTCGGAAATTTGATGGATTCAGGACAGAACGGCGGATTGATGGAATAAGGTTTCAACGAGCGCGATTCTCGAATTCAGAAACTTCGCTCGGGTGAATGGTTGGATTTTTATTCGGATTTGCAGATGAGATATAGCATGGTTTATAGTAACTGTCCATCGTGATGATTACAATTATCAAGCGTAGCTTCGGGACAGCTGACCCTAAGCGACCTTGCCCGCTGAATCGGATATGAATATGGTAGACCCATAGAACGACCATTGAGGCGGCGTATTTGGGAATGCGTCGAGGGCAGATGTGAGCAATGTGATTTGGCTTATTGACTGAGTGTTGGATTTGAGAGATCCTTGGGATAGCCTTCAGCTGAAGATACCGCCGGAAGATCGAAGCAATGGTGGAAGTAGCCTAGTCAACTGATGAGATTCAGAGTCGCAAATTTTTATCGATGGCATCGCCTCTGACTCATCGTGCTCTGGAAGGGAATAGCATTTTTATGAATGGACGACTGTGGCGGCTCGTTCAAATCAAATCTTTGCGAATACTGGAAGGGACAGCCGTGCTTCAGATTTACAAGATGTCTCAAAACTTAGTCTGGGAAACGTGCTCATTCGGAAGGCGAAGGTGATATCCTATGCTTCGAGGCAGTGGAAGCAGCGCGAAAAACTATTCCATGCGCAACCTAGGAATTGTGGCGAGTGTGTCCACGTTGAAATCGTGGCGACACTATCCCTTTGGCGTGGCGGCAAGATCTTCGTGGATCACACGAACCTCAATATAGATGTTCACCCAGCGAGGTATTGAGATTGAGGAAGAGGTGTTTGGTTGAGCTGATGAAAGCAAAGTTGATATTTGGGTAAGTCGCCTAGATGGGGTAGTATCATTTGAGTTGATCGTTCGGTGCATGAGATATATTTGGAGATGTTGCTAGTGCGGATTCGGATTGAGTTGGAACAAGAACTGATTGAGTCAGTAAAAAATCATCATATTGAGAATAGTGCTCAAGCGAACATGTTGGAATGGAAATCAGGATTGGTTCGATTTGGGAGTGAAGCTAATGGATGCCTCGGACATAAAGATACCCTTATAACTTATCCAAATTCGCTATTGCAAAGCTCGGCTGAAATACATGTATTTTAGGGACGCCTTAAATATGTGTATCGATCCAAAACTAAGCGATACGAGGAATTCGTATTGAGCTGCAAGGAGGATGTGAGAATATAGAATTTGTACGAGCATTCAACAGAGCGAGATGCTGAGTCTGGATCAGGATAATGTGAGTTGCATAGAAAAGATCCATGGAATTGGATTGTGGCATGTGATAGGAATGAGTACCAGCACGGTTCGTGGACGAACCTGATTCTAAGTGGTATATTATGTAACGCCCCGCAACCGTACGGTGCGTTACGCTGAGTCGGATTGAATGAAACAAATGCTGGTTCTATTTGATTTGTTGGATTTTGGGAATAAGTATTGATTGAGTTGTTTTATGTGCAGATGGCTAGCGGGTTCGATGGAAATCAGGTGTTCGTTCAGAGCAGTACTGAGATAGCTGAGTTGGAATGATAATGCCATCTTCCTTAGTCCGATCGGTCGGATGATTTGTAGAGCACGGCTTGCTCGCACGGTCATACCAGTTGAGTAGATCGCGCTTGCATCGGACCACGGGTTCAAGGGATTGGCCGTATCGGCAGGACATGATGCCTAACGGGATCAATCATTGTGAGTGGGCTCTTTCCCTTCTCCTCTACTCCTTCATGCCTAATATTATGGAAAACACGTAAATGGCTTGAACACTTGGGCTGAAACATTGGGAATCACTACACTGAGGCGTGCATAGAGTGTACGCCATTGGCTTGGTAGGATTGTGGCTTGATTTGGTTTGTGCGTTGGATAGTTGGAGCTAGAGTTGGAATATTACATTTGAGGCAGTTGGTTGGATAATTGGGATTATGCTTGGACAGTTGGAATGATGCATTGAGAGATTGGGAACATTGAGATTTGGGCGAGCGAGCGTGCATCCGTGCACGGGTATCACTTGGTCGCTTTGTCTTGCAAAGCGAGCAGTTATGGTTCAAAACCGAACAACTGCATCGGCGAGGGTGTTGTGCCGCTTGATGGGGCATCGTGCCACGAATGGGGCATTGTGCCACTGAAACGGCATTGTGCCATGGGTTAGCTTTGAGCATGGGTGTTGCACCATTGGAAATACTGTGTTGAGAAGAGGCATTGTGCCTATGGGAATAACTTGTGAATGGTGCCTTGGGCTATATGTTGGAAGAATGGTTATGGATGTGTTGGTTGGATTATTGGCGGAACGAGTCTAGGATCGCTTGGTGGGGCGAGAATGTTCGATCCTCTCGTCATACCTACTTGGTGTCTGCATGTCACGGACAACCTGTATTGCACAGGGTTTGGTCTCCTCGAACGGGTACTCCGGGGCACCGGGACCGTTCGGCCATGGAGGAGACAATTGGGTAACGCATCTTGGGCGCGGTGCCAGCGGTTGGAACCGATCCAGGTGGGTTAGCTACTTAGCGCTGTTTCGAGGAGAACCGCATTTGATCAGTCCGATCAAAGTCCTTTATGGCTTGGCCAGTGACTTCATATAGTATAGTGTTGGCTTGCTTTTCTTTTGTTGGTTTGGCTTTCGTGTAGGCGCGGCCACCTTGCCTCGGCAAGAGTGTGCACTGTGAGATTTGGATTGTAAGTGTTGGTTGAGGATGGATATTGAGGCTTGGTTGATGGTTCGACATGTTATCGTGTTGCTTGGACTTGAGCAGGACGGTTTGCATGCTAGTTTCCCTCGAGTTGCTTATATATTTGCTTGTCGTTTGGTTTGAGTTGAGTGCTTGCATGCTTAAACTGCTTTACAGCTTTCCTTAATATGTCATCCCTATGCCATGAAATGAATCTAGGATTCAACTAGAAAGATCACCATATAACTGTTTGCATTCACTATTTTTACTTAGTGTCGGCTTAGGCGAGTGGGTTACCCCGCTCACCAGTACGGTTGTGTACTGACCCACGTTTGTGGGCAATATTTCAGGTACGCAGGCGTAGTGGCGCTGCTTGGATATACGGGACATGATGTATGAACTGTAAGTACCTTTGTGGGCTAGAGAAAAGAGCAAGAGTATTTCATCACCTTCGTGGCCTTGTCTTCGATGAGGCATTTCATTTGACCCTATCGTGAGCTTCGCTGCATATTACTCTGATTGTGTGCTTGGTACACAATACTTGACTTCCGCTGCAACTTGGTTGTTTCAATGATAACATTTGGTGTTTGACAACATTGCCTTGTACGAGCGCAACTCCAGGCTCGTACGGCATCACGTCCCGATGAGAACGATGGTCCTGCGGGAGAGCTGTAAACGTGGTGATTCATGTTCAGCGGGGACTATCGAGCTTGCGGGAGATTGGGGCGTGACATGTGTAACCCTCTCGATGCCCGTGTAACTCGCTCGGTGCGTCGCGTCCTGTTGCGATCGCATATCGCGATCAAAAAATAGGAAAAATATGCCCTATTTTACCCCGGAACTGAGTATGCCCCGCCAAACGGGACGACTTAGTCGCGCGCGGTCTTCACCAAAATGTGCGCACCGTTGATACGGAAGTGTGAGATTTTGCCGAAGTTGATTTGGATGTGCGTGTACACCGGAATCAACGCGTATCCGCCGACAACGTCCCATATCCGTCTGTTCTGGAATACGTCGTAACTTTGTGTACACATGTCGGATCAAAACGAAACTTGTGCCATCGAACTCGTAGCAATATGCTGGTTCTGTGACCCAAGTTTGGTTCGATTCTGAGAACATTGACAAAATCACGTATCGTGGGCCCCGCGGCTCCACTTGACGGGCGATTTTGTGATCGGCTCATCGGAATCCAGTTCTGGAAGTTCCGTTGGGTTCGTATCACCGTTCTAGACTTGTTGACACTAAATTTGGCAAATTTGGAGACCTTTGCCCCTGACGCAGTTTTCGGTGCAAAGCGGCCCACATGTGGATCCCGCTTTGACCAGAAACTGTCATCCTGCCCCTGTGTCCAAATTGGACTCAAGGACAGGCGTTTTTAGCTATTTGATATTTTCTGAATCTAATGGTGATGTTTATTTCGGCAACCGGAGTAGTACCTGCAAATCACACTGAAACCAGAGGTACAGTTGGAGCCAGAACCACAGGCAAGTGTACCTTGCCAACCTTGCAGTCTTGTTACATATTTTTTTTGATTCATTTATATTGTTGTGCATGCTTGACCTAGGACCGTGTGACTTACTTAGCGTTCGATTAATAGTCGGGTGCCAACACCGTACGCGGAGTTGTGTAATGTCACATAGAGATGGATATCGTGACCCTTTTGCATTCTCGTACTTGTCTTATCAAGTACATTATACCCAGGACACTTGACACTATTCATGAGACAGAATTCTCCTGAGATATTTATGGTAATTCTATATAGGATACAGGTTTATGACATACACAGTTTATATGCTTAGATTTTATCCTGATTTGTTGCATTAGATATGGTTTTGCGTGACATGGACATGTAATATCATGAAACTGTGACGTTAGATTACATTGGGTGGGGAGAGATTTACCATACATAAGGCTGATTATATATATATAATAATTTAATGGAAGTATCTTAGACTCTGACACAGAGCTTTGGTACCGTACTGGCCCTTCGAGAAAATACTGCTATGGGTTTCTCCGACACTGATCCTGTAGTAGTCTCAGCTCGAGTATGACTAAAACTCTCAACTTGCATATCACTTAGCTGGTTATATATTTACCCTATTGTTCATTTATTGCTGTACTGTATTTATTTTGGCTTGTATTATCTGTACCTTGTTATGTCCCCTGAGGACCTGGATCCGGATTATGTCCCCAGGATTAGCTGACGAGATCTATCCCGAGGTATACGAGACCGGAGTATTAGCATTAGCAGAAGCAGTTGCATACATTGGAGCAGAACCAGGATCTAAGGACGAGGCTTGAGATACTCACTTATTTCTGTTTCTAGTTACTTTATTTCCTGTCTATTGTAGTGATGTATCAGACTTATTCCCGGATTATTCTCCGAGACACTTTTATTGAGATATGTTAGTTTATTTTATTTGCATTATTCTGGCAATTGATTTATGATTATCTGTTGTGGATGAGATTAGATTAGACTGTGACTTATATCATTGGACCTACTTATTGTTGTATTACAGCTTAAGTATGCCCCGATGGATCCATTAAATTGGGTTTGTCCATCGGTGTATGCTGCTGGCCATTGCCATGTGTCTAGTACCTCGGTATTTTGGGACTGGGGCGTGACAGGTGGTGGCGGCTTGCGGTAGTGGATGTCCGGTCGGGGAAGGAAGGGAGCTCGGGTTAGAGGAAGGGAGGTCGGCTAGGGTTATTTGATGGTGGGGTGATTATAATTCTAGGGTTTCAAATAGGGAAAATATGTATTATATATAAGAGGGGATTATGGGCTGACCTCGGGACTTGGGCCGGCCTGGACTCCTTGGGATGGGTCTGGTCCACATGAAAGGGTGTACATGGGCTTGGTTAGGTCTCGCTTTGGGTGAGCTTAGCCTCTAATTTAATTTAATTAAAATAATGCGCACGACGCTCTTTAATAATTTGAAGACACTTGGAATTAAAATTGGGTGGGACACAAGTGTCATAGACGTAGCAGGTTCAGAATAAATTAATACCCTGATTTGGGTTATATGGAATTGGGTTGTGTTTGTGCCTCAAATTCAAATAGGAATGGCCAATTATGGGAATTTGGTTTTATTAAAATTATTCATGGTTGTTTGTAACGAATATTGAATAGCTAAAATGAAGCACAATATTGAGTATTTAAAAGTTACACAAGGGTCAGATGGGTAGTCTGGCATGTCTAGAAAATGTGCATGAACTTGGTTTGAAGGTAACTACTAGTGTAGTGCTCCAAACATCGAAGCAACGGTGAGGTATAATAAGTCACATAATTATTGTACATTAATCCTAATTGTATCCAAATTAATCATAGTCTCTCAATCTAAATTAAATTAATCCTAAATTGGTCGAAGGGTTTACACAAATATTGCTTTTATTTCTCAAAAAGAACCTAAAAATACTGATGAAGCTTTTGTTGATGAATTTTGGATTTCTGCTATGCAAGAGGAAATCAACCAATTTGAACGCAATCAAGTTTGGAAACTTGTCCTTAAACCTAATGATTATCCAATCATTGCTACTAAATAGGTTTTTTGAAATCAATTAAAGGAGGATGGTTTAGTTACACATAACAAAGCACGTCTCATAGCTCAATGATACAACCAAGAGGAAGGTATCGACTACGATGAGACCTATACTCCTGTTACTAGACTTGAATCTATCCGTATGCTTTGCACTTTTGCTAGTTTTTATAACTTCCAATATTTTCAAATGGATGCTAAAAGTGCTTTTCTAAATGGAGTTATCAAAGAAGATATTTTTGTCAAACAATTCCCTGGTTTTGAAGATTTAAACACCCTGACCATGTATTCAAGTTACGAAAGGCTCTATACGAACTCAAATAATCCCCACATGCTTGGTATGGATGTCTTAGATTCTTTCTACTTGAAAATAGTTTTTCAAAAGGAAACATTGATACTACCCTTTTTATAAAAAATTCTGCTGATTCTTTGTTATTAGTACAAATATATGTCGATGATATCATATTTGGATCTACTAATGAGATGTTATGTAATGAGTTTGCTAAGTGTATGCAGAGTGAATTTGAGATGAGAATGATGGAAGAACTGACTTTCTTTCTAGGATTGCAAATCAAACAAGATTCACAAGAAACTTTTATCCATCAGGCTAAGTACACGAAGGATTTGCTCAAAAAGTTCGACATGGACAATGCAAAGCCTATCGAAACTCCAATGGCAACATCTACTAAGCTTAACCTTGATAATAGCAGTAAATCAACAAACATACGTAAGTATCGAGGTATGATTGGTAGTTTATTATATCTAACTGCTAGTTGCCCAGACATTATGTTTGTTGTCTGCCTTTGTGCTAGATTTCAGGCTAATTCTAAGGAATCACATTTGTGCGCAGTTAAGCGTATCTTTAGATACCTTAAAGGGACTTTGTCAACATACTTATGGTATCCCAAAATCACGTCTTTTGACCTTGCTGGTTACTCGGATGCTGATTTTACTGGATGCAAAGTCGATCGAAAAAGCTCCAGCAACATGTGTCATTTTCTAGGAAAGTCTCTAGTCTCCTGGTTTAGCAAGAAACAAAATTTTGTTACATTATCAACAACTGAGGCAGAGTATATCGTCGCAGGACGTTGTTGTGCTCAAATTTTGTGGATGAAGCAAACCCTAGAAGACTTCAATCTGTACTATAAGAACATTCCTATCTTCTGTGATAACACTAGCACCATTAATCTTACCAAAAAAAATCTAGTATGCAACTCACACACTAAGCATATAGAAATCTGTCATTATTTTCTAAGGAATCATCAATTACACGGAGATATTTGTTTAGAGTATGTGGACACGGAACATCAAATAGCAGATATCTTTACAAAACCTTTAGCTGAAGATCGATTCAACTTTATCCGTCGAGAATTAGGTCTTTTTGATTATGATAAAATGTAAAAATCATACGATGCTTTATAATTTTTTTGTCATACTATTCAAAAAGTTTTAAATTTTTTGGATACAAGCCGAAAGGGCCCTTCTGTCAAAAAGGTGTAAATAATCTTAATCGATACGGTATTTAAGTGTCTTCGGACCACCGCCAGCTGGGATCCGGCCCCTACAACTACTCCAAAATGATTTAAACTCTTAAAAATGTACAATTTAAGTTCATCACTTATTATTCTGTATTTATATCAAGTCAAGAAAGGAATAATATCGATTAAAGTTACATTGAGATTCTGGAAATAAATGTCAACAAAATTCAGACCGAACTCGGGCCGAGCTCGAACCGAACTCGGTTAGTTTAATTCCAGAATATGCTATGTCATTTTATTCTCTTCCTAATTTAGTTCTCTACTACTCTATATATAGATCATTTTGTTGCTCATTCATTCAGACCAACGCAAATCATCCCTCCATAAATAAACTTAGTTTTTTTTTCCTACATACTCTCCCAATAGACCCTAAAAGAAAAATATATTCTTTTTTTTTACTCTCTTTTTGTCCCATTATGCCAAACATAGGAGAATTCGACGGTTTTACCTTTTGAAACCTATAGATTTTAAATGATTGGTTTAATGACTTCTTCAAGAGAGACATCTATTTTGGCCATCCTATTGATTTTTTTCCCAACACAAAGACTATCTACCTATTCTTCAAAAACTTCAACTTGAAGAATTTTTTACGACCCATACCAATATTTACACCAATGTTATTCAAATGTTCTATTGTAACTTAACATATGAATATGATACTATTTCATTTAGAGTTTGTGGCATTCCAATTAAATTCGATGCGAATGACTTGGGTGAAATTCTACGCATTCTCGCTGATGGACAAACCTTAGTCAACATCACGCAAGTTCAATTTGACCATGGTTTAACTTTAGATTCTTTCAAAAATATACTTTCTCACCCACCTGGAAAATTTTATGCTAGATATTTGAATGGTCACTTCTTTGAATTGCATCGTATTATCTTTTCAACTTTTCTGTCTAAGAAGACTTACTTTGATGAGGTCTCTTATCTAGAAATGTCAGCTTTATATCACTTGCATTTTGGCATTAACTTTAATATTTCCCAGACCATCTTATCTCAAATGGTTCAATAACGCAAGAAAGGGCGTCTATTACTATACGCCATGTACTTGCCAACCATTTTCAGCTATTTTGACATTCCTTTGGATACTTGTCCAAATGTTGAGGAACCTTTATACCTCAAAAAAATTCAAAAAATTGAGCTAACTATGCTTCTACCTTATAACTCATCATCAAACTCCAACACTCATCCTGTTGATTCCGTCCCTCCTGTTGATGAACAAACGCAAACCTTAGAGTCTATTTTCAATCTGTTGTGTGATCGCTTCCATAATAAAGATATACGCAATTGTGCTACTGATCATCGCCAAACTCTTCAGACTCAGGCTCTTGGCAACACTTTGATAGACATCCAGTACACCCTATCGAAGCACCCAGCCGAACCTTTTTCGATTTTTCGGAATCCGAATCAATAAGGATTTTGTATTGATTACCCTTATATTCAGCGACATTTGGATCCAGCTGATGCCTTCTTTGATCCAAACAGAATAGTTGAACCTGATGATGAAGATGATGAGCATGACAACTAGTTACTCAATGAATTTAAATGTTTAAAGTTTACTTTTAGATGCTCTACTATGATATTTTTACTACACATCTTCTTTTGTATGTTTTCTTTTAAAATGAATAAAGTTTAAAGAATTTTTTTTTTCCATTATATATTATCCTGTATACACTTTACTCTCTTATTTTTCTTGTCATCTCACCGATTTCGGGAGAGCATGCCAATTCGATCAAATGATAATGGGGGAGAAAGACATACATGATACTAACATACAAGATGATACTTGACAGACGTTGTCTTCAGCATATCAACTGCTCCACAGTTACGGGAGAACCTTGTATATCAAAGACTTGCAGTATAATTCATAGTTTGTCAATTATCAAAATGGGAAAGATTGTTGGCCCATCCGGTCTCAGTCAAATTAATTTTGATAGTTAACTAAACCATGCATTGATATGTCATTATTTGAAGCCTTAACATAGCTATTACATGTCGTCTGTATTACGTCTATTCAAATATAATCTTTTATTTATTTGAGTCTAGGACTGATGTAAGCTGAGTCGCACTGGCAAATCCTAATACCTATATTCAGATACCTAGTCCACTCAAATGAACCAAATAACCTATCCACCAAATTAGGCCACATTTATTTACAAAGTTTACCATACTAAGAGACCGAACTCGGGCCGAACTCGGGCCGATCTCGGACCAAACTCGGTTACCCTTTTGGTATAAAATTAATCAGTTTAATAAGCTCATGATTTTTTGGTCCAACGATTGGAAATTTTAATTAAACCCCATCTGAATTTTGGCTGAATTCTATTTGCCTACACCCTAAAATAGGATTGGAATTCTTCAACTTACTCGCTCAACCATTCTTTAGTCTTCTATCCTATTGTGAGAAAACCTCTAAAGCCTTAACTTTTCTATCTCAAATAGCAACTCCCTAGCCTTCCTAGTGCCAAGTGCGATCTTGGTCTAGAACTCTTCAGAGTTGTAAAGAGCTTTGTTCCATCAGTTACTCTCTCTCTCTCTCTCTCTCTCTAAGCTGTGAAGTTCCGAGACTTATGATCAAACCTCGTGGTCTAAAGAAGTGGCAAGCCTTCGGATTAAAGCTTGTGATTCACTATTGATGATTATAGTGGATAAAACTTCGAGCTTGTGTTCTCGGGACTGGACTAGTCCTCTTAGAGGGAAACCAGTATACATCTTGGTGTTTGCGTTTGTATTTGCTTTCTCTCTCTCTACTTTACTGCTTTACTTTACTGTCTCTATATACACTATTAGTTATCAACTGCCTTCATTATGATAATCTTAAATTTGGTAGATTATTCCACTGCACTCTATTTACCCCCTCTAGAGTTGCCTCACGGTCCTTCATATTCCGCAGCTTGGTCACCTAACCACTCGGGAGCCTTTAATGGATTTCTTTACTATAAATAGAGAGCTAGAAAAGAGAGAGAATAGTGGTTTTCACCTTCGTCTAATGTCTCTATAGAAGCTAAGTATGGGAAGATCGGTCGAGCGGTTCGTCGATCTTCTCGCCCTAATGGTCGACTGTCTGGCTATCATCGATGGAGGTAAGGAGAGAAATATTTTGCTTTTTGTTCTTGTGACACAAAGATACTTCAGTATCGACTATTTGCATGGACCAGACCTTGGCCCATTCATGTGCATATGCTCTCCATAGCTCGATGTGCATGGTCGTTGCCAAGGGGCTTCGTTCTGAAGATACGCTAATGGCGAGAATTCTTCTTAGGTAGCATAGGTGACGCTGTCTCCGAAAACTCATCTAAGGCATGTGCTAAAAGATTATGTACGATCATGCTGCATAGACGCATCCGCCTCCTTGGGGTATTTCATCGTTAAACATGAACGATGGTGGTTATGCACGTATGTACAGGACTTGGCACTTATGCGCATCTCCCCTAAGTGGATAGATGGCTAGTTTGCCAAATGGCGTATGATCCTATAGGTGTGCGCCTTTTGATTGGTCTTTTCTTGCAAATATTTTGACTCTTGTGTGCTCGTTGTGCATGGACTGCCTTAGATTTATGGGTCCTGATGGAGCATGAAAGGATATCATAGTTACCGTTGTTCGTGATGAATAAACACATTACCAGGGAGATTGTCCGTGATCTTCCATTCTATCTCAATGTAGCTACGCCCCGTATACATCCATGATGTCATGGCTGGATCTTGGGTTGGGTCCCAGCGGTGCACCTATGTGGTAGAGGTAGGACTAGTTATTCAAACCGGAACTTCTAGTCGCGGCCTTTCTCATGATAGAGGCGGCCAGGTCTGGCCCTGTGTTGCAGCTCATTTGTTATCCATCGGTATGGATTATTTTTCATGTATTGCGGCTTGCATTGAGGAGTTTGTTGAAGTGATGACCCAAAATTCGTTGAGCTGCCAACTTTACACGTATTGGTACCAGAAATAATACAATGGGGTCTCGTTTTCAAATGTACTCATGATCTTAAATATTAATAAAAATATAAAATGTAATGGACTCCCATCATATGTACTAATGATCTTGAATATTAATAAAACTTTTGCCCTCTTTCATGTTTAGAACTTTTCTTATTACTGTGGATATCGTGGTTTTGAGTATCTTATGAAAGGTAATATGGATGTAGTATAACATCATCACGGTGATAAAACAAAGCCCTATCAGAGGTAGTGTGAACGTGATAGGTTAGAGTAGTTTCGTAAGGGAAGTTTGGTGGGGACACCATCTGTGATGGCTAGGACCTTTTATTGCAAAATTGATAGCCAAGCAAGTTTACTTGTAGCTGGGTAAAAACCTGATAAGGTATTTTGTAGAGATAAAAATAAGATGATTCAGAGGTATATGGACGTGACTGTCTTCTTTTGATGGGACGAACGGCTTATAGTTCAGAGGTGATATGGACGTGAACCATTTGCCTTTTATTTGAGAGAACAACTTATAGTTCAGAGGTGATGTGGACGTAAAACATTTATCTTTTATTGGAGAAAATAACTTATAGTTCAGAGGTAATTTGGACGTGAACTACTTGCCAAGGATAAATTTTGAGGATTCATTACCCATTATGTACTGGGGACTCTCGAGCACGGATAACAGATTTGTCCGCGTGCTGCGAATAGAAATAATTCGTTGGGGAAGACATCACGTGTGAACATTACAACTTTATGCATTTTTGCTAGGGATAAAAATGACACATTTTTTGTGTGTGCCTATCTTAGGCATAGTATTTCTTTAGGATTTTGCCATTGATTCGTTATGAGCAAGCCACCATTAGGCTTAGCGAGCCTGTACGTGCCGTTGGAGTAGACCGTCTCCACTACAAAGGGACTCTCCCACTTGGGTTAGAATTTTTTACCTTCCTGTGGGTCATGATCATCGGTCTTCGGTCTTCTCACGGTTAGGACGAGATAGCCTACTTAGAATGTCTTTTTCTTCACCTTTTTGTTGAAAGCGCCAAAAATTCGTGCTTGATATAGCTCAATACGTTATTGAGCCAAGAGGTATTTTTCGTCAAGTGCCTCCAACTCTTGTAGATGTCAACGATAATTATTTTTAGCGGTTAACTGATTGAAAAGGGCCACTCGGAGAGAAGAAATTTGGGTCCCCAAAGAAAGCACAACATCTCTTTCGTAGACTAAAGAGAATAGTGTGTTGCCCGTCGGAGTTCGGACTGTCGTATGGTAGTCCCACAAACATTCGTCTAGCTTCTTATTCCAGTGACGTTTGTTGGCTGGAACAAAAATTTTCTGTAGCTTGATGATTTTTTTGTTGAATGCTTCGGTTAATACATTTGTTGCTGGATTGTAGACGGTTGAAGCTATATTTTGGATTCAATTTTTGTCGTAAAATCGAGAAAAAACATGGCTTACAAACTACGGGCATTATCTTGAATAATTCTACGAGGTAAGCCAAATCGATAGATGACGTGATGCTTTATGAAATTAATCAAGTAGGCTATCTTGACATCTTTCAGTTGAATAACTTTTTCCTATTTAGAGAAATAGTTGTGTGCCATTTTATATCAAAACGAGAACTGAGAGAACTAAATTTGGTTTAGCAAACTAAGAAAGTACAAAGAAGAGTCCTAGGAGACAATCTAAGTACAAATTTATTTTCAGGGGGGTGATGATGGATGGTTAGGAGTGTAGCAACTCTCTTTACTCTGTGGACGATCCGGTACAGAAGCTCTTCTCTCTCCATTGAGTGTTGTTTCCCCGATAACCAGCCTTGTTGTATGAGGGTAATACCCTGTTATTTATAGTTGTTTAGTGCCCGCATGGATTTCTGGCCGCATAGACATTGGGAGTTGCCTAGTGTCTTCTCCTAACAGAAAGGAGTTACAACTATGCACAAGAATCCGGACTTCAGCTGTCTAGTGGACATTTGTTAAGATTTTCCTGTTTACTAAAAATCTGGATGGTTCTCTTCTGTTGTAGGTGTGACTTGATCAAATGGACACGTGGCCGTTGTTTGGTTGGAGAGAATAACTCAGTTGTAACAACAAGATTTGGTCGATGTAAAATCTGGGACACATGTGGCCAGAGACGCACGGGATGCACGGAGTCTGGAACGTATGGGGCCAGAGACGCATGGACTGCATGGAGTCTAGAATTCATGGGCTAGAGTCGCATGGTATGCATGGGCCAGAGACGCATGGACCGTATAGAGTCTGGGATGCATGGGCCAGAGCCGCATGGGATCTTTTTGTCGTGTTGTCCTTGTGGCTCTGCACTATCCTTGGGACTTCTGTCTCTTAATGTGTTCTCATCCTTCGAGGTGATCAGGAAAATACTTTTTGCCAGGATTCTTTGTCAGGTGCCATCTTTGTTGTCATAA
Organism: Iris macrosiphon; assembly: GCA_036927795.1. Lineage (NCBI taxonomy): Eukaryota > Viridiplantae > Streptophyta > Magnoliopsida > Asparagales > Iridaceae > Iris > Iris macrosiphon. The sequence goes on along the minus strand of JAYESA010000013.1, from coordinate 96,618,843 downwards.
CATCATGTCAGGTCGACCTGCGGCTAGTTGTCGGGACGCTCGTTTGGACCGCATGGGTGTTCCTTTTGTCACGACCCGTATCTGGTGTAAGGGTATAAGTCAGAAATAATGCCCAGCCTACGCCGCAGAACCGGTGGTAGAACACTGTCTGGTAATCTATCTAACGATATAATGAACCACCAACAATGATAATATACTCAATCACAGATCTAAGATAGAAATGAGAACGAATCAGTTAAAAGAATATAAAAGTCATATATGGCTCATGAGTCTAAAATAATACATCAATGAGTTTGAAAGAATAATAACAAATAAGCTGGAGACAAATCCAGTGCAAGAATACTAAGAAGCTACTAAACTCGGGTCATCTGTCTCAGTTGGGATAATTTCCTCCTGAACCAGGGTCTCAGACTCTAGACCCACAACATCCTGAGGTCCATAATGTGTAGGGTACCAGTCCTCAGTGTCATCTGGAAAAAATATATCCAGTCAGGAAATGAGCAGAGTACATCTCTAACAGTAGTTCTAATCAATGATAAAAACTATGTAACAGTAAATAGATATGAATTTACAAGATACACAATAGATACGAGAGATATATATATACAATAAGAAAATACTGGAATAAATACAATAATGAGCAATATGTCTATGAACAAGAATACTAATGTCTAAGTGTGTTAGTACTAGCTTTAACGTGTGATCGGCTTGGGAACATGATACAAGATATATGGCCTGGATAATCATACGTGCGGTGTATGATTAATACTATTCAATGCAAGACTTGATACAAGGAGGGTATGATCACATATCTACACTAAAATACTCCCTACCCTCGACGGGTATAGTAGATCCAACCATGGTACGCTATGGCACGAGATTCCCCAAGAAGATAGCTAGTCTTCCCGAGAATCAGTATCTGTACATGTACAAGATAATCAACGAAACAAGGCTTGCACAAGATACACCATATACCAAGGAATAACATCTCATGACGAGATCCGGATATACCAATCCGTGTAACCATCGTGTCAAGAGAACAAGGATATCTATACTAGATACAATGAACATAGAGGATACTATAAATAAAAAACTATCAGAGAATGAACTCGTCTGAAGTCCAATAAGTAGTCTCACAGATGTTTGACACGGTGCTTCGAAGACCTAGATATGGAATACAACATCAATACAAGATTTCGGAAAGAAAATAAGTCAAACTAATCAACTTCTAGGTCAACAAGTCAATCTAAGTCAAAAGTCAAACTAGGTCAACTCTAAGTCAACTATGGTCAACTATAATCAAACTATGGTCAACTATAGTCAAACTATGGTCAACTACCTATTACTAGATTGCACAAGTCTAACACAAGGATATTGGGTTCAAATACTAAAAGTCTAGGTCACAAAACCCATATCTTAAATATTAGGATACCGTATCTCCGGATACGTAAATCCATAGGTAACACATCAATATATAAGTCAAACAATTATTAATAATATAGAATCCTAAATACAAACATTAAATAGGTACCGTGGTTTTGAACCAACTTGGTATCACAACATAAAACCAAAATATTGATACCCAAATCCAATACCTTGGGTATCCCCAATTACCTTGGTACTTACCTTGGTATCACAAGGTAATACCCAATACCTTGTTTATGATAACTACCCATAAATATATATATATATATATATATACCACACAAATTATTAGACATAAAGTATATTATAATGCAAATAGCAATTTAGGAACATATTTACATATATATTAAATACCATATATATATATATATCTATATCTATATAAATATCTAAAATAAATAAAAACTGCCAAACTGTCGCTAAAAACTATTCCTGCTGTCACTGAAAGCTGTTGTTACTGCTGATACACTGCTGTTCTAGCGACAGATTCCTGCTGCTGTCGCTAAAGTCGTCGCTAAAGCTCTGATACGCTGCTTATACTGTTGCTGTTTCAGCGACAGTTTCCTACAACTGTCGCTACTGCTGTCGTTGTTTCTCCTGCCGCTGTTGCTGCTGTTTGCTGCTGCTGTGACAATTTCTGCTGTTGTCGCCTTTGCTGCTGTCGCTGAAGCTCCTTCTTATATATATATATATATATATATATTGATATATATATAATATTTAAGATCAAAATATAAATAGATACTAATATGTATATATAACTACAATATATATATATATCTATGACTATATAAAATACATACATACTTCTCCATATACATATATATATATATAAGTACAAAATAACCACATATGACTTAACATACATATATATATATATATATATATATATATATATATATATATATATATATATATATATATATAGTATCATATGTATACAACACATATATGTATACGTACACATAATCATACAATAATATGTATACATATATCTTATAAGTATATATATATATATAACAACATATATATATATATATATATATATATATATATATATATATATATATATATATATATAACACCACTAATAATGTATATACATACTACAATATTAAATAGATCTTACATTTGTAGAATAGATAGCTACATAAATATATATATACACACATAGGTAAAATAGATTTATAACACATAAATACAAAATATATACATCACATTATATACATATACATATGTATATATATAATTACACATTACTATGATCAAAAGTAAAATAGAATTAGATCTAAAATTAAATTGCACAAACACATGGATCATATCACCTCGTATCCCACTAGATCTAGGATACGCTTGCGACACGAGTCCACCACACATCCAAACATACCCCGAAGGACACGAACAATTCATATACATTATTTATGAACAATACGAAGAGTCAAAAACAAATCTACGTATCCGTGTCAAAATATGACATGTACAAAGTCCCGTGTCGGAGGGAAAACCCCCAAATCAACACGTATCACCAAATTATTGGGATACGACCTACACGTACCCAATTGTGGATACGATACTAGCCCAAAACACATAAGCACATACCAAATTGATCTATAGGACCAATTGACACACACAACAATTGTCAATCTCGGAATTTCCCCAAAATTGACACAAAAAGCACCATAACTTTCTCAATAGGCCTCATATGAACATAAAACCAAATCCTATGGGTAGCCTATGCATATGGGTTAATTTTCTATGGTTAAATCTCAGATTTAGAATCTAAATTAAGGGGAAAAATTGAATTGTACCTATTGGGAGATGGATTTCCAATGCAACCTCCAAATGTGATAAAATTGCATTCAACTTGTAGATCCTTGCTCCTCTTTATAGATCTTTGCTTTCTCCTTCTAGATCCTTGATCCACTAGTCTCCAATGGTGATTTGAGAAGGAATTGAATAAAATTTGGTAGAAAAATAAAGTGGGAATGAAGGAATTTGGTTGAGAAAAATTCTAGATCTAGTTTTGAAATGAAAAGAGGAGAGAGAATTCCCCCCCCCCTTATTATAGGTCAGCCCCCTTTTCCCTCCATTAAGTTACTATTAATGGTCCAATATACCCCTTGGGGCCTCTCATAAAAAATAATTAAGGAGGAAAGCTTCTAGTCTAATAGTTTAATTAATTTAATCCATCTCCTTAACAATGGACCTTCTAATTGGGCTAATTTCTAACAATTAATTCATGTTGGTCCATAAGTCTAACTAAACTAGTTAGGTCCACTAACACAAGTCCAAAATAAATAACTAACATCTAACAAAAATTTAAATAATACAATAAATAATTATTTACCATGCACAATATTTAATTAAATATAAAATTACTAAAATACCCTTTTTAGGAAATGTGGTAGTGACAAGTCTACCCTCCTTAAAATAATTTCGTCCTCAAAATTCAAAGACGAAAACTACCCCCAGAACATAGTAGAACAGAACTAAAGAATCATAACTAACTATGAAAGAGCATAACAATGAACAGAACATAACTAGGAAATAACATACCTCAGGGCACAAACAAATATGGGTAACGCTCTCGTATTTCATCCTCTCTCTCCCAGGTAGACTCCCCCGGAGAGTGATGCCTCCATGCGACACGTACCAAAAGAATAGTCTGGTTCCTCAGTATATTCTCTCTCCGATCCAGAATCTCAACTGGCTGCTCTGGATAGCTAAGAGTAGGGCCCACCTCTATCTCCGAGTGATCCAACACATGACTAGGATCTTCCATGTATCATCTCAACTGTGACACGTGAAACACGTTGTGCACTCTCTCTAATACAGGTGGTAAGTCTAGTCTATAAGCAACTGCACTGACAATCTCTAGAATAGTGAAAGGTCCGATGAATCGTGGACTAAGCTTTCCGCCTCCACCGAAGCGAATCGTGCCTCGTGTCAGAGAAATCCTCAGAAACACCAAACCACCCACCTAGAATAGAACACCAACTTAAGAACTTAATCTATAACAAACAACCAATAAAAAGCACAAAACAAAAATTTAAACTATACCTCGAACTCTAAAGGTCTCCGGTGGCTATCGGTCTAATGTCGCTGTCTGTCCTGCACCACACGAAGTCTGTCTCTGATCAACTGAACCTTCTCTGCTGTATCTACAACCATCTCTAGTCTAAGCAAAACTCTCTCTCCAACATCGTCCCAAGACAAGGGAGTACGACACCTTCGACCGTACAGAGCTTCAAACGGTGACATCTCTATACTAGCCTGGTAACTGTTATTGTAAGCAAACTCTACCAAATGTAGATGGTCCTCCCAAGAACCCTCCCGAAATCTAGTACACAAGTGCGCAATATATCCTCGAGAGTCTGAATAGTCCTCTCCGACTGCCCATCTGTCTGGGGATGATATATAGTACTGAACTTGAGCTGAGTGCCCAAACTCTCCTACAAACTCCTTCAAAAATGAGAAGTGAAACGACTATCCCAATTCGAGACTATGTTGACAGAAACTCCATGTATCCTAATAATCTGCCTCACATACATCTCTGCCAGCTTCTACGTAGACAAACATACCTTGAAAGGCAAAAAGTGGGCCGACTTGGTTAACCTATCAACGATGACCCAAATCGCGTCTTTCCCTCCTGGAGATCGTGGAAGTCCGAACACAAAATCCATAGTAATGTGCTCCCACATCCACTCTAGAATGGGTAATGGCTGAAGTAAACCTCCTGGCCTCTGCCTCTCGGCTTTCACCTGCTAGCACACTAAGCATCTGGATACAAACTGTGCTACTTCCCTCTTCATGCCATACCACCACACACTCTCCCGCATATCCCGATATATCTTGTTAGCACCTGGATGCATGGAATACTGAGAGTGATGCGCTTCCTGCAACACCTCCTAACTTAGCTCCCCACTAGGCACACACAATCTAACTCCATGTCTCAAAGATCCATCCTCAGCAATAGTGAAATTATCCTCCAATCCTACTCTCACCTGAGCTTTGATACTCCTTAGAGATGCATTCTCATACTGTGTTGTCTTGATCCTGTCCATCAAATCTGAATGTATCTGCAATCCCCACATCTGCATAGCACAACCAGGAACTATCACCTTAATGCCCAAGCTTTCCAAGTCCTCCAACAAATATCGATCCTGCATCAAGAACATAGCTACCGGATACCTACTCAAAGCATCGACAACTACATTAGCTTTCCTAGGATGATACTACAATGATATATCAAAATCTTTCATCAGTTCTAACCATCGACGCTGCCTCATGTTTAACTTCTTTTGCGTAAAAATGTACTTCAAGCTCTTGTGGTCTGTGAAGATCTCCATACGCTCTCCGTACAAATAATATTTACATAACTTCAGGGCGAAGATGACTGCTGCCAACTCCAAATCATGGGTAGGATAGTTCTTTTTATGAGGATGCTATTGCCTGGATGCATAGGCAATCACTTTCCCATTCTGCTGAAGAACACAACCCAAACCTTTCCCCGATGCATCACTATAAATAGTAAAACCTCCAGACCCTGATGGCAACGTCAAAATAGGAGCAGACATCAACCTCCTTTTCAATTCCTCAAAAGCAACTTGGCAATCATCTGTCCAAACGAACTCCACATCCTTCCTTGTGAGTCTGGTCATTGGCTCGACAATCCTCAAAAAATCTTGCACAAAGTTCCTGTAGTAGCCTGCCAATCCCAAGAAACTCCTGATCTCTGCTATCGAACTCGGGGTCTTCCAAGATTCCACTCTTGCGATCTTCTTTGGATCCACTAAAATACCATCACCAGTCACAACATGCCCCAAGAACTCAACCTTGTCTAAGAAAAACTCATATTTGGACAACTTTCCATACAACTTTTCCTTCCTCAGCACATCCAACACAATCCTCAAATGATCCTCATGCTCCTCCGGTGTCTTCGAGTATATGAGTATGTCGTCGATGAATACCACCACGAACTTGTCAAGGTACTGATGGAGCACCTTGTTCATCAAGTTTATAAATACCGTCGGTGCATTAGTCAAACCAAACGACATCACCATAAACTCGTACTGACCATACTGAGTTCTAAAAGCAGTCTTCGGTATGTCCACCGGCTTCACCTTCACCTGATGGTAGCCCGATCTCAAGTCTATCTTAGAAAATACCTTGCCTCCACTCAACTGATCGAACAGATCATCAATCCGTGGCAAATAGTACTTATTCTTGATAGTGAGATTATTCAAAGCCCTGTAATCAATGCACATGTGCACCGATACATCCTTCTTCGGTACAAACAATACTGGGGCTTCCCACGGTAAAGAACTCGATCTGATAAACACCTTATCTTGCAATTCGTCCACCAGCATCTTCAGGTCGACCAGCTCACTGTTGTTTACTCTATAGACATATTACAAAATTGGTTCTGCACCTGACACCAAGTCTATAGAAAATTCAACATCTCGATCTGGCGGCAACCCTGGTAATTCCTCAGGAAACACATCCAAAAACTCTGCTATCAACGGATGCGGCAACTCTTTCTCTTCCACCATAGCTCCATAAATAATGCCTTCTCCCTACTCCGTAGCTCCTCTAGCAAACTCAAACTCTGACTCTCCTAGCGGACCAAACACAACTCTACCTCCTCTACAATCTATGCTAGCATAGTGTCTACTCAACCAATCCATCCCGAGTACAATATCATAGCTCGGAAGTGGCATTACAAGTAGACACACACTCAACTCTCGACCTCCTAGAGTAACTCTCTGATCCTTGCAAATATCATTAACCAGGATAATGCCTCCCCCGGTCATGATCTTGCAAGTCCTAAGCAAAGACTCAACTACCAAACCATGCTTCAGAGCAAAAGAAACAGATACAAAATTATAGGAAGCACCACTATCAAACAAAGCTAAACCTGAAATGGAATCAAGAAGAATAGAACCTGCGATGACATCTCGGGTGGGTTTATCCTCCTCGACGGTCATAGCAAACGCTCATCCCTGACGGGCACCTCCCCGCTGTTGATGCTGGACATAACGCTGCTGCTGTGTCGGAAGCGGTACCCTCGGCTGTAATACAAGTGGTCTAGTTGTGCCCTCGGAGCTGAAGCTGCTTCCTGAACTGCACAACGAGGATTGAAAGGACACTCCCTCAGCTGATGCCCTTCAGTACCATAATACAAACAAACTGCCAACCTCCTCTGCAAACTTCCCAGATGTGGCCGGGCTTCTTGTAGTAGTGGCAAAAAGTTTGCTGTAACTGTCTCTGCTGTTGTGGTGCCTGGTAAAAAGATACCTTAGCTGGAGTCTGGTGCTGTTGCTGCTGCTAGAAAGGTCTGGACTGGAAATGAGGACATTTTGCAGATACTGCACTGCTGTTTGCCCCAAGAAAAGAATCACGGTCTCTCTTGGGCTTCAAACCCAACTCTCGCTCAACCTTGTGTGCCTCCGCAAGTATCTCCGAGTATGTCTCATAAAAAGACGGAATGAGGATCTTCACTTCCTAGTTTAGACCCTCGCGGAAACGAATAGCCTGAACCTCTGGCTCTCTCACCAAATACTCTGTAAATTGGCTCAACTTGCCAAACTCTACAGCGTACTCCTCCACAGACATGCTCCCCTGATTGAGACTCTCGAACTGCCTTCCCAAGTCTGGCCTGTCTGCCCGGACGAAGGACAACTTTTTGAAAAGGTCCTTGAATACCTCCCAAGACTATCCTGTATCAACTAGAATAGGCTCATTCATGAACCAAGTACAAGCGACGTCAAATAGTTGAAGTCCTACCGCCTCAACCGTCAGATCCTCAGAAAGATGGGATACCCTCATAAGATGCTCAATTTTCTCGAGCCAATCATCAGCATAGACAATGCCCTCCGTCCCCTTGAAGATCTTAGGCTCCAGTTTCTTGAAGTCCTGAATGTTGCCTGGCCGAAGCTGAGCAACCTGAGGAACATCCTGCCACTGGATCGAAACTCCTCTCTCGACTACCGCACGAGCAAGCTGATGAGCACTCTCGATGCCCTGCCGTAGAACGTCGGTCTGCCTCTGATGTGCCTCTGACTGAGCCCTCTGTGCCTCGACCATCTCACGAAACAGTGTAAACATCTGTGTCGCCTCTGCTGGCATAGGATGTAGAGGTGGAAGCCCCTCAGATACAGCTAGCACAGTCCTTTGAGTAGGTAGTGGACCTCCGAAAGCAGCTGACACTCCAATCACCGAGAAGTGACTGGTACAGGCCCTCGGGATGTCGCAGACCTCTCCGAAACTGCTCTCCCCTGCTGCGATCTAGTCTTAGGCGGTATCTTGAGACAAAGCAAAGAAAGAATCAATATGGCACATGATGTAAGATACTCAAGGAAATGACAGTTTAAAAGATCAAGTATCAATATCAATAGAAAATAGTTGAATCAAAACAATTTTCCTAGGGGTGATTGAGTATCTCAGCCTATAACCTATATCCTATCGCAGGCTCGCAGTAGTACAACCAAATCTTTGCACTACCACGACATTGCATAATTTGTGAAGCTTGACCTGCATGGGCCACTACTAAAAATGTGTCACAACCCGCACCCGGTATAATTGTACAAGTCGAAAACAAGCCCAGACTACGCCGCAGAACCGGTGGTAGAACGCTGTCTGGGTAATCTATCTAACAATATAATGAACCACTAACAATTATAATATACTCAATCACAGATTTAAGATAAAAATAAGCACGAATCAGATAAAAGAATAAAAAAGTCACATACGACTCATGAGCCTAAAATAATATATCAATGAGTCTGAAAGAATACTAACAAATAAGCTGGAGACAAATCCAGTACAAGAATACTAAGAAGCTACTAAACTCGGGTCATCTGTCTCAGTTGGGATAAGTCCCTCCTGAACCAGGGTCTCAGACCCACAACATCCTGAGGTCCATAATGTGTAGGGTACCAGTCCTCAGTGTTATCTGGGAAAAATATATCAAGTCAGAAAAGGAGTAGAGTACATCTCTAACAGTAGTTCTAATCAATGATAAAACTAAGTAACAGTAAATAGATATGAATATACAAGATACACAATAGATACGAGAGATATATATACAATAAGGAAATACTGGATTAAATACAATAATGAGCAATATGTCTATGAACAAGAATACTAATGTCTAAGTGTGTGAGTACTAGCTTTAACATGTAATCGGCTTGGGAACATGATACAAGATATATGGCCTGACTAATCATACGTGCGGTGTATGATTAATACTATTCAATGCAAGACTTTATACAAGGAGGGTATGATCACATATCTACACTAAAATATTCTCCACCCTCGACTGGTATAATAGATCCAACCATGGTATGCTATGGTACGAGATTCCCCAAGAAGATAGCTAGTCTTCCCGAGAATCAGTGTCTGTACTTGTACAAGTTAATCAATAAAATAAGGCTTGCATAAGATACACCATATACCAAGGAATAACATCTCATAACGAGATCCGGATATACCAATCCGTGTAACCATCATGTCAAAAGAACAAGAATATCTACACTAGATACAATGAACATAGAGGATATCATAAATAAGAAACTATCAGAAAATATACTCACCTGAAGTCCAATAAATAGTCTCACAGATGTCTGACACGGTGCCTCAAAAACCTAGATATGGAATACAACATCAATATAAGATTTTGGAAAGAAAATAAGTCAAACTAATCAACTTCTAGGTCAACAAGTCAATTCTAAGTCAAAAGTCAAACCAGGTCAACTCTAAGTCAACTATGGTCAACTATAATCAAACTATGGTCAACTACCTATTACTAGATTGCACAAGTCTAACACAAGGATATTGGGTTCAAATACTAAAAGTCTAGGTCACAAAACCCATATCATAAATATTAGGATACCGTATCTCCGGATACGTAAATCCATAGGTAACACATCAATATATAAGTCAAACAATTATTAATAATATAGAATCCTAAATACAAACATTAAATAGGTATCGTGGTTTTGAACCAACTTGGTATCACAACATAAAACCAAAATCTTGATACCCAAATCCAATACCTTGGGTATCCCCAATTACCTTGGTACTAACCTTGATATCACAAGGTAATACCCAATACCTTGTTTATGACAACTACCCATAAATATATATATACACACCAATTATTAGACATAAAGTATATTATAATGCAAATAGCAATTTAGGAACATATTTACATATATATTAAATACCATATATATATATATATATATAAATATCTAAAATAAATAAAAACTGCCAAACTGTCGCTAAAAACTATTCCTACTGTCACTGAAAGCTGTTGTCACTGGTGATACACTGTTGTTTTAGCGACAGATTCCTGCTGCTGTCGCTAAAGCCGCCGCTAAAGCTCTGATACGCTGCTGATACTGCTGCTATTTCAGCGATAATTTCCTGCAACTGTCGCTACTGCTGTCGCTGTTTCTCCTGCCGCTGTTGCTGCTGTTTGCTGCTGCTGTGACAATTTCTGCTGCTGTCGCCTTTCCTGCTGTTGCTGAAGCTCCTTCTTATATATAAATTAATATATATATATAATATATAATATCTAAATATAAATAGATACTAATATGTATATATAACTACAAAATATATATATATATATATATATATATATATATATATATATATATATATATATATATAACACAACTAATAATGTATATACATAGTACAATATTAAATAGATCTTACATTTGTAGAATAAATAGCTACATAAATATATATACACACATAGGTAAAATAGATTTATGACACATAAATACAAAATATATACATCACATTATATACATATACATATGTATATATATAATTACACATTACTATGTTCAAAAGTAAAAGATAATTAGATCTAAAATTAAATTACACAAACACATGGATCGTATCACCCCGTATCCCACTAGATCTAGGATACGCTTGCGACACTAGTCCACCACACATCTAAACATACCCCGAAGGACACAAACAAGTCATATATATTATTTATGAACAATACAAAGAGTCAAAAACAAATCTACGTGTCCGTGTCAAAATGTGACATGTACAAAGTCCCGTGTCGGAGGAAAATCCCCCAAATCAATACGTATCACCAAATTGTTGGGATACGACCTACACGTACCCAATTATGGACACTACAATAGCCCCAAACACACAAGCACATGCCAAATTGATCTATAGGACCAATTGACACACACAACAATTGTCAATCTTGGAATTCCCCCAAAATTGACATAAAAAGTACCATAACTTTCTCAATAGGCCTCCTATGAACACCAAACCAAATCATATGGGTAGCCTATGCATATGGGTTGATTTTCTATGGTTAAATCTCAGATTTAGAACCTAAAGTAAGGGAAAAAACTGAATTATACCTATTAGGAGATGGATTTCCAATACAACCTTCAAATGTGATAAAATTACCTCCAACTTGTACATCCTTGCTTTCTCCTTCTAGATCCTTGCTCCACTAGTCTCCAATGGTGATTTGGGAAGGAATTAGAATTAAATTTGGTAGGGAAATGAAGTGGAAATGAAAGAATTTGGTTGAGGAAAATTCTAGATCTAGTTTTGAAATGAAAAGAGGAGAGAGAATTTTCCTCCCTCTTTATTATAGGTCGGCCCCCTTTCCTCTCCCTCAAGTTACTATGAATTATCCAATATACCCCTTGGGGCCTCTCATGAAAAAAATAATTAAGGAGGGAAGCTTCTAGTCTAATGATTTAATTAATTTAATCTATCTCCTTAACAATGGGCCTTCTAATTGGGCTAATTTCTAACAATTAATTCATGTTGGTCCATGAGTCTAACTAAGCTACGTAGGTCCACTAACACAAGTCCAAAATAAATAACTAACATCTAACAATAATTTAAATAATATAATAAATAATTATTTACCATGCACAATATTTAATTAAATATAAAATTACTAAAATACCCTTTTCTAGAAAATATGGTAGTGACACCTTTTCTGGGTCGCATGGTGTCCGTAGGATCCATCTGTTGTGTTTTTATTTGGGGGCACATGGACATCGGTCGTATGTTGCATCTTTTCTATGCTTCTACAAGACCTCCTTCAAAGTTTTCAAACTGATAATTTTGAAATATTTTGAATAAGAAGCATGGATAGTCATTGAGCCACATGGACGACGGTGCCAGGCTGTCAACTATGCATTTAACTGCCAGATTTGCCTTGACCCTTGAGTGAATTTTGTTCGAATTCTGAGCCATCTCTAAATGCGAGACTCGATGCTGACGACTGTAGCTATCAGCGGATGAGGGTAGAATTTGAAGGGTCTATTTTCGTCTTTTGGTGGCCTATAAATAAGGATTTAAGGGGAAGAGAGAGAACTTCTTGTTTCTATTGAGTTCTGTCTTCCCTATCGTCTCTTTCCTTCTTCGGCGTCCGGTCGCCTCCTTAGAGCGTCTGCCATGGCCCCAAAGGTCTCATCTTTATCCTAAAAGGCCGTCGTCAAGGAAAAATGTCCTGCCTCGTCAACTAGGGCCGAGGACGAGTCCTCATCCTTCCATCTTGATGTTCAGCCGCCTATCCCCGGTAAGGGTTTGAGGTGGAGAAACTCTGGACACACGGGCATTTTGTACCAATTCTATTATACATGTCTTCATATATGACCATGTCTCATGCTTTATGTACGAGTTTCCCTTTGGCTTTGTGCGCAAGTCTTGACTTGGTCGCATGAATGCCTTGTCATGGCTTGGCCGCATGAACGCCTTGTCATGAGTTGGCCGCATGTCTCCTTCGTGACTTGGCCATACGCCATCTTAATGCCTCTAATTCTTACTTTTTATTTTGTAGTATTTTTTCTCGTAGCTCCGTCGGGAGATGTGTTGATTGGGCGGGCTCAGGGTACCTTGGGTGTTAGGCTCGATCATATAGTGGCCGATGTTCATGCTTAGATCAAAAAGGATCAGCCTGAGGTGAGGCTGAAGTTGACAGCTAGCCAGTCTTGGTTCTACTTGCTCAGCCAACTGGACTCCGGGAGGATCGATGACTCTTATTTGAAGCCAATCTTCCTATTTGGGGATGCCCTTACCATCTCGGATCCTAAGATAGCAAGAATTAAAGAGGCCTAGAATTTCTTCTGTAGTGGGATGAAGGTGCATATTCTTGCGATGGAGCACTATTATCCTGTCACGCCCCAATCCCAAAATACGTAGGACCAGGATACGTAAGCATGCCAGCCGCATGTATATGGCAACTCCAATATATAGAAACCATAACACATGCGTACGCTGTATTATGAACAATAATTCACAAGTGGTATAAACTATCACAAGGCACAGGGCGTAATCTAAATCTCATCCACAAAATCAAATATAAATGAATAACCAAGAACTATGTAACTAAATCTCAATATGAAGTATCAGTGGATGATAGTCGGGTAAAAAAAAATCCACTACCAAAAAATAAACAAAACAATGTACAACAACTAATAATCACGAGGCTCGAAGAGAAGACCTCCTCGAAATATAAGTAGCAAGTCCGGATCTGCGCTCCTGCGAATACTCATGAACATCTACACCTAAAAAGGGACCAAGTCCTCAGAGGGACATAACAAGATACATAGAAGCATGCCATAAAGTAAATACTGAATAAATAAAGGGGTGTGCTAACCATCTAAGTGAATACAATTTGAGGACAACTTTGTGCGTATGGGAAAGTGTAGGCTAGACATATGCTGACGTAATTCCTCAATCGTGATGACTGGCTAGTATATGCCACATATGCCCCCATAACAAGGGCACTCTATAATATAATAACGTCCAGCTCCGAGGGGCATGGTATCTGTATAAATAATAACGTCCAACGTTCTATAGAGTGTGGTATATACAAAACCACAAGTAACGTCCAACACTCTAAAGAATGTGGTATCTGCATAAATATATACGTCCGTATCGCTCCGAAGAACGCGGTATCTGTATAAAGGAGGTGGGTGTCCCATATTCCTACTAGTCGTCCTCCTCACCTAATACAAATGTACAAGTTGCGAATACGACGTGGACATCTCGTACTATAACGCAAGTCTCTATAGAAATAAACAACTAAGCTAAATACCGTCACACGTGCTGCTCACACCGATGGCCAGTCGAGTATGAAGCACGCGTCCCTACATGAACTCACTCTGTGACATACAATAATACGTGTCAAGGCCTGGGGAGTCATACCGATAACTCTACAACTTTGTGTGGGTCTACTAGATACTAGGTCAGACACAAGTCCTAACGTCAACGCCTTCGTTGACTGCACCCGAGTCTTTCTCGGACGCGCACAGTTATATAATATAAAAACAAATAACATGCAACTAAAATAATAACTGAATTTAAACAGTACAACAAGGCAAGGTATACTTGCCTGGGTCCTCAAGCTACGAGTGCCAATAATCTACTCCTGAAGTCTCACAAGACGATCCAATGGTCCTATATATATAATAGAGTAATACCATCAGTTACTACAATAGTACGAGCAGGACACACTACGTTGCAGTAACAAACTGACACAGGGTCACAACTGTCCATCTAGCTGGGTCACATGCGTACGAAGCTAAAACGTACATGTGTCATATCTTTGTTTACCGTGTACATGAAATACCAATATACGTTACGACTAAGTGATATATAGCACAGAATTTCCAGCCCTAGTTATCAGGTTAGGGTGCACCAGGTCAATGTCTAAACCTTTAGGTCAATTACAGGGTTCACATTAAATAGTCATAAATTATTAAGAGGTAAGTTATTAGCATAAATACATATATTAAATATTAATACTAAAATACATATATACCTATATACGTAATTATGTAAATACATTATACATTATCCTTTATATATAATTGCATAATACACATAGATATTATATATAAATACATTATATAAATACAATAATACATTAGTAAACATATATACATATATACATAATTATACACAAATATATATATACTTAGTACATTTATACATATATATACATAATTACATAAATACGTATACACATATAATACAATACATATATTTATATATACATTTATATAATACAATACGTATATAATGAAGTAGGGGTATACCTCACTGTGTCGTGTCAGCGGGAGGGTGTCCGCTGTACGAGGGGGTCGTCGCCGGCGAGGGGGCGGAGCTCCGGTGGCTACAGGGCGACAGGGGGTGCGGGTTACAGCAGCAGTGGTAGCAGCGACTCTGGCAGCAGCAGTGCAGCAGCTCCAGGTGGCGGCCGGTAGGTCGTGGGGGGCGGTGGTGGTGGTGTGTGGGTCGGCGGTCAGGGGGTGGTGAAGAGGGCGGCGATGGTGGTGGCTAAGGTCGACGGTGGGGGCTGTGGTGTGATCGGGGAAGGAGGAGTCGGGTGGTGGTATTTTAGGCCATGGTGGTGTTGGTGGTTGTGGTGTTGGTTGATGGTGGTGCTGGGGTGGTGGAGGCAGTGAGGGCGGTAGTGGAGAGGGTGAGGGAGGTGGACATGGTGGTGGTGGTTGGCTGTGGTGGCCGGTGGAGGTTAGTCGGGGGCGTCGGGTCGGGAAAGAAGGAGTCGGGGGGTTGGTGATGAGGTGCTGCTGTGGCTGCTGGTGGGGGCAGCAGCTGGTGGTGGCAGCGGTGGGTACCTGGGAGGAGGAAGGTCGGAGGGGGATGGAGGTGCTGATGGTGAGGCGGTCGTGTCTCCGGCGGGGTCGAGGGGTGCTCGACGGTCTGCTCGGAGGGAGGTGAAGTCGGGTGGTGAGGGCTGTGGGGAGGAGGTAAGAAGGAGGTCGAGGTGATGATGGGAGGAGACGGTGAACCGGTCGGGGAGGAGTCGGGGTTGGCTGACAGCAGGGATGGCCGAGATGGGAGGTCTGGCGGGGTAAGGTGGTGGGTTGCTGGTGGTGCTTAGGGTTTGTTTAGGGTTTCGGTTTGATGTTGGTTAATGGTGGTGATGTAAAAATAATAATGGAGAGGGAGAGTTTTGCATAAGAGAGAAGATGGCTACCTAGAGATTAGGGCCGGCCTATGTTCTTCATTGGGATGGGGTTGGCATTGGGAAAGGGGTTAGGATGAGAGATTATATACATATGTAGGAGATGGTGTGTGTTGAGGATGGTGCTACATTTGAATGTAGGGCCAAGATTAAACATGAAGGGAGTACACAAACCAAAGGGGAGTGAGTGGATCTGTCAACGAGGGAGGGGTTGTTTTCTTATGGGTCATGACCAATGGGATGGTGATACATCATTGCATTTTTGCATAAAAGTCCTCAACAATTGGAAAAATTGTACAAAGGGGGGTTTTAGGATTTAATGATAGAAAATACCATGTTTGGTGTGATGTAGTGGCTAGAAAGGGTGTGTGGTATTTAGTATGAGTCTTGAGGGTGTGAATGAGGGTTTGGTTTGGTGTTGGGTCTAGTTTTGGGTCAAGTTGGATCCTTACACCAATTTAATTAAAAATAATGTAAATAGTGTTCTAAAATTAATTGGAAGTACATGGGATTGAAATTGGGTGGGACACAAGTATCATGGACGTAGAGGGCTCAGAATAGAATATTATCATAAATTAGGTTGCACAAAACGGGTCAAGATTGTGTCTCCAATTTCGATTGGAACGCACGAGGATACAAAGTTGAATTTAATTTAATTTAAGAACGGACGTTTGTAACGAATATTGTGCGACTAAAATAAAGCACAAGGGAGAGTAGTTATGAGTTACACAAGGGTCAGAATGTTAGGCTGACATGTCTAGGAAAAGTATATAGAATTTGTAGGAAGGCAATGGCTAGTGTAGTGATCTATTTATCGAAGCAACGGTAAGGTGCACTAAGTAATATAAATATTATAAAATCAATTAAAACACAGTATTCTATTTTTATTTGGATTCAAACTAGCCCTAGTCTCTCTATCTAAGCCAAGTAGGCCTAATTTTGGTCGAGGGGGTTTACAATCTACCCAACTTAAAATAATTTTGTTCTTGAAATTAAAATAAGGCATAATTTGTTAATTCCTTCACATTCACATATAAGGCAAGTCAATAGCAATCTCTTCTAAAAATTTAAAACCTATTCAATCCATCGTAATCACTTTT
The DNA here is from genome assembly GCA_036927795.1 of Iris macrosiphon. Classification (NCBI taxonomy): domain Eukaryota; kingdom Viridiplantae; phylum Streptophyta; class Magnoliopsida; order Asparagales; family Iridaceae; genus Iris; species Iris macrosiphon. The sequence goes on along the minus strand of JAYESA010000013.1, from coordinate 96,601,317 downwards.
AAATTAAATTAACCATTGTTTAAATCAAAATTCAATACATCGTACTATCTTCTCGATTTTCAAATAATCCACACCCAAATCTAATTCAAATCTACATGACATCCTACATCAAAATTTATATCGCAATCTCCAACTATTATAATCTCTTCTAGACTTAGAACAATAAACAATTCTAATCAAATCCTATTCCTATTCTCTACTTAAGAATTTTGTACTTTTCAAATTTAAACTCAATTTTCGTCCTTAACGTTTTGAATAGGTGATCCAACAATCAAAAGTTAACTTTTAATTTAAAGCCTTAAATTATGAAATTTTAAATCTAATTCACCAATTGTTCAAGTCTAGGTTTCTATATTTATCCTCAAAGTTTAAATCGATGATTCAATCTTCAGTATTCAAAATTTAAATCCTGTGCTCAAATTATAAATATTTGGTCCAAAATATCAAGATTTCAAAAATTCATTAAATACTCATCCTCTAACTCCTTCTTCTAAAATTCTTCACATTTAAAATGACTTAATCTCTCAATCTAATCTCACTTGATCACATTCTAAAAGAAATTCCTCTCAAGTTGACAATGCACTTCTACCCAACTTAGAATTTATCCATCTATCACATAAGGCTATACATTTAAGAAAGATACTCCTCAATTTATTTAATCATGTTATTCAAACCTCAAAGTTTTAACACTAAATATATCACATATGATATGCCCTTAATTGCAAAAGATAGTCACCAAGTAATATGATTGGCCTATGGGGTATATCTAGAACTCTCTGTGTATCAAACTTATACTAAGCATGAGTTTTCGTCTTTCCGAAATAAGGGAAGACGGAAAACAATAATAAAGAGTTCAAGGGGGAGGTAATAGAATAAAAATATGGGGATCAAGGCGATTAGAGAATTCAAAAGGGAGTTGTCAAGGCAGTTATGGATTAAAATCTTATTTGGTAAATTCTTATTCGCATGCTCGTATCATTACAGTTATGTAACCGATACGATATGCTCAGACTTGCCTAGAGGGCAAATACATTCGTCTAAGAAGCTAAGTTAATTTTATCTCTATCCACATAAGTAGTCATGCAAAGAGCGAACCAAGTGTACTAAGGTTGTCCAGACTGTAATACACTGATTCTGATTAGACAATTGTATTATTGTGTGGTTGATCAGGCCCCAATAACACATATGTCATGAATAAGCTCGATAAAATAATAAGCTAGCAACACTAGGCTATAATAGCGGCATAAGTCAAGGTAGTATAAAAAAATATAAATACGCTGGATTATAATGGAAGAAGGTATAACCTATATGGAGATATGGGTATAAATTACGTGATTTAAAAACTAAAGAATAATCATCAAATCACAATCTAAAAGAACAACTCAAACTATCAAGTTTTAACTACCAAACACAGAAATTCAAAATTCAAGATCAACAAACTATAATCCTACCACATTATATATCCTAATATAAAAGACATCACTTGGCCTACAATCAGAAGGATTAGGTGGCATGAATTGAAAGATGAAGAAAGGAAAAATATAATTAGTCGTCGTACAAATAGCGAGCGCTAAGGTTTCAGAGGAACAAGATATATAATTAAAATAGAGAGACTCTTGATAATATCATGGTTTTCTAAGGAGAAAGTGCTATGCTAATCTCTGTGTTAGAGGTATGATGAAGGAAAATATTATATTCATTCATCTTGGTTTCCTAAGGTACTGTTCTGCTAATATCTAGACAAGGAGCTAAATTTTATGGTTCTCTAATACTATCTCGCTATGAATATTAGGTTTAGTCCTAATATTCAACCTTGGATTTCTATTGGTTCCTCGATACTAGGGTCAAACAATAAGGTCAAATTTCTAACTAACCCTAGTAGTGTCTATACTACTCTTAAGTCCTTCATAAATATCTCAAGGGGTAAGGGTAAATCAATCTATAGGTAAAGGAGGCTAGGGTTCATTAGGTATTCTAAACTTAGTGATGTGTCAGTATTCTAGTTGTATTCTTAGTAGGAAAGTTACCCTAATTATTATCCTAACAACATAGATTTCTATGTTCTAGCAAAAGGCTATACTCAAGGAACTATTAGGGAAGCACATGAATCAAGCATGATGCAATTTTTAAATAGAACAGATTGGAAGGAAAGTGAGTTCAAGAATTCAGAACAAAATTAAGGAGAAAAATTCAAGTATGTGGATGAGACCTGAAACTCTAATCCTAGGTGCAGGCTTGCTCAATACAATAACGTAACCGAGACAATATGCTCTCGACCTGTATGGGCCACCACTAAAAATATGTCACGCCCCTGTCCCAAAATACGTAGGACCAGGATACGTAAGCATGCCAGCCACATGTATATGGCAACACCAATATATAGAAACCATAACACATGCGTACACTGTATTATGAACAATAATTCACAAGTGGTATAAACTATCACAAGTCATAGGGCGTAATCTAAATCTCATCTACAGAATCAAATATAAATAAATAACCAATAACTATGTAACTAAATCTCAATATGAATTATCAGTGGATGATAGTTGGGTGGAAAAAAATCTACTACCAAAAAAATAAACAAAATAATGTACAACAACTAATAATCACGAGGCTCGAAGAGAAGACCTCCTCGAAATATAAGTAGCAAGTCCGGATCTGCGCTCCTGCGAATACTCATGAACATCTACACCTGGAAAGGGACCAAGTCCTTAGAGGGACATAACAAGATACATAGAAGCATGCCATAAAGTAAATACTGAATAAATAAAGGGGTGTGCTAACCATCTATGTGAATACAATTTGAGGACAACTTTGTGTATATGGGAAAGTGTAGGCTAGACATATGCTGACATAATTCCCCAATCATGATGACTGGCTAGTATATGCCACATATGCCCCCATAACAAGGGCACTCTGCAATATAATAACGTCCAGCTCCGAGGAGCATGGTATCTGTATAAATAATAACGTCCAACATTCTATAGTGTATGGTATCTGCAAAACCACAAGTAATGTCCAACACTCTAAAGAACGTGGTATCTGCATAAATATATACGTCTGTATCGCTCCGAAGAATGCGATATCTGTATAAAGGAGGTGGGTGTCCCATACGCCTACTAGTCGTCCTCCCCGCCCAATGCAAATATATAAGTCACGAACACGACGTGGACATCTCGTACTATAATGCAAGTCTCTATAGAAATAAACAACTAAGCTAAATACCGTCACACGTTCTGCTCACACCGATAGCCAGTCGAGTATAAAGCACGTGTCCCTACATGAACTCATTCTGTGACATACAATAATGCGTGTCAAGGCCTGGGGAGTCATACCGATAACTACACAACTTTAGGTGGGTCTACTAAATAGTAGGTCAGACACAAGTCCTAACGTCAACGCCTTCGTTGACTGCACCCGAGTCTTTCTCGGACATGCACAGTTATATAATATAATAACAAATAACATGTAACTAAAATAATAACTGAATTTAAATAGTACAACAAGGCAAGGTAAACTTGCCTGGGTTCTCAAGCTACGAGTGCCAAAATCTGCTCCCGAAGTCTCGCAGGACGATCCAATGGTCCTATATATATAATATAGTAATACCATCAGTTACTATAATAGTATGAGCAGGACACACTATATTGTAGTAACGAACTGACGCAGGGTCACAACTGTCTATCTAGCTGGGTCACATGTGTACGTAGCTAAAACGTACACATGTCATATCTTTGTTTACCGTGTACATGAAATACAAAAATACGTTACGACTAAGTAACGTATAGCACATAATTTCCAGCCCTAGTTATCAGGTTAGGGTGCACCCGGTCAATGTCTAAACATTTAGGTCAATCACAGGGTTCACATTAAATAGTCATAAATTATTAAGAGGTAAGTTATTAGAATAAATACATATAATAAATATTAATACTTAAATACGTATATACCTATATACGTAATTATGTAAATATATTATATATTATCGTTTATATATAATTGCATAATATACTTAGATATTATATATAAGTACATTATATAAATACAATATTACATTAGTAAACATATATACATATATACATAATTATACATAAATACATATATACTTAGTACATTTATACATACATATATATATAATTACACAAATACGTATACACATATAATACAATACATATATTTACATATACATTTATATAATACAATATGTATAAAATAAATTAGGGGTATACCTCACTGTGTCGTGTCTAGGGGGGTGTCCGCCGTACTAGGGGGTCGTCGCCGGCGAGGGGGCGGAGCTCCGGTGGCCACAGGGCGGCAGGGGGTGCGGGTTGCAGCAACAGTGGTAGCATCAGCTCTGGCAGCAGCAGTGCAACAGCTCCAGGTGGTGGCCGGTAGGTCGTGGGGGCCGGTGGTGGTGGTGTGTGGGTCGACGATCAGGGGGTGGTAAAGAGGGCGGCGGTGGTGGTAACTAAGGTTGGCGGTGGGTGCTGTGGTATGATCGGGGAAGGAGGAGTCAGGTGGTGGTATTTTAGGCTATGGTGGTGTTGGTGGTTGTGGCGGTGGTTGATGGTGGTGCTGGGGCAGTGGAGACAGTGAGGAAGGTAGTGGAGAGGGTGATGGAGGTGGACATGGTGGTGGTGGTTGGCTGTGGTGGCCGGTGGAGGGGAGTCGGGGGCGTTGGGTCGGGGAAGAAGGAGTCGGGGGGGGTGGTGATGAGGTGCTGCTGTGGATGCTGGTGGGGGTAGCAGCTGGTGGTGGCGGCGGTGGGTGCCTAGGAGGAGGAAGGTCGGAGGGGGATGGAGGTGCTGATGGTGAGGCGGTCGTGTCTCCGGTGGGGTCGAGGGGTGCTCGACGGTCTGCTCGGAGGGAGATGAAGTCGGGTGGTGAGGGCTGTGGGGAGGAGGTAAGAAGGAGGTCGAGGTGATGATGGAAGGAGACGGTGAACCGGTCGGGGAGGAGTCGGGGTTGGCTGACAGTGGGGATGGCCGAGATGGGAGGTCCGACGAGGGTAAGGTGGTAGGTTGCTGGTGGTGCTTAGGGTTTGTTTAGGGTTTCGGTTTGATGTTGGTTAATGGTGGTGATATAAAAATAATAATGGAGATAGAGAGTTTTGCATGAGGGAGAAGATGACTACCTAGGGATTAGGGCCGACCTATGTTCTTCATTGGGATGGGGTTGGCATTGGGAAAGGGGTTAGGATGAGGGATTATATACATATTTTGGAGATGTTGTGTGTTGAGGATGGTGCTACATTTGAAAGTAGGGCCAAGATTAAACATGAAGGGAGTACACAAACCAAAGGGGAGTGAGTAGACTGGTCAATGATGGAGGGGTTGTTTTCTTCATGGGTCATGACCAATAGGATGGTGACACATCATTGCATTTTTGCATAAAAGTCCTCAATAATTGGAAAAATTGCACAAAGGGGGGTTTTGGGATTTAATGATGGGAAACACCATATTTGGTGTGATGTAGTGGCTAGAAAGTGTGTGTGGTATTTAGTATGAGTCTTGAGGGCGTGAATGAGGGTTTGGTTTGGTATTGGGTCTAGTTTTGGGTCAAGTTGGATCCTTACACCAATTTAATTAAAAATAATGTAAATAGTGTTCTAAAATTAATTGAAAGTACATGAGATTAAAATTGGGTGGGATATAAGTATCATGGACGTAGAGGACTCAGAATAGAATATTATCATAAATTGGGTTACACAAAATGGGTCAAGATTGTGTCTCCAATTTCGATTGGAACGCACAATGATACAAAGTTGAATTTAATTGAATTTAAGAACGGACGTTTATAACGAATATTGTGAGAGTAAAATGAAGCACAAGGGAGAGTAGTTATGAGTTACACAAGGGTCAGAATGTTAGGCTGACATGTCTAGGAAAAGTGTATAGAATTTGTAGGAAGACAATGGCTAGTGTAGTGATCCATTCATCGAAGCAACGATAAGGTGCACTAAGTAATATAAATATTGTAAAATTAATTAAAACACAGTGTTCTATTTCTATTTAGATTCAAACTAGCCCTAGTCTCTCTATCTAAGCCAAGTAGGCCTAATTTTATTCGAGGGGGTTTACATATCCTTTGTCAGCTTTTAACGTAGTGCCCCTTCGAAGGAAGACGCCGGGCAGCCTAACCCAGGACCAGAGTGGAACCCTGGTCGGCCTAATCCGTTTTAACTCGGAACTGAAGGGAGCAACGACGAGTAAGGAATTATTTACCTTCTTTGTTCGTGGGCTAGCACTTGATGCTTTGTCTAGCGAGATGGGGCCATACGTTCGATATTACGAAGCGGACACATTCTTGAACGAGCTTGTAACCAAGGGGACTTATCCCAAAGGTAAAGTATATTTACTTAACTGGATGCTTCACTGGCCTTCTTGGGTTAGTTTACCGCAGTGGGTGTTAGATAGGTATGAGCAGACTCTAAAGAAAGTTAACCTCTACTACACCGTACGAGGTTCTTGTTATTGTTTGGATAAGCACCCACCGTTGTTTGTGGCTTTGGCTGAAATATATAACGGCCACACTGGGACCTTCTTTGCTCCCCGCGGAGAGATGGGGCTTGCTCTCCATGAGATGTATGATGTCTAGTGGTTGCCTAGGGATGATGAACTGCACGAGGAGTATACCCCTACTTATAAAGAATTCGAGGAGTTGGAACAACAACATCCAAGGTTTTTTGCTGTGTACCGAGAGGTGTTATGTCACCATAGCACTTGCCAACAAGTTTCGAAGAAGAAGGACATGAGCTCGGAGGTAAATCTGCCCAATATTAAAGCCTGGACCAGTCACCTCTTCACGATTGATATTTTGGGTCATGTCACCATTCGGGTCCCTCGCACTCGGAGAGGTGTTGATGATAAAGTATGCGGCACCAAGAGGACTGCCGCCACTGGTGAAGGATTTGGTAGTCTGGGGTTAGCTTCACTTATTTTTACCAGGATACCCAACCCTTGTCTAAGAAGGCAACCTTAGTTGGATTTTTGATGATATGGTTGCGGACCAGTGTAGTCTCAGGAGGCTCTGGGTCAATTGAGAGGGTCAACCGCAACCTCATACTCCCCGCTGTGAAACTGGTCTTCGAACATAAATTCGCCTTACTCTCAGCGATGGTCTGCAGCATCCATCGGGGGCTTCGTACTTTCACAAGCAAGGTAATGGCCCGTGACCCTGAAGGGGATATCAACCCGGATCGAGATGCCTTATCACTACCAGATGGGTTGGCTGTTGATGCATTACCCATCTTTGATGTATCTTGGTACTGAGGGGACTACGACGGAGGCTGACGCATTTATTTACCGATATGGTTGGATGCCCTGGGTTCATACTGAGGTTCCCACTTGTCGACATGTGCTCGCTCGTGTGGTTGTCTATTACTTATTTGTTTCAGTCCTGAAGTTTAGGGACGATGAGGTGGACCGGATTTACTGTGATGATGGTGCCGATAACCAGGTTTTTTTCTCGAAGCTCTTCCACTGGTTACTCTCTATCCGGCCTTCCCACTTGGTGTATCAGAACCGGAACCTCATCTTCCTAGAACCCTACCTACCAAGTAGGTTTGCCCGATAATTTGGGTACAACCAGCTCTTTTTGGGTAACCCAAGCTCATGTCTTGGTTTCGAGGGTAGCATTATCGATGGAGCCCGAGCCTGGGACTATTTCTTTGTGACTAGTACCCAGGTCCAGTTTACTCTGCCGGATAGCAGAGTTTTGGGTCGTATCAGCCATGCAGCAGTATTTTTCCATGTGGCCCTGAATATGCCTCCCCCTAGTTTTGATCCGGATACCAGCTTCATTGTTGGTACTAAGCTAGGTGCCCGAAGGAGGGAATCGAAGAGAGGTCGGGGGAGAGACAAAAGGAAGGCCATTGCAGCCAATTTTGACTCTGCTACGGGGGAAGAGGATGCTTCTGACCACCCTTTCCCTCCCGCGAACTATCCAACGAAGCGTAGGGATTCCCCAATACGGAGTCCTCCAGCCAAGCAGAGATGCCAGGGATATAGGAAGAAGCTTGCTAAGAAGTCCCCGAAGCCGACTGGGGAAGAAGATGAAAGAGAGGAAGAAGAGGAGAAGGTGGGTCCCTCCATGGCGAATTCTGAAGCAGTCCCCACTTTTGATGCCGAGGAGGTATTTGTAGATCCTCTCAGTTTAATCCCTCATACTCCCTTATACAGGCATTTTGGTATATATCAGCTTAATAATGTGCAGACTTAGGAGGAGAGGGATCATCTTCGATGGGTGGCTGTCCCGACAGTATCTTACCAGGAGTCCGAGGAGGAAACTTTTTCCGGTTGTGATACAGATGCCTTAGAGCCTGCACCTGAGACTTCAGGGTTCCAGGTTATCAATGCAGGCATGTTAGAACCTAACCTTGGAGTGTCGGGTGACCAAGAGATGGGTGCAGGCATGGTGGAGCCCCCTACGCCATCTGGGCACGTCTTTGTGGACAATGTGGAGGCTGTTAGGAGGGCTATGAATACCCTGGGTGAGCCGCAACCCCCTCTGCCTTCCTCTGGTACATTCTTCTATCCGTTTACCCATGAAGGGGCATTCTGGCTTTAACTTTATATTCTTCGGGCGAAGCTGATCACCGGTTGTTCTGGGTTTACAGGTTCACCTCCTCCCTTGGTAAGGGTCAACATGACGCCTGAGGAAGACATGGAAAAGGAAGCCGGCAGGCTTGTCGCGAGGATGCCTTGTCTCTTTTCTGGCATATCTGGGGGAAATGAGCCTACTGTTTACCTCACTAGGGTGATGGTCCCTTCTCCAATGGTTGTTGTGGGTTCTTCCAGTGCTGCGACTGTTCACCCATCTGTTGATGTTGGGGGTCCTGCAGCCGTGGCCACCATGGCTAGAGAGTTGACAGGCGGTCCTGGGGAGGCCGCTCCAGATATTCCCAGTATAGTTGTGGCTGGATCATCATCTGGGGTTGGTACGCTGCAGCCTGGGGATGGTGTGTAGGCAGGTGTTGCAGCCGCAGGGTGCTTTGGTATTCCCGTTGTCTGTCGCCCCTTCAACTTACTCTCGCTTGCTCATCTGCCAGGTGTTCGAGCATTTGAGAAGGCTATGAAAGACTGGAATATGAGTCGTACAATTGATCGCTCCTTTACCACCACTTTACCTTCAAGAGCGTTGGGTGCTGTTGTTGCGCCGTCTGCTGCGCCCGTGGCTTCTTTCTCCTGTCAGCCGCCTTGGACTCCGGCAACGTCGGAGGAGATTAATGAATATGTCCAGATCTCCGTTCAAGGTTTCTATATGTTTTTGAAGCAAGACATACAGGGTGTATTAGAGAAAAATAGGTCCTTAGACTGGACGAGAAGCTTTGTCGAAGGCCAGACCAACTCTTTGAGGGCGTTCCCAGTTTAGAAGAGACGATGACCCTTCTGGACCTAAAGCTTGCGGAGGTAGAGTGATGCCTGATGGAGCTACGGCAATACCAGCAAGTCGACCTGGGGGTACTGATAGCCCATGAATACGAGGAATTCTCGACTGGGATGGATGCAGAGAAGGGCCTCATAGCTTCGTCTAGGGAAGGCTTACTGAGTGACATCCAAAAGCTGCGATAAGAGCATGATCGACTGGACAATCTTAGGGAGGGTTGCCTTGGCAGGAAAGTGCGCTTAACCGAGGAGATCAGACATCTCCAAGCCAAGCTTGACATGTTAGGAAATAATCTTTGGGATGCCCAACAGGAAGAAGAGGCTATCTGGGCCGAGGCGAGCTGAGCTGCAAAAATAACCTCCGCCGTTGAGGTCATGATGCTGAAGCTAGATGACCGGTATGAGACCTATGTCTGCTTCGAGGATCCCGAGGTCCTGGCGAGAGAGGTCGGGAGCTGGGTCACTGGACGCTGAGAAAGTCAGATTGCCACTCTTCGTGGACGGATCTTGGAGTTGTGCTCCCATGATGAGTGGCAGTAGTTTATGTTTTCCTTTTCTGAGACACCCCCCATTTTTTATTCTTGTAGTTTTGTTCCTTTCACTTTTATGATTGTCTGACTGACTTGATTTCTACCCTGAAAGAGAAATAACCACTTCTTACGCTTTAGGTATTGATGTGCGCCTGACGTGTTCACACTGCTGTGTCAGTCCGGGTCTTTGAGAGGATCACGCCAGATCTTGACAATCACAGTTTTGGTTGCGTAGGGATGAGTTATCGTGTCTCACTGAGGAGATCGCTATGATTCACCAAATGAGCCATTGATTCTTTTTCTATAATCCGCGAATAATTTGTGGGCTGCTTGCATCCATTCATATTTTTGGGTGTGATGGCTTCAAAATGCTCCGAAGGAAACCAATATGTCTCTTTCCACGACTCTGGTGGCCTCTGACTCTTACTCTAGCGAGCTCGAGCCGCTACCTATCGGAGAAACATCTCTCTCCTGAGTGCAAAAGATGGATATCTTCCCAGAACTTCTTGAGTCCTTGCCACCTTGGAGGATCAGGCTTTCGTAGACGCTTTTTGTTCATTGTTTGTGTCCTCAGACGCTTGTTTCTTCCATTTTTTGGCAATGTACATCAATTATTTGGAGGACTCTGACTCCTCTTTCGTTTGATGTTTGTATTCTCCCCTTCTTTTTGTTTTAATGAACAAAAAATTACTTTTATTGCTGTTGTGACATTTGTGGTGCTAGTACTAGAGCTAGAGGTAATATGGATGTGGCACTATATCGTTGCTTTTTAAGGATATCCCATTGGGGGATTTTAGTGGACCTATTACTCTTTTGCGCACTTTGGGTACGAGTAATAGAAAAATAAACCCTATCAGAGGTAATATAGACGTGATAGGTTTTGTAGATTTTACGGACATCCCGCTGGGGGATTTTGGTGGACCTATTAGCCTTTTGCGCACTTTGGGGTACGAGTAATAGTTTTGAGACCAACCCTATCAGAGGTAATATGGACGTGATAGATTTTTTGGACCCATTACTTTTTGCGCATGTTAGTACAACTAATAGGTTTGAGACAAGCCCTGCCAGAGGTAATATGGATGTGGCAGTTTTTTTGGATTATAAAGACATTCCGCTAGAGGATTTTGGTGGACCTATTACCCTTTTGCGCACTTTGGGTACGAGTAATAGATTCGAAACCAACCCTATCAGAGGTAATATGGACATAATAAATTTTATTTATCCATTACTTTTTGCGCACGTTAGTGCAAGTAATAGGTTTAAGATAAGCCCTGCCAGAGGTAATATAGACGCGACCGTTTTTATGGACTTAACACCGCTTGTCATGAACCGCACCCGAAAATTCGAACACGAGTACGTGGGTACGTCCAGCCTATGCCGCAGCATCAACGGTAGAACGCTGTCTGGGTCAACTCTACTATCTAAATATCTCAAATAATATATACATAGTACCTGTCAATCATCTCAACTCCAAACGGAGGAACAATATGGTATCTGATAAATGTAACTATACTCATTCAAAATACAAACTAAGGAAGATAAAGCACAATATGGAATAACGAAGGAAAAGAGTCACGGTACAACCACAAGTCTGAAATAATATATACATGGTAATAATCTCAATAAAAGTTTATTAAAGGACTAAACAGATAATCTAAACCTCATCAGGCTCTGGTACTAAGTCCTCCTGCTCTAAATGAGTATCCTCTAATGGAACACCGTCATGCGGTCCATAGTATCTAAGACACTGGTCTACGAGCCAATTATCTAAAAAAATATCCAGTCAGAATTAGAGCAAAGTACATACCTCTGAAAGCAGTTTTAAATAAATAATCGAACATATATAACAAATAATAGAAAAAGAATATAATATAACTAAATATCAGAAAGAAATAAACTAGAGTGAACAGGTGATGTACTGGAATAAAGAACAAACAATTGAATAACTACAATATAATATAAATAAATAAAATCTTGCTAATGTGCCATAGAATACAAGTTTATTATGTGATCGATTTAGGTTAAACACGAATACAATATAGTAACTCGATTACACGTGTGATATATAATTGACATATACACGAATATACTGGGCTTGATCACATAATCAACTTCTATTCTCCCATCCCAACTAATACCAATAGATCCAATCTACGTTACAAATACGAATATGGGCACACTGAACACGAGCAGTGTGTGAACACGAAGTACGCTAAATCAATACCCGATACATACGATAAAATATATATGAAAGAGTACCCGCTGAACACGGTAAGGGATAACATCTCCTGATAGGATCCATATAGTACCAGTCCGTGTAACCACTGTATCAGAATCAAGTATACAGTTCTAGAACATGAGATATATACACTAATATAAAATAAAAACTAACAGAGAAATTTACTCACCTCTGGTCCTGAGCAAGGTGTGTCTCTCGATGCCCAAGCTGGTGTCACAATCACCTAAATAGAAATATTATGTCAAAATGGGTGTAATAAAAATGATAATCATGCTAAGTGGGTCAAAGTATGCTTCCTAGGCCATGTCTAAGTCCACACTAAGGTAATTAGTTTATACGGTTACTAAATAGCTAAAACTAACTTATTTTAACCTTACTAGATCATTACCTAAGTGTAGAGGTGATACCCTAGCTAATACCTACACTAATTAGTATAGCTTAGTATCACTCATAACCCATACTAGCCTTAATACTTTACTTAACAGCTCAATCCTATTTACTGATGCTACAATAACACTTAACTAATTAGTATTTACTTAACTGCTAACTGAGCCTATACTAACTAATACAGTAGTATACTAACACTAGGTATTAAACAACTAACTTAATTACCAATATATTATATACTAACTATTACACTTCCAACTGACATCTACAAATGCTCACAACTAGCATCTACTTGATCAATGATAAATAATTTATACCTGTTATCAGTGTTCAGCTACTGACTGCCACACACCCTATCGAAACTTCAAGTTTCAGTCCTCGTATCGGTTAACTGATACACTGAAATAATTTTCCACTCTTGTGAGTATCATATCTAAACTGTATAACTGAACACTCATATATCTTACTGTAAATATATTGTATTGCTCCTCACAAATACTCACCCGATACTATACTAGCATTACACAGGAACTCTCCAACTGATACACATATAAGTGTGTATCTTCACCTTCCCCTTTGCTATTAATTATTCTGTCTTAGTACCCACATCAAGCTCCTACTTCAAGTTTTCCCCTCTCACTTCAGTTCAGTCCATAAGACATCAAAATAGTACCTCATAGCTTAACCCGATACCCCAGGTCCATAAAAATGCCAAAGTGGTACTGCATACCTCTGATACTGCTGCTACTGCTTATGTTCTTCAATTCCTGTCTGGGCATACTTGTATCCCAACCTGAGGATAGCAACAAGTAGCAGTTGCTGATGCTTGCTGCTGTTGCACTGTCCATTGCAATGCTTACTGCACTGCTATTGCTATTTGAAACTGCTGCAACTATTGCTGCTTGCTGATGCACTGCTATAGCTATTGCTGCTGATACTGCTACAGCTATTGCTTCTTGTTGCTGCAGCTATGCTGCTGATACTGTCGCAGCTCTTGTTGCTGATCATGTTGCAGCTATGCTGCTGATACTGTCGTAGCTCTTGTTGCTGATCATGCTGCAGCTATGCTGCTGATACTGCTGTAGTTGCAAAACCCGACCCCCTACACTGTGTATGTGCATGAACCCGAGCACCTAGCTTATCATCCCTGATACTCTATGAGACACTCAAACACACTGTCACTACACACACACACACACACACACACACACACACACACACACACACACACACACATATATATATATATATATATATATATCACTATACATACACACATATACATATATATATATATATATATATATATATATATATATATATATATATATATATATATATATATATATATATATATATATATATATATATATTGAGGCTTTTAAACAAATACCTATAGTGCACCAACTAGGATATCTATGATACTTAACCCATTGAGGTGCCAAACTCTACATTATCCATAATTGATCATTCCCTCAAGTCATATATATATATAATTCCAACTATTATAAGTTATTACAACATGCAATAAAGAGGATTCATGTAAATCACTCAAAATTAGCCCCGTATCATACCGTATCACAAAATACCATGATACGACATATACATATCTATTTGTGGATACGTACCTAGTCCTATTACCCTGATATAAGTCTAATTAGATCTAATTGGTCTCATGACACATAATTGATGTGTTAAATTTATAATTCTCCCAACATACACACAAATTACCTCATAGAACTCATAATACAAAGCCAAATAGCCTAGAACTTATTCCTATAGGTAGTCCTATGCTATGGAGTCATTCCTAATGGTCAAATACATGATTGAGAAGCCATAATAAGAGGAAAATTCATAAATTACCAATTGGGAGATGGATTCCAAATGAAAATACAATTGGACACGATCCAAACACGATCTCTAGCTCCAAAGCTTTACCTCCTTGTTCTCCTTGCTTCTCCAAGCTTCAAGGCTCAAAGAATGATGAATTTAAGAAGAAATTGGTGGTGAATTGTGTAGAAATTTAATGGAGGGAAATTAAAAAATTGGGGATCCAGAATTTGGATCAAAATTAAAATACAAATGAGGAGAGAGTAGAACCCCCCTATAGTGTCCGGCCTATTTCCCTTCCCCAAGCAATATTAATTATCCAACTTAATTTAATTAGTGGAATGACTAATGGGCTTAAGTCCAAGTTGGGCTCACTAGTTATTATGACAAATCTAATTAGGTCTATATGTGACAAGTCTAATTATGGTCTAATCTCTCTAACTAATTAATTAATACACGTCTCTAATGACTAAATAATACTAGTCATAAATAATCATAGCTCAATTTAATTAAATAAAATATACGATCATCACACAATATTCAATATTATATTTCTAAAAAAAATATCCATGATACATTACCAAACTACCCTTAGATAAAAAAGTAAGAGTGACACCGCGGGCATACTACGGATTGGGTACGGGTGATAAGATAAAAGACAATCGATATCAGAGGTAATATGGATGTGATGATTGATGGTGAAGGCCGGGAAGTTTGCTCCGAGGTAGTATGGACTTGGCAGACTCTGTCGGGGTAGTGTATTAGAGCGACAATCCAGAGGTCCTGTGGACATGAACCAACGTCCAGGAAGATACGATATAGTTTGATAATAGAGGTTTACTAGCCTAATTTAGACGCATTACTTTTTGAGGAACTTGTCATTGATAGGCATCAGGAGCAAGTCGCTATTGGATTTTGCTAGCTGGTATGCGTCATTAGAAAATATGGTTTCCACAACGAACAGACCCTCCCATTTAGGTTGGAATTTATCGACTGTCTTGTGGGTCATAACCATTGGTCTTCTTACTGTTAGAACGAGGTCACCAACTTGAAACTTTTTCTGTTTTACCCGTTTGTTAAAGGCTCCAGAGAGACGCGCTTGATACAACTCTATACGTTGTTGGGCTAAGAGTCATTTCTCATCGAGTGCTTCTAACTCCTGTAACCGTCGGTGGTAGTTGTCATCCGTGGTTAGTTGGTTAGAGAGAGCTACCCGTACTAAAGGGATTTCGATCTCAAGTGGGAGCACCGCCTCACTTCCGTACATCAAAGAGAATAGCGTGTTCCCAGTAGCTGTTCGAACTGTTGTTCGGTAGGCCCAGAGATATTCACCCAGCGTCTTGTTCCAGTTGCGTTTGTTGGAAGACACAAATTTCTTGAGGAGCTTGATGATGGTTTTATTGAATGCTTCCGCCAGACCATTTACGACAGGGTTGTATGCCTTGGAGGCTATATTTTGGAATCGATTATTGTTACAAAATAGATAGAATACGTGACTTGTGAACTGTAGACCATTGTCGTAGATGATCCTACGCGGCAAGATGAAGCAATATATGACGTGATGCTTAACGAAGTTAATCACGTTGGTTGTCTTGAATTCAGCGAGCAGAATAACTTTCGCTCATTTGGAGAAGTAGTCGGTGATTGCCAGGATGAATCGATTACCCTTTAATGAAGGCGGACTGATTGGCCCAATGATGTCCATTCGCCATGCCTCAAACGGACAAGATGCTACTGTTGGGTATAAAAACTCGGATGGCTGGTGGATGAAGTCCACGTGAATTTGGCATGCTTGGCATTTTCTCGTATAATCGATAGCATCTACTACCATCGTCGGCCAATAGTAGCCCATTCTCCGAAGAAGGTCCTATAGCTTTGGACCGGGTTGATGCACCCCGCAGACGCCATTGTGAGCTTCTCGAAGGGCTTATTTTGCTTCTGCGTTCGACAAGCATCAGAGCAGAAGGCAATCATAGGACCGATGGTACAATATTTTGGTGTCCGTGTCATATTAAAAATGGAGGGAGCATCTTCTGATTGAAGTAGCTTCCTTTGAGTTTTTAGGAAAAATTCCATTGACTGCGTAGTCGATGAATGAAAGCCTCCAATCTTGAGTATCGGTGTCGACCTCCGCTATATAGCTGAGGCATAAGCATAGGTTGCTTTTGGAACAGACCAGCTCTTGATCGATTATTGTAATTAACTGATAGGTATTATCTGAGACTGCCAAGGAGATAGCGAGGTCGGCTAAAGCATCCGTCTCAATATTTTACAACCAAGGGACATGCTCAATAAAGAATATCTCAAACGTTCTGATGGTGCTGTGTACAGCTTGGTGGTAGGGGATCAAGTCTTCGTTTCACACTTTATATACTCCCCGAACTTAATTGACGATTAGCTGAGAATCACCGTAGGCCTCTGAGTACCCTACTCTGACTTACTTAGCGAGCTGGAGTCCGATGATTAGGGTATTATACTCTGCCACATTATTGGAGCATGGCTCCATGAGAGAGTATGCATAATTAATGACGAGATCGTATGGGGAGATCAATACTATCTTGACTCGAGCGATGATGTTGCCTTTGGGCCCTGCTCTTAAAGCACCATCAAAGAACATTCGCCAAACTTCTTTATGTGAGGTGACGTCAGCGTCTACCACTTTGCCTGAAATCTCTTCATAGAGCTTTGATATTTCTGACCCCGGGTGGGTTGCTAGAAAGTCGTCCAATGTCTGACCCTTGACGGCCTTCTGTGGGACGAATACCATATCATATGGAGATAATAGTATTGCCTAGGTAGCCAAGCGGGAACTGAGTTCCCCATGTTTGGTCATGAGGACCCTGAGGGGGTTGACTCGCAAGATTATATGAATGGTCTGTCAAGTCACGTAGTTTTAATTTTTTTTGGATGGCGAATACCAGCACAAGGCATTCTTTCTCGACGGTGGTATATCTATGTTCTGGGCTGACCATCATTCAGCTGAGGTAGTATATGGCCTGCTCGTGACCTGAATCACTATTCTGGGCTAACAGGGCACCGAGAGAGTGATCCATTACGTGTACATAGAGCAGGAATGGCTTTCCCATGACCGGGGCCACCAGTACAGAAGGGTTTGATAGGTATTCTTTGATGTTGTCGAACGCTTGTTGGCATTCTTTATTCCAAACAAAGAAAATACCTTTATTCATGAGCTGTGTGAACGGACGACAACGTCTAGAGAGGTTTGATATAAACCTCCTGATGTATGCTAACCTCCCTTGGATGCCGCGGAGTTCCTAGAGGTTCCTTGGCAGGTGCATCTACATGATGGCCTTGGTCTTATTGGGGTCTATATGAATACCTCGGGAAGTGATGACGAAACCCAGGAATTTATCGCTGGAGACTCCCAGGAAAGACTTGGTAGGGTTTATCTTGAGGCGGTGCGCACGCATTAAGTCGAACACAGTCCTCAGATCTTGGAGGTGATCATCTTTGGAGTGACTCTTGACGGCAATGTCGTCAACATAGCATTCTACCGTCTTGCGCATATGCTCACAGAAAATTATGCTCATGGCTCACTGATATGTAGCACCTGCGTTCTTCAGGCCAAAAGGCATGACCGTATAGTAGTATATGCCTATCAAGGTCCGAAATAACGTATATTTCTCATCGTCGAGAAATACCTTGATTTGGTTGTACCCTAAGAAGCCATCCATGAAGGACATGCGCTCGAAGACAAAAGTGTTGTCGATCATTACGTCGGTAATTGGAAGAGGGAATTCGTCTTTGGGACATACCGCATTTAGATCACGGAAGTCGATACAGACTCGGATCTTTCCATTCTCCTTAACGATGGGCACAATGTTGGCTACCAGTCGGGGTGTTGTTCCTCGCGGATGAAGCCACTAGCTATCAGCTTGTTGACTTCAGTTTTGATGGAATCTATCACGTCTGGTCGAAATCGTCGCTGCTGTTGCTTGAGTGGTTTTGCCTCTGGATGAATATTGAGTTTGTGGACCATGATTTGGGGGTCCAGTCCTGGCATGTCTTCGTATCTCCAAGAAAAGACATCGATGTATTCCCTAACGAGTTGTAATAGGGATTCCCGGTATTCGTCGGACAGATTTTTGCTGACAAAGATAGGCTTTGGGGAGGTCTCGTAACGTAGATTGACTTGAACGACATCGTCCTCGGTAGAAGATTTTTGCTGCTCAATTCACATCTCCTATTGAACCCAGGTGTTGGGCCCAAGGTTCCATCTCAAAGAGCTTGGGTGGATCCTCGTTGTCTTCCTCAAGGTCGGTAGACACCATATTGGAGGATAGTGTTTGTCTGGGCATCTTTTTGATGCTGACATCGGAGTCACAAGATAAAGATTCTAAAAAGTGTGAGCGCTCTTCATCTTCTTTATCTGAGCCCTCGGGGGTTGTGGGAGGCGTTATATATCCTAAGCCATGCTTAGTCTTGTGATAGTAATCCTCGGGCTTGCTCGCAAGGGAGAGAAGTCGTAAAGACGCCCTCCAGCCTTTGCCGTATTTTAATCCTTCAGTGACCTCCAGGTTGTATCCCATCTTTTGGATGAGATGCCAGGCTTGCGTACTGTACCGGTAGAGTGGCATTCTGCCTGTCTTGGATTCTAGTTCTTCTTCTTCTGTGATAAAGGACCGGAGGCATTCCACTCGGCCAAAGATGATGATCTTATCTCCCTGCTTCTTGGGTGGGACTAAAAAATTAGAATCCTGACTAGGGTGAAGCTGGTACACAATATATGTAGTGTCACTTGTGTGTGCAGGTGAAGGCCCAAACCATGCTCCAGGGAGTAGAGTGTACTTATATGCAGATGCTCCGAGTAGTTCAAAGATAGTCCTTTATTGAGAAAATAAGGTATCTCTTCCGACGGGATTATATCGTCAGGGAAAGGAATATTGACATTGGCGAATATATATTCCTCCAGCTCATCCTTCTTCTTGGCTACCGCCAGCATAAGCGAAGGCTTTGGTAGTTTTCTGCATAATTTTACCACCAAAGGTCCGGAGGTTGCAGCCACGGTCGGGTCTCCCTTTGGTGGTTAACTTGACCTGTGAAGGTGAACTACCATTAGTTCGGAAGGCGTAGATAGGGCATAATCTCCTCTTGGTGGTCGATTCAACCTTCGAAGGCGGACGACCATTGGTTCTGGTGACGCCGAAGGTACCGGAGATTCAGGTGCCTTCCCGCGTGTTTTGTCAATAAGAGGTGCGGCCGCATAGAGAGTGCGAGCCTTGTGGCAGATTCTCATAGGCTCCTCGGGTGCTGTTGTGGCCTCGGCTTCATTGTTGGCTTCGTTGCCACATTCATCTTGGCAGACTTTCTTGTAGAGGATCGAGTCAGAGTAGTAGATCTTGATACCCTTAAACGAATCAACGTCAGCGAACTCTATTTTGATGAAACCGCATTCGTCTACATATTTTAGGCATTGATGAAGAGTGGATGGCACGATCCTGTGTTCATGTATCCACATATGCCCCAAAAAGACAATGTAGGACGTATCTACATCTATGACGTAGCAAGTGACATTTGTTTTTAAGTCGCCGATCTGACATTTTAGACGGATTTTGCCCAAAGGATAGCTTCTCCTCTTGTTGAAGCCACTGATTACGGCATTGGTGTTCGTCAGACGATGTATCGGGATACCCAGGGTCTGAAGCAAACTTCTCAGTATGATGCTGATCGACCATCCTGGGTCAATATTCATTCGGTCCACCTTGATATCGCCAATATACCCGGTATAGTACAGGGGCTGATCGTGCCTATTGTTCTTGAGCAACATGTCATGTTACAAGAAGATGATATTGGGTATCGCATCTATGGCATTGTTGCAATGTGGACAAGCAGCATGATCTTCGGTTGGCGGCTTGACTTATGCCAGGTAGACATCAGCGTTCTACAGTGCCTCACTCAGGGCAGCCCGAGTGTCTTATAGAGGCACAAAAGCTTTAAAAGTGACAATTTTATTGGAGTGTGGGCTAATTATGCTAAGATATCAAAATTATAGGGCCTCTCTAGCCCTTGCGGTGCATCCTTGCGCAACGGCTTATCGAAGCACGTCTCTTTCTGTTTGGGCTTGTCCACCAGTAGGGGTTGAGATATCCTGTAACCTGTGGTGGTAGGCACGACAACCGGGGGCGTATTACCGTATATTGGTTGGTATGTTACGCCTGACCTAGTCGCACCTACTGCCAGCTCTTCAGCCGAGAAGAAAACTGTCTAACAGGTCTTGGATTTCCTGCCTTTGGATTTGGCGGAGGAGGATGCCGCGGGCTATGTCAAGTTTGACACAAGGTCGGGATCGACCCACGTGACCTCTCCACGTGGTGTGGCAAGAGGTATTAGCCTGACCGTCTGGTCTCGAGCTGGTGGTAGGTTGACCACTTCCATGGTCGTCTTAGGGATCGAAACTACTCTGTCTTGGGCTTTCGTCGGTGGTAAGTTGCCAAACTGGAGGGATACCATGTTGGCGGCTATGTCACGTCATTGAATTCCAGAGAAAGAGTTTTAGTGTCTATTAGACGTTGGATATACCGCTTCAGGGTATAACACTCCTGCGTTGGGTAATGGACGTAGTGGTAGAAGTGACAGTACTTTGGGTTGGCATTCTTCGTCGCCTCAGGCTGACGTCTGACGTAAGAGAGCCAGATTTTGCCTCCTTGCATCAGCATTTCAAAGTTGGATTTGACATCAGCATCTTCGAAAGAGTAAGTCTCCTTTTGTTTTGGAGGCTCTGCCGATTTTTCCTCAGGCTTCTTGGTCAAGGTAGCCACCATAGCCTGTTTTCCCTTTCCGTCGCAGCTGCTATTGCCGCTATTGTTGTTGTTGTTGTTGTTGTTGTTATTGTTGTTGTTGGGGCACTTGCCCTTTTTCCTCAGCAAAAGGGATATGGATCCCCAAGTGTCCAGCGTCTTTAAGCTTTTTCTCAGCGTTGACAGCACTTATAATGAATGTCATCCAGTCCTTGAACTGGCTCTCGCCCATCCAGAGATTGACTGTCGGGAGCATGTTCTTCCGGCATATCTCCATGAGTGTGTCCTCGGGATTGCCAAGAGGCAACCTTAGCGTGGCCTATCGAAATTGCTCGATATAGTTTTTTGTCAGTTTCTTCTCTCCTTGGGCGATATCCATCAGAGAAGACATCGTCATATCATTTCCTGCCTCATAGAATCTGTTAAGGAACAAACACTTAAGGTCGTCGAACGATAAGATGCAGTTATCTTTCAGACTGCAGAACCAATCAAAAGCTACCCCCGCCAATGATTCGACAAAGAGCCTGGTAAGGATAATGTCGCTATGGGGTAAGTGTCCAGTAGTGATCTCGAAGTATCTCATGAAGCGGCGAGGGAAGGACTTTTCATCAAACATATTAATGTTGAAGGTCTTGTACTTGGGCGGATACGGTACATACCTCCACTCTATCGGGTATGGTTGTCGTACCCCGAGATCACGGAGTGAGTCCCGATTTCTCATGGAGTCTAGACGAGCCCAAAGTTCTCGGACCTCCCTTCTTGCTTCCTTAGCTTTATCTCCTGCCAAAGGCGTGAACGAGCCAGGTAGGAGTGGATCACCGCCAACGGGTGGAGGGGTCATATTTGAATGTCCGTTGGTCCCGGGGTTCAGGTTTACTTGTCCGGAGGCTCTTGTTGGCTGGGAGGCCATATTTGCCTTGATCTCCAGCATTGTCTGGGTCAAGGCTTGCATTGATGCACTCATTGTATGCATCATGGCATCAAGCATCTCGAGGCGCTGTCGATCACTGGGGTCTTCATGATCGTCTCCGGCCATGTACACTATCCTCACTCGGGGAGAAATGGAGGGGCAGTGGATGCCGTGCTCCATATTTCATACCCTTGTAGTGAGTAGTCTTCAAGGAGGGTGGGAGCCGCTGTGTCTTCCTCAGATTCGGAGGGGATACTACCCCCAAAGTAGAAGATTGTGTCATCTTGGTGGGAGTAGCTATGCACCGAGATCTCGACGTCCGTTCCTTGAGAATCGTAGTCCCCTCGGAACGTCGAGTTATCGCGTAGCTCCAGGGGGATACTACCCCAGCTTGGGCCACCCCAGGGGTTCTGAGGATGAACTACCCCAGGAGCTGACATCTTCTTCCTTGAGCGGGTGCTGTCGTCAGTCTTCCAATTAATCGCCTTCGCGATACCGTAATAGAGGGCGCCAGACTGGAGGTATCCGAATACGTTCTTTCCTTGGTGGCAGAAAGCTTTCAAGTTGAGTAGCATGAGGTGAAGGTCAACTCCTCCTCCTTTGATAATTGTACATGATCTCCGGGTTGCCGCCGGGTAGGGGCTTTCTGGTGCAATCACTAGAAGGCCGACTGCTTGTCTGTGAGTACGACTATTTTATTGCAGAAGCAATTGATAATGATGCTTGTACAGCTGTGCCTCGGAGAGGGAATGTCGCATGCTGTAGTAGTTTCCCTTGCTTTGTATTTATGAGTAATTACGTCACGTAAATCATGCGAAGGGTGTTTTACCTTTGCATCCTCTTTGTGAGTCCGAGTATCTCGGGCACATGGATGCGCAGTTGCTGTATTTTCTCCCTAGCCTGGGTTCGTACACGAACTTGCCCCAAGGTACTGGTAGAAGACTTTTGAGACTGGCCCTGTCTATTGGTCCCTGTAGGCTAGACGCAAGGGTCGGTCTTGTACAACTATTCATCAGAGGCTCGCGTAATAACTAAAGATGCCTGTTGGCGATCGGTCGTATGAGCAGTTGCTCGAGCTTGACGGGCTTGCACTGCCCTGTACTTCTCAGCTTAGCTACCGCAGGCGCATAGTATGAAGAGTCCAGCTTTGGGTTTTCACCATTCTCAGTAGGTTGCATAGGATATGTGCAGCATGAGATACGGTCGAAAGCTGAGGTTCTATTGCTATTGGAGGTGTATGCGGGCCGCTGTCTGTAGTTATGAGTTGATGTCACATGGGCAGTCTTATGCGTCCTTCTCCTTGGCCGCATAGAAGCTGCCTCAACACCAGGACATCTGGCATCATAGTATTTTCCTCTGCCAGAGTCTGGGTGCAAAATAGTCTCTGCGACATCCCGGGTAGCCGTATAGATATGGACGTTATGGGTGTTCGTCCGACGACCATCATGGGTAACAGAGTGTGAGGCTGGAAGGGTCTGCTCCACTGCTGGGTGGGGCACAGTGGCCTTGGCCACCAAAGTTTTGGGGTCCTCGAGTGGAAAGCATCCTTTCGACTGAAAGAGGCTGCCACATAGACAGTGGCCGCATGATGTGCGGTCGTTGCGGCTTGGAGAGGGACGGGGAGCTCATACTCCGTAGTTGGGCGAGGCTCAGAGGCCTTTGCCACCTACGTCCGGCGGGTCTTCTTGGGCATTGCTTGCCTCGGAGAAGGACTTACGCTGTCTCCGGAGAGCATGTCCTCGAATACTTGCTGGTCGAAGCAGACCACCTGCATCTTTTGCGTCGAGCCGATCTTGGCCGCATCGGATTACGTCACCGCCTTCTCAACATAGGAGAAGGAAGTCCCCAGCAGAGTCACCACCGTGTTTGCCATTTTATATCAATACGATAACTGAGATAACTAGATTTGATTTAACAAACTAATAAAGTATAAAGAAGAGTCATATGAGACAATCTAAGTACAAATTTGTTTTTTTGGGGTTGACGATGAAGGGTTAGGAGTATAGCAACTCTCTTTACTCCGTGGACAATCCGGTTCGGAAGCTCTTCTCTCTCCCTTGAGTGTTAATTTTCGGAAGCCAGCCTTATTACCCTGTTATTTATAGTTCTTCAGTGGCCGCATGGATTTTGGGCTGCATGGACATTAGGAGTTGCCTCGTGTCTTCTCCTAACAGAAATGAGTTAAAACTACGCACAAGAATCCGAGCTTCAGCTGTCACATATATATTTGTTAAGATTTTCCTGTTTACTAAATATTTGGATGGTTCTCATCCATTGTAGGAGCGACTTGGTCAAATGGACACGTGGTCGCTATTTGGTTAGAGAGAATAACTCAGTTGTAACAACAAGATTTGGTCGATGTGGAATCTGGGATACATATGGCCAGAGATGCATGGGACGCATGGAGTCTGGAACGTAAGGGGCCAGAGACACATGGACTGCATGGAGTCTAGAACTCATGGGCCAGAGTCACATGGTACGCATGGAGTTTGGGATGCATGGGCCAGAGACGCATGGACAGCATGGAGTTTGGGACGCATGGGCCAGAGCCGCATAGGATCTTTTTGTCATGTTGTCCCCTTGGCTCTGCACTATCCTTGGGACTTATGTCTCTTAATATGTTCTCGTCCTTCGAGACGATCAAAAAAATTATTTTTGTCAGGATTCTGTGTTAGGCGCCATATTTGTTGTCATGACGTCATGTCAGGTCGACCTGCGGTCAGTTGTTAGGACGCTCGTTCGGACCATTTTGGTATTCTTTTTTTTGGGCTGCATGGTGTCCATGCGATCCATCTGTTGAGTTTTTATTTGGGAGGTGCATGGACGTCGGTCGTATGGCTGCATCTT
The DNA here is from genome assembly GCA_036927795.1 of Iris macrosiphon. Classification (NCBI taxonomy): domain Eukaryota; kingdom Viridiplantae; phylum Streptophyta; class Magnoliopsida; order Asparagales; family Iridaceae; genus Iris; species Iris macrosiphon. The sequence continues at coordinate 96,576,427 of JAYESA010000013.1, read as the reverse complement.
TTCCATGCTTCTACAATAGTCTGTGATAGCTAGGATAAACCGGTGCTCCTTAGACGAAGGTGGACTGATTGGTTCTATGATGTCCATACCCAGGCTTCGAACGACCAAGATTCAATGGTCGGGTGTAGAAACTCTGAGGGTTGGTGGATGAAGTCAGCATGGATTTGACACATCCTATACTTCATCGCATAAATAATGGCTGTCATGACCCACACCCGATATAGGGGCATGAGTACGTGGGTACATCCAGCCTACATCGCAGCATCGGCGGTAGAACGCTGTCTAGGTCTCAATAATACTAAACATAACTCATAACCTGTCAATGATATCAACTCCATAAGGAGTACAATAAAATAAACATCTCTCAACATCTCATAATGTATACTCAATCACAATAGCTATAAGAATATAAATGGCACGATAAAAGATAAGAAAGAATGACATAGTCAAACACAATGTTTCAAAATAGAGATAAACCATAGTCTAGCTGTCCAACATAAAAAGAAAGCCTCCACAAGTCTCAAATTAAACTCCATATAAGTCTCAACATAACTAAAATAAACCTAAAAATAAGTCTCAAATGCATAAAATAAATATTGTCTAAACAGCTGCAGGTAATATCTCCTCTAATGGAATAGACTCCTCTAATATCTCCGGTGTGTAGTCTGCGTCTATACCTGGTCCATAATGTGTAGGACAAAAATCCTCAAGATCCTCTGGAAAAAATATCCAGTCAGGACAGGAGCGAAGTACAAGCACTAACAGCAGTTCCATATATATTGACAAAAACTATAATACAGTGTATAGAAATACAAGATGGATATAAATACTGGCAATAAGAATACTGGAATAATGAAATACTGGAATAATATCATCATCAATGGTACCCTAGCAATGAACAGAAGTACAAGTGCATGCTAAAACAATGAATAGAATATAAGTGAATGCTAGAGCAATAATTAGAACATAGAGAAATGCTAGATCAATAAACTAGAGATACATGTATAGAATATCTAACTAAGTTTGTAAAACATCAGCATATCATGTGATCGGCTTGGGACTGATCAGGCTTGTTACATATGATTAGCTATGATTCATTTAAGGTCAGGCTAACCATCCGGATAGCTATGATGCGAGCAATAGTCAGGCTAATCACATGACAGGCTATAAGACATGTAATGGTCAGGATGCACCGACGTGAGGTATGGGTGAGTTATGATGCATGTAGAGTTGGGTATGATCACATAAGCTACTAATATCTCCCCGTCCCCAGCTAGCACGATGGATTCTAATCAAGTCTCCTCGTGACAGGTCTCGATGATGCCAACTCGTGTATACATAGTATCAGGATTATGTACGCTATACAACTAGAATCATAGAGATAATCAATATAATAAAAATTGTTAGAGAATGTACTCGCCTGTGGTCCTCTGCTGGCAATACCAGTGTCCTGTTTTCGAGGTCTTGTCTGAATAATCCAACAGTCCTATAGACATCATTTAATAATAATAAAGTATCAATTATTACACTAGCATATACACCATCATAAATATACTGAACTCAGAGACTATTCTAGGGGTGATACTGGTCAACTAGCTGGGTCGAATGTGCGTCTAACTGTATGGGTGTCACATCCTCAAATGTTGTGCATAATCAGACAATCAATCACTAACTTATGTCTTGCCAGTACGTTAGTGTACTTAAGGCAGTCAACTCATAATTATCAGGGTCACATGGTCAATATAAATACGGGATCTCCATAATTAACACTAGGGGCATATAGTACATATACAAATATGTTCATAACTAGTATTAGCATTTAACTTCATATATATTTCTATATCTCTATATATATACCAATTTGAATACAATACTCACACGCGTACGTAAACGCATACGAGTTGAGTATTTTTGCATGGCGTCTAGCAATCAATATCTAATGAACTTATCATAACACGACACATTAACATCCTAACATCATTCACACACGAACAAAATCACAAGAGAACACTTTGCACCTTGGCCTCGGCGTGCACGTGCACGAGGGAGTATTCGACGTCGAGTGGTGAGGGGAGAACGATGGGAGGTCGGTCCGGCGGTTATTCAGTCGTCGAGTCTCGTTCAGTAGTCGATTCGTCGAGTCGTCGAGGTGCTGCTGGTCATCGAGGGAAAGGTGCTGTTGTCGTCGAGTCGTGAGGTGGATGGTGGTCGGGGTCAGTCATGACGGGGTGCTCGGTCGAGGCGTTAATGGCAGTTCAGCGGGTCAGTCGACGGGATGGGTTGAGGGAGGATATGAAGTCGGGTTCTCTCAGGTGAGAGGTCCAGCGGGGTCACTGTGGATGGGTGGTGTCGAGAACAGTGGCTCAGGCGAAAGGGAAGTCGGCGGGGTATTGCTCGATGCAGGCGGGATATTCCGGGGTCCGGTGATGTCAGGCGAGTCGGGATGATGGATGGGTGGTGTCGATGAAAGAGAACGGCGCAGGCGAGAATGGCAGGGCGATTCAGCTGTCGGGGTGGCCGGGCTCGGCTGCTCCGGTCGGTGGGTTGGGGAAGATGGTGAACAGGAGGAAGGGGTTCAGCTAGGAATAGGGTTTGGTATTAGGGTGAATGAAAGAATAGAATATATATATATATATATATATATGTGTGTGTGTGTGTGTGTGTGTGTGTAAAATTAGGGTTGGGTGTTGACCTAGGTAGTTGGGACGGTCAACACTCCTTAGAAAGGGGCCTTGGCTTTTACATGTAGATATTTGGAGGGCTAGGATTGCATTGTTTCAAAATGGAGGGCTAAAGTTTAATGAGGGTTGATGTTGAGTGTTACACACTCCAAATATTATAGAGAAAATTCACATGAAGGAAAATAGGGTTTCTTCATGTGTTGGTCTAAAGGGATGTGGACACCTCAATGCACTTTTGCATAAAAGTGCCCAACAATTAGAAAATTGCACAAGGTGGGGTGTATGGATTAATTTAATTAAAATTAATATAATTGGTGTTCTAAAATTAATTGGAAGTACATAGGGTTAAAAATAGGTTGGACACAAGTGTCATGGATAAAGAAAACTTAGAATAGAATATTATCATAATTTGGGTTGCACAAAATGGGTCAAGATTGTGTCTCCAATTTTGACTGGAACGCACACAGATGTAAAGTTAAATTTATATAGAATTAAATATAATCGTTTACAACGAATGTTGTGCGACTAAGATGAAGCAAAAAATGGCATAGTTATAAGTTACACAAGGATCAAAATAGAAGGCTGACATGTCTAGGACAATAGTATAAAATTTGTAGGAAGGCAATAGCTAGTATAGTGTTCCAATTATCGAAACAACGATAAGGTACAATTAATCAAATAAAATCACAACAATTAAATATAAATAAATATCATGCAATATTAACACATTAAATTAAATAAATGAAAAGACAAAAATACCCCTATTCTGAAATGTGGTAGTGACAACGGCATCTGCCACTATCGTTGGCCAATAATATCCTATGTATCGAAGGTGAACCTGAAGCTTAGGACCGGGTTGATGAGCACCAGAAACGCCATTGTGAGCTTCACAGAGAGCTTGCTTTGCTTTTGTATCTGATAGGCATCGTAGCAGGAGCCCTTCGTATGAACGACGATAGAGCATTTTAGTGGCTAAGTCATAGTAGAAATTGATGGAGCGTCTTCGAACGGAAGTTGCCTCCTTTATGTCGTCTGGAAAGATTTCGTAGATGACATAGTCTATAAAAGAGAGCCTCCAATCTTTGACATTGGTATCTGCATCCACAGAGTGGCTTAGACTCAAGTAGAAGTTATTTCTTGGGCAGACCAGTTCTTGACCTACTACTGTGATCAATTGGTGGGTTTTAATTAGAATTTCTAAGGAAGCAGCGAGGCCGACCAGTGTGTCAGCCTCAATATTTTGTAGTCATGGTACATGTTCTATGAAGTATCCAGTGAAAGTGAAAATTATGTCAATTGCCGCTAGGTGGTAAGGGCGTAAATCCTCGTGGCGAATTTTGTACTCGCTACAGACTTGACTGACTATTAATTTGGAGTCGCCATAGGCTTCTAGGAACTCAACCTCTAGTTGTTTAGCCAGTTAAACCCAATGATGAGAGCTTTGTACTCTGCCATATTGTTGGAACATGGCTCCTTAAGGGAGTGTGCACGATGGATGACTAGGTTATCAGGAAAGATCAGCACTATCCCTACTCCGACGATGATATTTTTTGAAGTCTCTTGCACCGGATGAGTTGCCAGAAAGTCGGCCAATGCTTGGCCCTTGACATCCTTTTGCAGGACGAATAACTTATTATAGGGTGACTGTAGGATTGCCCATGTGGCTAGGCAAGAGTTAACTGCCTTAGATTTGGTCATGAGGACTTTGTAGGGGTTCATTCGAGAGATCACTTGGATGGCTTGCCCTGTCAAGTAATGGCGGGTCTTTTAAACAGCGAATACTAGAGCAAGATGCCCTTTCCTAACAGGATTATACCTATGTTCTGCATCGATCATCGTTCTGCTAAGATAGTATAAATAGCTTGCTTATAACCTTCGTCGCTATTTTAGGTAAGACGAGAGCCGTTGGAATGATCTATTGCACTAACATAGAGTAAGAAGGGTTTTCCTATGACTGGGGCCACCAATACTGGGGGGTTCGTGAGATACTTCTTAATATCATCAAACTCTTGCTGGTACTCTTTCAACCAGGCAAAAGAGACGCCCTTCTTCATGAGCTGAGTAAAGGGCCGACATCGTCCGGATAGATTGGCTATGAATCTCCTAATGTATGCAGGTCTTCTCTGCAATCCGCAAAGTTTTTATATTTTTTTTGGAGGATGCATATCTAGGATAGCCTTAGTCTTCTCAGGTTCAATATGAATACCCTTTGTAGTTATAATAAATCCTAAAAATTTGCCACTAGAGACTCCTAGGAATGACTTGGTTGGATTTATCTTAAGCTGATGCGCCCTTCATCAGGTCAAATATCGTCTTCAGATCATGGAGGAGATCATCTTGGAAGCAACTTTTGACAGCAATGTCATCAACATAATACTCCACCATTTTGCACAAATATTCACGAAAGATGGTGCTCATGGCTCGTTCGTATGTTGCACCTACGTTCTTCAGACCAAAGGGCATTGTAGTATAACAATATACCCCAATTGGTGTCCGGAATAACGTATGATTCTCATCGTCCGAAAATATCTTGATCTGGTTGTAGCTGAGAACCCATCCATAAAGGACATATGCTCAAAACTGTAAGTGTTATCGATTATTGTGTCTGTGATAGGGAGAGGAAATTCGTCCTTTGAGCAGACTGTATTTAAATCACGAAAGTCTATGCATACTCAAATTTTATTATTCTTTTTTATTATACCCCAATCCGGATGTTGCTCATCGTAGATGAAGCTGCTTGCTATCAGCTTATTTGCTTCAGTTTCGATGGCGTTAATCACATATGGGCGGAACCACCGTTGCTGTTTCTTTACAGACTTAGCATTTCATAGAATATTGAGCTTGTGCATCATGATTTGCGGATCCAAGCCTAGTATAACCTCGTAGTTTCATACAAAGATGTTGATGTATTCCTTTACCAGCCAGACAAGGGATTCACGCTCTTCTGTTGAGATATTTTGATGATAAAGATGGGTTTAGGAGCAAAGTCATCACCCAAATTAATTTGTACAACCTCGTCCTCAGTAGGAGGTTTTCGTTGCTCGAATTGTAACTTCCTTAGAGATTCCATTTTTTAGCCCACGGTTCTACTTCGAAGGGTTCGATCGAGTACTCGTCGTTCTCCTCTAGATCCGCTGATACCATCTTGATGGACAATGTTTGCTTGAGTACGTCCCCTATGCTGATATCGTAGTCCCAAGTGGAAGATTGTAAAGAGTGAGATTGTATTTCATCTTTTACCCCCGAGTCTTTGGGAGTTATAGGAGGTATGATATATCCAAAACCATGACCGATTCGTTGGTAGTATGTCTCAGGCTTGCCCTTGGGGGCAAAGTGATGTAATGATAAATGTCGTCCTCTAACATAGTTCAGGCCTCGGTCGGGTCGTATACCATTTTCTGGGGAATACGCTTAGTCTATATGCTATAGCGGTGAAGTTGCATTCTACCATTTTCTAATTCTGGCACTTCTGCTATGAAGTCCCATGTTTCGTCGCCTTTCTTCTTTGCTAGAACAATGAAACATGGGTCTTGGCTAAAATGGATCCGGTTCACTAAGTGAGGGGTAGCTACTTGTGTATGCAGGTGTAAACATAGACCATACTCCAAAGAATATACGGCATTCTATTGTGCCATGATAAAGTAACTAAAATATATACCTTTATTGAGAAAATAAGGTATCTCGTTCATCAAAATTACATTATCGTAAGAAGGTACGTCGTGGATGCCGCAACATACTTTTTTAGTTCATCTCCTTCAGTGGATGTTAGTGACACTAACGGTGCTAGAGTTTTCCTACGGAGCTTGATGACCAGTTACCCTAGGGTTTCCACGATAAGGGGATTCTTGTCCGACAAGCATCTCTGTCCCTGGGATTTAACCATCGAGGATTCAGGCACCCTACTACGAAGCTTGACCACGAGGGGAGTAGTTGTGTGGGTGGGGAATCCTTTGATAGGACCCTTAGGGGATCACCTGAAGTCGTAGCAGCATCAGCTTCATCGTCGGCGTCGTTACCTCCTTCGTCTTGGTGGATTTGCTTGTACAAGATTGAGTCATAGTAGTACGCCTTGATCCCTTTGAAATGGTCTACGTTGACGAATTCTGTCTTGACCATGCCATTTTTGTTGACGTAATTTAAATATTAGTGGAGAGTAGATGGAGCGATCATATACTCATGTATCCATGAACGCACTAGCCGGACATTATGTATACCTCTATATCGATGACATAGTAGGTCACCTCTGTTCGAAGATCGCCTATTTGACACTTCAGGCGAATCTTGCCCAAAGGGTAGTTTCTTCCGGCGTTGAAGCCGCTAATAGTGATATTGGTGGCTGTCAGCCGATGCATCGGGATCCCCAAGGTCTGTAGCAGACTTCATAAGATGAACTAAAAAAGTAATATTTGGGGTCGATATGCATCTGGTCTACCTTAATGGCGTTGATGTACCCTGTGTAATACAGGGTACGATCGTGCCTATTATTCTTTAACAACATGTCATGTTGAAATAATGTAATATTTGGGATCACCTCTATCACACTGTTCCAATGGGGACATGCTACGGGATTCTCGATCAGTGGCTTGACTTGGGACAAATAAGAGTTGACATTTTGCATTGCCTCATTAGAGCATCACGAGTCTCTTTGGAGAGACAAAGGAGCTCGAGAGTGATAACTTTACTGTAGCGTTGGCAAGCTGTGCCAATATGTCAAAGTTATAAGAATTTTTTAACCCTTGAGCTATATCTTTTCTCAAGGGATTGTCAAGCATATCTCCTTATGCTTCTGCCTGTCTACTACAGGAGGATAGGATGGACCCGGATCAGATGCAGCAGGTACAACAGTTGAAGGTGTACAATCGTCAGGAGCATTATAGTCGTGCTGGTAGGCTAGTCCCGATCTGGTTATCATTGCCAGATCTTTATCTGTTGATGTAGAGACCGTGTGACAGGACTTAGTCTTCTTTTCCTTAGATTTAGAAGTAGGAGGTGCTGCTGGCTGTGCCAGATCAGGGACCAGGTCTAGGTGAACCCACCTGATTTTGCCGCTTGGCGTGGTAAAAGGTACAAGTCCAGTTCCTTGGTCATATTCCGATGGAAGGTTTACTATCTCCATTGTCTTCTTTGGAATGGGGAAGACATCGTCATGGGCCTCAATTATTGGAAAATTGCCGAATTGGAGGGACACCGTATTTTTGGTGACTATTTTGTCTTCAAAGTCTAAGTTGAGATTTTGGAGTCGATCAACTATTGTATATACCTTTTTAATATGTAGCAGTCTCATGTGGAGTGATGGACATATTGATGGTTGTGGCAATACTTGGGGTTGTCAACCTTGTCAGCTATGTCAGGGCATTTGACATCAGGTAGCCAGCTATTGTTGCCCTTCATCAATACTTCAAAGATCTCTATGACATCATCGCCGTCAAAGAAATGTCTCCTTCGGCTTCGATGGCTCCACCGTCGCTGTAGCGGGCGAGGTCAGACTTTTTGGACACATTGATTGTCAGGACTTGATTTTCTTTCCTGTCATGATTGTTGGTGGTGGTGAAATGAGGCTTTCCTTTATCCTCAATACTGGAAGCTTGGAATCCTATTAGGCAGGCATCCTTTGCGCTCTTTTTTGCGATATTGACACTTATGATAAATGTCGTCCAATCATTGAACGGGCCAGATGTCATCCAGAGACTTACAGATGGTAGGAGGTTCTTTCGACACGTGTCCATCAACGTAGATTAGAGTATGTCGGGAGACAATTTTAATATCACATGACCGAAACATTCGATGTATTCTCGTGTCGGTTCTCTATCCCCTTGGGCGATGTCCATCAGGGAGGACATAGTCATATCCATCCCTCCTTCATTGAACCAGAAATGGAAGAGGGACTTCAAGTCCTCGAAGAACAAAATATATTTATCTGGGAGACTACAGAAGCACTCAAAAGCGACCCCGAATAGTGTTCCGACGAATAATTTGGTGAGTAAGACGTCATCCCGAGGTAAATAGCCCGTCGTGGAATGGAAGTATCTCATGTATTAACGGGGTAATGTCTTCACTTCAAATGGAGGCAGAGATAGTGACTTATATTTGGGAGGGTATACCATATTATCCCACTCGGAAAGATAGGGTTGCATGATCCCAAGCTTTTGGAGCTTGTCTTGATTATCTCGAGCATCAACGCGGGCACACAATTCCCTGAGAGTCTCCTGGATATCGTTTGGCAGCAGAGGGGTAGAGGATCGAGGTATGTCCTGACTCCTCGCGACATGAGGAACCAGGTCAGGCACGCCAAATTCTGTATTGGTCCCTTTATCCTAGTTTGTTTGCCCCGGGGTTCGTGGCTGTGTCGGGACCAAGTTCTCTTTGAGTTCCAACAATGTATGAGTCAGAGTCTGCATTAAGGTGCTAAGAGTCTACATCATGGCTTTGAGTGCCTCAAGACATTTTTGGTTACTAGACCCCACACCATGCTCATCTTCTGCCATGTATAGTGGTATTATGTGGGATGAGGTAGACAGGAGGGTGAATGCCTCACTTTCTGCCTCAAATGTCTGAGTCTCGTTGTCCTCAGAAAGGGTGGGCATTGTTGTATCACTTTCATTATTTGACATATTGTTACCCCTGGTCTCAATTGCGGGCTCAACATGGAAGGTATAGCTACCCCCTGTTAAGCTATCATCCATTTGCGAAGATTCACTGTCCTCTCGGAAGGATGGGTTGGCATGGAACATCGGGGAATTTCTACCCCCAGCTATGATTGCAGCCTCATTCGGGAAGGTATAGCTACCTCGAGTTCTTGTTTTCGAGCACATGCCCTGAAATACCCCTATGGTAGGTGCCTGTTTGCTACCCCACGGATGGCTTCGTGATGCACAGACCGACACCCTCAAGTTAGGTGAGCTTTTCTTCGAGATCTTCTTCATAGAAGACCTCCATGTTGAGTAACATGAAGCGACAAGCAATTCCTTATTGTGTAGTCATTTTAGGGGACGTCGTTATCGGGTTGGTTCCGCGGGTTACAATTGCTGGAACACCGACTGTCTGGCTGAAGGAATGGGTGCTTTAGTACAGTAACAGTTGACGATGATACTGGCACAAGTATGTACATGAAGGGACACATCGTATGCATTGGTTTCTTCTCTAGTCTTATCCTTGTGACTAATCACATCGCGTAAATTATATAATTGAAGCTTCACTTTTACACCCATTTTATATGCTCGGCCAACCCTTGCGAATGGAGGTAAAAGTGGAAAGTTTGCTCCCTGACCCAGTTTTTCTGCAGAAACTACAACCGGATCATTAGTGGAAAACTTGATGTGAGATAGACCCTCTTCATGCGTGCAACCAAGATGGGCGTATAGGTCTGTCATCACAGTATTTGCTCCTCGATTTGGTTCAAGTGCAACTACGACGTCCAAGTAGGTTTGGACAGGCTTTAAGGGTTAACACACTTCCGGAGCATAAGTGCATGGGCCAGTCCTATATAGTCTTCCATTAGCAGTGCGCTTGACAACTAACTTTGCATACTTTTGAAGGACTGGTTGCGCAGCCCTTCTAGCGCTCATGGCTCGGGTTTGTTTGGGTTTCCTTGAACCAGCGCTCTTAGGCGCGTAGTATAGGGAATCCAGGTCAGGACCATAGAAGTCCTTGTTGAAGACAACCTTGCTCGTAGAGGACTTCGTGCGCCTATGTTCTACCATGACATGTCTTCACTTACGTGGATCATGCTGTGGGTATGCCTCTTGAGATTCAGCACCTTTCCTCTCAATAGCGGCTTCAGAGATGGAGATGGGATGTGTGCCAACCTTATGTGCGTCTGTAGCGGAGGTTGGCAATGCTTTTGGAACAGATTTTGGGTTTGGCACAGCGACTTTGACGACCCAAATCTTGCGAGTCTTGTGAGGTTGTGCGGGCCTCCTTTTAGAATTTAGCTTGTCGGTGGGATACACGTCAACCTCATGTGCATCTAAGGCAAAGGTTGGCAATGCATCGAGCATCGACTTAGGGTATAGTTTAGCGGCCTTGGCAACCCGAGTCTTGCGAGGTCGTGCAGGCCTCCTTGAAGAGCAAGGCTTGTCCAGCATGTCTTCGAAGGATCCTCTAGGTTGATCCTAGTTTGGTTATATCGAATTGCGTCACCAGCTTATCATTGGAGGAGAAGATTTTTCCCAGTAGAGTGCCATTTTTGTCGATATCGCCAAAAATAATACACGGAAGAAAGTTGAACGAACTTTGTATTGATTGGGAAAAGATAAATAGTACAAAAGAATCCATAATGCATAGAGTCTAAGTATAATAAAAATAAGAATCTGGGCAAGTGTGAAGGTAGAGATCGAGCACTGCATCGGCTCCTTTACTTCGTTGATGATTCGAGACCAAGGAGGGTGATGAGACTTCAGGGAGCTTGAGTATGCGACTCAATGGGTGTCCCTTATGGCACTTTTGTCTTCTTCTTCTCTTTTTTTTCTCTCATCATCATCTCCCCTTTTACGTGGGAAACATCCACTATTTATAGCCTTGAGAAGGCATTATAGACGCATGCATACGCACATCTCATAATGTCGTATGGCGGTACATTTTCAATAGGCTGTCATGTGGCCATTCGAGATCTAGGGTTGCTGATGCCTATAATGCTCGTGACATATGTCATGCTCTAGTTTATGTTTGATTGCAACATGGGAATACTTTCGTCTGGCGCATGGAGATCAATGGGGTAGTAGTGGCGCATGGTGCTGCTCGGACATGGGAACACTACTTATGTTGTGGATGGCGAATGGCTCTGGTCCTGTCTGGTACATAGCTTTTGATCGCTTCGGCGCATGACTTTGGGATTACTGTTGGCGCATGGTATAGATTTTCCATGCTTCTAAAGTAGAAGTCGGCGAGCCTTCGGATCAAAGCTTGTGCGTAAGAAGTTGGCGAGGCCTTCAGATCAAAGATCACAAGTGTACTATTTATGATAATAATAGATTAAAGCTGAAAAGATTTTTGTAACTGGAGTGTCTGACGAAGAATATTAGGATACATCGTGTAATGCCCCTCTTTGTGTGGTGCATTGAGATATATTGTTGGCTCGAAGAGCTTGGTTTAATTTGGATATATGTAGAGGAAGCATGCACAAATCTTGGTTTTTGATGCGAAAACTTTTATTCATGGTGGATGGTTTTGATCCTTCTCTCCTTTATCTTCATACTTAATAAAATTATATTGCTAGTGTTTGTTTCTATGCTATGAGATAATAAATGCTAAGTAAAAAAGAACCAATAGATAAAAAGAGTAATCTCATTTATGTAACTTACTGTTATAGAATGTAGAATTGTTAAACTGTTGATATAGACTTTCACTACCACATTTCTAGAATAGGGTATTTTTTATTTTAGAAATATTATAATTATTGTGTTATAATATTTATTTATATAAATATGCATGCTATATTATGTGACTAATATATTATTAATGGTTAGTAATTAGACTAATTGACAAGACAAGACCCTAGTGGACTAACCAACTTGTCATTACAACTTGACCAATGAATTAGACTAGCCTATTTGGACCCTTGTTAGTCAACCAAACTTTCTAATTAGTATTTAGGCTTAATCTTCATTAGGAAGAGAAGATTCCTAGCAAACCATTTTCTTCATGACAAATCATAGGGGGCATCATAGTCATTTTGCATTAGCCAAACCCTAGGAAATAGGGCCGACCCTAATAGAAGGGGGAAGACACTCTCTCTCCTCTCGTTCCTCATTCCCATTATTTTCAATTTAGGGTTCTTCCCAAATAGCTTCATTCCTCTTCCAAATGCTACCAAATTAATTTTAATCCCTCTCATTTCCATCATCTTGAAGACCTAGAAGCTTGGGTTGCAAGGAGTATTGGAGAAGAAGGAGTTTGGGCTAGGAACTCTTTGGTTTGCATTGGGAATCCATCTCCCAATAGGTGATAACCTCAAATACCTATTTAAATTCTATTTTTATTATTGATTGGCCATTATGAGCCTACCCATGGATTAGGAATACCCTTAAGAGGGGAGAATGAGTTTATATTGGTTCTTTTATGATTCCTACATGATGTTGTGTCCATATTAGGGATTTTTGGCATGAGATTTATAGTGTATCATAGAGTATCAATGGTGCACTCAAAGTGTTTGTTGAAATATGTGTTCATATATATATATATATATATATATATATATATATATATATTTATATATATATTTATATATATATGTATATAATGTACATATATATATATATATGAAATAAGTGTGTGTATACACACACACACACACACACACACACACACACACACACACACATATATATATATATATATATATATATATATATATTAGTGTATATATAACCATACTTATATGACTATATTTCATATTGTGTATACGTGGCTGTGTATGGATGCATGTATTAGCAAGAGAGGGGTGTTAACTGGGTGCACATGCCACAGGTATAGGTGTGTTGTTGCATTTCAGCAAGATGGGAGAACAGTAGCAGCACCAGTGCACTATCTGTGCACTGGGAGATCGAGTAATAGTAGAAGTAACTTGCTACTAGCATTAAGTAGGTGTGGACTTAAGCAGGCACATGGGGGCATTCCCAGGTCAGGCAATTCAGGTGAGAGGGGTTGCTGCAGATCAAGTGTTGTGCAGTTGGAGTGTTCAGATGATTAGGTATATGTGTGAGCAGCTTATGCACTGATTATATAGATTGGTAGGAGCCTTGTTAGTTAACCATTAGTGTTGTTGTATCAGAGTTTGGGTGTACATGTATCCTTGCACTAGTGATGCACTGATACTTGAATGTATCAGTGTTGTGGGATTGAGTAGGTCTAATAGTGAGTGGTGCTAGTATGCACATGTGCAAGAGGGGTGTTGGTTCAGTCCTTGTGGATGTTGTAATATGGGGACATACCAGTAGGGTGGACCTAATTGCTTATGTAGGGTGTATGTGTGGTATCAAATGATACTTGTGAGTATAAGTCTAGTTTAGGGTTGGTCTCAACTTGTAGGTATTGATGGCAATGGTTATGTAGCTAAGGTATTGGTTTACCTTAAATCAATAGCAAGTAGTGTTAGTGTGGTGTAATAAGTTATGATACCCTTAGTATTAGTATGTAAATATATTATATATATGTGTTAACTAGTATAGTTAATATTCTTAAGTTTTAGCTTAGATACCTAGAGACAAACTAGTAATGACCTATTTTGGCAAGGTATTAGACTAATTGACCTAGTTAACCTAGTTTGACTTAGACATGGCCTAGAAACATCATACTTGGTTAGATAATTATGCTCATCCTTTAATTCACCAATTAATAGTATTTTTCTATATTTAGGTTGGAGTGACTCCAGTTTGGACATCCATCCTCATACTTTGCTCAGGACCACAGGCGAGTACATTCTCTAACTGTTTTCTTATTTTAACAATTACTATAATTCTAGTACGTAGTGTTATGCTTGATTTCCGACATAGTGGATGTACGGGTTAGTATCATAGATACCTATTATAAGAAGTCATGATTGGATCCATTGTACTAACCGGGGACGAAAAAGTATTAATTGATTATGTGATCATACACCACCTACTTGTGCATAGCTCACCCTCATCTATACAAGGGTGTAGCCTGATCTTATTACTTGTGCATAGCTCCCTATATATGATTGGCCTGGTCCCCTTAATTGTACTTGTGCATAGTCAATCATACTTGATTGACCTGGTCCCTTACCTGTACTTCTGCATAGCAAATCATATATGGTAGATCCTGATACGTCCCAAGCCGATCATATAATAATTAATATTTCAAAGCACTTAGTAGTGGTTCATATCTCTATTCCATTTTGTACTTGCTGATACAATTATTCCTTGTTTATTTACAGTTTATTATTACCTGTGATATGATTATATACGTCCCAGTTTTCTTATTGTCCAGTATTTCTTCTATCTTGTATTTTCATTGCTTACTGTTTTATAGTCTTGGTTAAATTAATGGAACTACTGTTAGTTTATGTGCGTCGCTCCAATCCGACTAGATAATATTTTTCAGAGGATCTTGAGGTTTTCTGCCCCACTTATTACGGACCTAAAGTAGATAAGGATTATATCCCGGAGCTTCAGGAGGATCCCATTCCAGTATTGGATCCATTAGTAGAGACTTAGAGTCTAGCATTCTTGTGTAGTTGGATTATAGACTTGAGATACTTGGTGTTGTATATTTTATTTGGATTCCTTATGTCGTTGTTTAGACTCTAGATTCATGGACGTGTGATGTATTTTTTTGATGTATTTTTTTAGACTTCTATTTCCCTTTATATCATTATCGTGCCATTTCTCTTCCTTATAGAACTATGTGATTGAGTATTGATATTGTTGTCATATTTATATTCATCTTGTCCTCCTTATGGAGTTGAGATCATTGACGGGTTATATATATCATTGTGAGATGTGATAGGTAGTATTGTGACCTAGACAGCATTCTACCGCCGATGATGTAGCGTAGGCTAGACCTACCCATGACTCATACCCAAATTTTGGGTAGGGTCGTGACATAGACTTCTGTAATATAGAACTACTTTTTATCTTATCATATAGAGTATAGTATTGTGGTTAGATTATCATATGGAATATTGTACTACTACTATGGACAAGAAGACTATCGTATTACTGTCTCAGAAATAAAAAAAATTGGTGAAGGTTTGGGATCGTTTGCTTTCCAAGGTACTATCCATGGACTGGAACATTAGTAAATATGGAAATCCTTGAAATGGGATGAGTAGAAGTATATAATATGGTAATGTAAAGAGTTATGTTGTATAATTATTTTCAGTTTTTGTACCATGTATATGTTTTATTGTTTAATTATTTACGTATTTGCATGGTCATAGACAACTTGTGCATAAGATTTTTGGTTCCTCTTAATGATTGTCGGGGCACCAAAATTCTCTTGGCCTAAGAGGAACATGTATGACCATGGCTGACGTACTAGCACGGAATATTGTGGGACCTTTAGTAGGTCTAACTACCTGAGCTGGAAGAGTGCGAAGCAATACATAAAGATTTAAAAACTTTCAGGAGGTTAGCTACTCGATGTTGAAAGAGAGTAATCTATTCCAAAATAGCCCAAGATGGCTTGTGGTGTCAGTGACCTTAATATAGTTAGGCTGCATGCTAATGTCAATCTGTTTGCAAGTCTAACTGATGGTTCATATAGATAAATGCATAACAATTTATATTTTATCAGGGATAACAATTGATGTTGGGACACATTTGACACATATTTATATTATGAATTGATAACATTGTTACAAGAAATGATTGTAAGTTGGGTAAGATTCATTATGTCCATAGATGTATAGTTTTCTTTGAAACTGCTTACCATGTCACATGTATGCTCTATATAACATGCTTTTGAAATAAAATTGATCATAATGTACGATTAGAAAGACCATATACTAATTTATCTGCTTTCACATGATTTCTATGTTGGTTTGGTTTAGTGAGCTAAAGGCTACTCACCAGTACAAGATAATATACTGACATTTCCCAGCTCTACAGGTACGAGGAGTACCTTGGATAGTTCTGAGGTATTAAAGATTTTGTTGGGCAAGTTGGAGCTTTTATGTAAGGATGTGGCTTTCAACTTGGAGCTTTCATGTAAGGCTATTCACCAGTACAAGATTTTATTTTGCATGTAACATCATTCTTTGTATAGTTCTTGAGTTGTAAGCCTGGTGGTATATTTCATTGTATTTGAGAGAGAGAGAATGCTTGAATGTGAGTTATTCTTTGGCTTTGAGCCGATTGTAATTTCACTATAATATTATCAATAAAGAGAATCTTGTTTGTATATCTTGCATCTATTCATCTTTTTTGCTTATATTTTATGGTAATAACTTTATTTTGAGATGTTTTATCAACCGTGAATGACCTTATCTTATACAAGTATAATTTAGACTTGTACGATATCATGTCTGCTGGTGACTTGATGATTCATCGGAATCGAGGTGTGACAAAGTGGTATTAGAGCAAGGCTTTAAGTCCTTGGACCCTCATTAATTTTCTTCAACTCTGATTATTTCTTTGATCATTTTTTTTTGCCTCTCGATGTTCTGTTTGATATTCCATACAATATGTCTATATATGTTTTGAATCTCACATAGGTATTTTGTTATTCAAGGATGACTTTGTACATCAATGACAATTTAAATTATTTGTAAGAATAAGATGTTAGAAATAATAAGTTGGATATTGGATGATCAATTAGATATCAATAAAGATATTGCATCGAATAGTGAGTATTGAAGAAAGTGTGCATAACTTCAAGGAATGAAATTAAGTTAAGTTGTTATAGTGGAATGGTTTTAGTTAAATTTTAAGTGATTATTGTGTGGCAGTAAAATGGATGATATGTATGTGGTCACTGGAGCCACTATGGTATGGATTGTTTGGAAGGGACATTGATTTAGTATATGGAGAAGGATGCTTGTATGCTTAGTGGCTTGGTCCCTGAGTGGTGTATTGGGTATCCCTGGGGGTGTCCTTGATTTATGATAGTGATATCAATGATTCGATAGTATTGGATAGGGGTAGTGTGAGGTCTCAATTGAGAGTTATGCTCGGATATATATATATATATATATATATATATATATATATATATGATTTTAGATGTCCCCTGTTGGATTAGTTTGGATGATCAAGAATGATGTTTGGCGGATTAAGATAGCATTGGATAAAAATTCAGATTTATGGAATGGATGGTTCAATTGATTATCAATATGGATTGTGTATTAAATTATGGCTTGAGTCGATTGGATTGAGTTCTAAGTTGAATACAAAGACTTAGTGGTACAATTGAAAGTTTATTCGATTGGATTGAGTTCTAAGTTGAATACGAAGACTTGGTGGTGCAAATGGAAGTTTATTGGAGCATTTGAGGATGACCCTAAATATTTGGAAATATTATTGCTCGATAACCAGAGATAGTCTATAGTTGATTTGATCTTAAGTATATAATGAGTTGATATTATATCTCGTTTGGCAGATAGCACTGATTGAATTAGATTGGTTTAGCGAATGAATGTTTCTTGGTTACGCATATAATTGAAGTGACTTAGGTATATCTAAGATCGATAGATGTCGACTCATGGATATTGTATATGGATGAATGATGATTATATAACATATTGAATCGTTGAACTATATTGTCTTGATGGATTATAGTTTTATGGACTGTGGATGGATTAGATGATGGTATGTAAGCTTTCTATGACTTGGTTGAAGTAACCCTTAGCATGCATGAATGGATACTAGTTAGAATCAACTTAGTGAATGTTAAAATTCTTAGTGATAGATCATTTATTCGGGTGATGAGACTGATGGCTTATAGGAGAATTGTGAGTCGATCTATAATTTGGCTGGAATAGATATGAAAGATTGAAATAATTTGAGACTAAAAAAATTGCATTAATATGTTGATTGGTTTTAAATTGATTTTTTTACTATACGAGTGGAATTGGATGCACAAAGATTGAGTATAATTAGATTAGAATTAAAAGATTTATGACTTAAGATTGGTGATTGAAATTTTATGACTTGAAACTGGGATTGAGACTTACAACTTATTGAAGATTGATTTACGACTTGTGTTTAGTGATCGAGATTTTTTTTTTATTAATTGAGGATTTAGGCTTTAAGAGTTGCTTGTATTGATTTTATTGTTTATGATATAAGTCGAGGATGATTGATGGGTGAATTGAACCTAGGAAAAGACCTTACTACATAGACTTTGGCCCATGTATTATTGAGCTTGATTTTGTTAGAGAGATGGTCTGAATTGGTGCATTAGCAGTTTTGAGTAGCATTCTTTTCCCTAAGTTTGGGCAGAGTCCCATAGACTATCATGTAAGGTTTGACCTTAAGACATAATTTGAGTACAGTAATTTATGGTTATTTGATGGAGATGGTAATCTTGATGTTTATATGGTTTATGAGTTAGCTGGCCTAGTGGTTAGGCTGATGTCCCAATATTGAATGCTTAGAATCAGTAGGATGACCTTAAAAAAGTGTTGTCTATATAGATTGTGTTAGATTAGAACTGGGATAGCGAGATTAAGAGATGGCTTAGAAAGAGATTTGGTTCTCAAAAATTCTGATGAATTATTTTGATTGGAAGAACAAGATTGTATTTGAATTTTATAGATTAATTTCTTATCATTGGATTATCTTGGTGGATTATGCTTAAGTTGTGACGATAGATATGTGTTCTAATATGTTGCAAATGAGCTATGAATTGAGAATGACCTTTGGGGGTGAACTGATGGTGACTTCATATTTGGCTAAAAATTTAGGAGATTAACTTTCGTTGGATGGATTATGACATTGTAGAACTAGCATAAAGTGTGAATGGATTCTTTAAAATTTGAAGAGAGTCTGAAATGGGACGATGTTAATTAAAATTATGACCATATTAAAGAGAGTATGATTGATATATGCATAATAAGTGATTCAGACTTAGTAAGTTGCATACTTGGATTAAAAAAATCTTGGAAGGTACAACATAGATTTAATAGTAATTTTTGAGATGGCATACTTTTTCTATAACTAAGCATTGAGGTATTATAGTGATTGTAACTTTGATGCAGTCAGGTTTGGCAAATTGTTTGATAATAGAAATAGATATCTCGAGATTGGTTTGTGTAACCACATAAAATTGAGACTAGGGATATTTTTGTTATTTTCCTCGTAGTTGTTAACCATATAGTTATGTTTAATTAAGTAGTTAGCTAGAATTAATTGGTAATAGTTGTAATGGATATAATGTTCTCTTTTAGAATAGTTAGATACCCTCTCATAAATAATTAGATTACTTCTTAATCAAAATGATTATATTCATATTAGATCTAGAAACCAAATTAGAGACTGGAGGGGCAAAGTTATCATTAAAACAACCCTCAACCACCCCATGTAGTGGCCAGCCCTATTGGAGGGGTTTTATTCCATTTTTTCCACCAATTTGCTACTTCTTCTTCTCCAAGCTTCTTTTTCCCCAAGCCACTTCCACTTACAATCAATTTCCATTCCAACCACTCAATTTCCACTCATTTTATAAACCCCCTAATTTAAATTTTACATTTGTATTATTTTTTATTATTTAATTATTAAAATTTTCTTATTTAATTAGCTAATTAGATAACATAGTTCTTTGATTTATTGAACTATATAAATATTTATCTATATTTAATAATTACAAATGTTTCACACCAAAAAATATTTTTGTAGTGTAAAATTACTTAATAAAGTATTATGAAATTTCTAAATTTATTTTTATTAGATGTCTATTTTTTTTAGAATTTTATTATATATATATATATATATATATATATTAGATAAAAGAAAAGAAAAGAAAAAATAGCAAACCTTAAATGATAATCCTAAACCTAACAGAACACCTCCCCCCACCCCCCGCGGCGCACATAACCGCTCATATCAGACCCTCTCCCAGATATATATAAACCAAACCCCAACCGTAAAGCTACCTCGCCGCCCCTTGGCTGGCGACCTCCCCCTGGCGGCCGCCGCGAGCAACCACGCATGCGGCACCAGTCGCACGTGATCAAGCACAACACATGCAGCCCACGAACCTGACATCCTGGCCTTCTCTCTCGTTCATCCTGCGACCATTTTGCATACTGTCTTCGCTGCTATGTAGACAATCTAACCCTCTATACTTCTCTTCATATCGAGTATTTTATCTCGTGTTCCATTGATTATCAATCGAGTTCCAAAATCAAGAAAAGTATGATTTTTTGGAACCGAAAAATAGTCCACGACACCTACTTTGGAGACCCGTATTTTCTCCACAGTTGAAGAAACATTGAACCACCTTCTCCCACGCGTAGACAACCTGACTAACTATGAAATCCATTAATTGTTTAATTTATTTCACAGTATTTAGTAATTAAAAATTTAGTTTAAAATCATAAAAAATAATTTTCAAAATAATAAAAAACTTCGATACGGAGTTGGTGGCGTCAAACCAGGTTGCCTTGTTGTGTACCAATTGCACCGAAATGCGCGTATGGTATTTTTTGACGTGTGTAGTTTTTGCGAAATTTGAATTGGTCGTGTGTGCACGACAAATTTGATCTGTATCCGTTGAAAGTCCCCTGTATCGATATTTTACAAATTTCCTAATTAGTTTGGGTTCGCTCATAGGATAGCCATAAAACTTGTGACATTGGACTCACAATGTCTGACTTGTCATGTGACTCGAATTTCGTCCGATTCAAAGTCAGTCGACGAATAACCATTTCGCGGGCCCCACGATTCGACTTGACGAGCGATTTTGTGACCGACTCACCAAAATCTAAAACTGGACATACCGTTGAGTTTATATCGTCGTTTAAATTTTGTTTGACCTATAATTTGTCCTATTTAGAGACCTTTAGTCATTGCACATTTTTGGTACAAAGTGGGTCACATATGGATACCGCTTTGACCTAAAATTACTATTAGCCCCTGTGTTCAAATTGGACGAATTGGTAGTGTTTTCTGACTATCTCGCTTATTCCGGGAACGTTGGTGATGCCTATTTCCGCATCTAGAGAAGTTTGCTTAGCTTTCGCATTTTCTGATTAGTTGTACCTGTTGTCTTGCGTCATTTCAGCACCAAATATCTACTAGACAAGTATATATTACCATGATTACTGCTTATTTACATTCAGTTATGCATATTTTATTTCTGTTATTTATTTTCTTATTTATGTACATTATTAAACTGGGTCTAAGGTAACTTAGGTGTAGTGAAGGTATGCGTCATTATTTGTCTTTTAGTTTACTTTGCATATCGACCTAGAGTTATGAGACATTCCCATGATTTGAGACATCTTTATATTTCATATGGCCTGACACATGTGTTACATAAGTTGTGAGCCTCATGTAGAACATGGACCTGTGTATTAAGTATCCAATAAAATGTTTGGGATGTACGATAGGAAATAACAGCTAATAGAAATGCTTGCTAGAAGACTTGGCAGTTATTAGAGGTATTATCGTATTTTGGATACGACACGAATAGGAGCATGGGGTGGGGAGGACAACTAGTAACGTTGGGGCTCTTATTGTTTATTTACTTTCCTTTAGTTGGCCACGGATGACTCAGTAGAGCACTATATGTGTCTTGCATTTATTTACTTTTCTCTAGTTGGCCGCGGGTGACTCGGATGAGCACTACGTGAGTCTAGCACCTGTATTTGTTGAGATCTCCTCATTATGATTGTTGTTCTCAAAAGTGCATTTCACATCGAATAGTTATGAGACCTTTTAGATATTTATTTTTAGTATTTTATGGCATACTTTTATTGTATCTTGTTACGTCTCTTTGAGAAACTAGATCCAAAATTTTCCTAGGTGTAGACGATCATAACTATACGCATGAGTACGAACCAGGACCTGACATAGCATTTTCTGTCGAGAAGGTTTTACCCTCTGAGGACATATGATTTCTATTAGTTGTTGGGCTTCTTAGTTGATACATTATTTTTTGATCATTTTATTTTATATTGGAGTTTCGTCCTCCTCTCTCATTTTAGTTTTAATATAGTCGTTTAGTAGTGGATTTGTCTCCACCCGACTATTAGTTCTTCTGGATTATTTATTTCTTTAGATATTTCAGACTTAATTATTTTGCCCTATTTGATGTAGTTTATTTATTGACTTGCGTCTATGGATGAGATTTAGATAACTTTGACTTATGATATTTAGATATATAGCACTTGTAAATTGTTACTCATAATATAGCGTACATATGTGTTATGGTTTCCACATATTGGAGTTGTCATATACATACGGTTGGCAAATTTACGTATTCATAATCCTATATATTTTGGGACTGGGGCGTGACATATTTTTATGGTGGCCCATGCATGTCTAAAATATATTGCTTCAGTTACGTTACTGTACCGAGCAAGCTTGCATATAGGATTAGAGTATAGGATCTCATCCACTTACTTGATAACCTCCTTTGAATTCCTTCTAGAACTCTTATTTGGCTGCTTGTTTTACGTCTTCCTTGATCCATTCATAAACATAAATTCCTATTTTCTCATGCTTGGGGGAGATTAGGAAGATGACTTGTACAAAGTATACGCCCTATAGGTCAATTAGAATATTAGTTAATTTTTTGTAAGTTGGGTAGCGTGTCTTACAACATAGAGTCCTATAGTCATTAAGATACACTAATGAGGTATAACTGAATGGCACTGAATAAATTCTTGCATAAGGAGATAGTTTTTGCCAAGACTAAAAAAATCTAGGGGTCCAAACCCTAATTGGTAAACCATAGACTTAGACAAAGTGTTAGTATGGTAACACTAGAGGCACAAATACTGGACGAGTCTTAGATTCTTGATAAACTTGAACTATCTGTACCTTCATTCATCATAATTTTACGTACTTATATTTTTAGACTATCTTGACTTATGCTAATGTTATAGTCGAGTTTTGCAAGCTTATTCTTTTATCGAGCTTGTCTATGACATATGTGTTATTGGGGGACCATACTAATATATTTGTCTAATTAGAATCGGTGTATTATGGTCTGATCAAACTTAGTGCACTTGGTTTGCTCTTCGTATGACTATTTTACGTGGATTGAGATATAGTTGACTTAGCTTATTAGACGAATATACTTGCCCTCCAGACAGGTAGAGCATATCGTATCAGTTATATAACTGTACTGATACGAGCCTGCAAATATAAATTTACCAAAATATGATCTCATCCATAAATGTCTTGACAACTCTCTTTTGAATTCTTCAATTGCCTTTAAACCCCGTATTTGCATTCGATCACATCTTCTTTGAACTTTTTATTCTTGTTTTTTGTCTTTTCCTATTTCGGAAAGACAAACACACATGCTTGATAGGAGTTGACATAGGGATAGTACTAGATATATACCCCATAGGCCAATTATATTACTAGGTGGTTATCTTTTGTGATTAAGGGTGTGTTATAATTTATGTTAAAATCTTCGAGGACTGGTAAGCACTATTGAATGATTAACGAATTTTTTTTCTTAAAGGTATAGTCATGTGTTTATGAAAGATTGGTAGATTCTAAGTTTCGTAGAAGTTTTATTGTAAAATTCATAGTTGGAAAGGTGAAACTCTTAGATGTTGGTTTCTAAGACAAGCAAATAAGATTAAGGGATTTAGGTCGGAAACCATGCAATAGTATGATTGTTTGATCATTTTTTTTCTTAAAGTTTTCACTCTAAATAATCTGACTCGTGCATTCCGATCAATGATACCATAATAATAATAATAATTGAGTCAAGATAATAAGAAATAGGCTTGAAACACTTGTTGCTTGTCATATTTAAACTATCGAACGATCATACTATTGCGTGGTTTCCCACTTTGCATGTGCCTATCTTATCTTTCAGTTGTAGCTAGAATTTATTTTTTATTTATAACTGTGCAATAAGTAATATATATGTGCAATATGATCGACTCAAACATCTAGACTATGCCATCGCACTATGCTAAGTAGTTATGTTCATTATGATGTCTTGAATTGCTTGGTATGATAACTTAGTATTTTAGACATCATTTGGTCATGAACAACTTGTGCACAAGGTTTAGGGTTCCGGTAAACCATCGCCGGGGCACTGGGACCGATTCGCTCCAAACAGAAATATGGATAGTCATGCTATCAAGCTTAGCATGGGTCAGGTGGGAGGGCTTGTAGCGGGTTCGCTATCCATGCTACAACCATCACCGTCAACCCAAACTAGGTCCTAAATGGCTTATAATGCCAGTGACCCAATATTTTGCATCAAACTGTTCAAGCTAACATTGTCTTCTTGGCAGGTAAGAACATGGTAAGTCTTGTGTAAGTGGATGCGATATCGCAGGTAAAAGTCATCGAACGAAAGCATATTTATTTTAGTCATTTTATATCTGTTGCATGCTTGTAACTTGAACTAAAGTAAGATAGAAAGACCAGAATAATAATTTGTATGCTTCACATGAATACCGTATCGATTTGGTGTGTTGGGTAAGCTCGCCCTCACCGATAAATTTTGATGTACTAACCCTCGTTGCAACAGGTTCTTCGAGCAAAGATGACGTTGCGAGGAGCTGGGGCTTTACTCCAACCAGTCCATCAAGTTTGGCGCACTCGTATTCATTTTTTTGGATCACTTGTACAAATAATCTGGAGCTTGTGCACATACCTTATGCAGCTCTGAGGCAAGACGATTGCTTTGCCCGAAGGTATCTTTTATCTTCGAGTTTAAGTATGGGGATGTAATGTATGGAAATACTATCTCATTTTGAGTCCATCTTGTAAGCCCGCGCAGCACCCCTTTAATTTTGAGTCAAAAGTTTGTAACAAAGGTATATATTATCATTAAATAAAACTTTTCTTCGTTTTAATACGTGTTATTCAACTTGTGCACTTTGTTGTTATATTTCTAAATATATCATTATGCCTAGACCTTGTGCGAGCATGCCTTATGCTCACACAACATCACACTCGGGGGTAGATTATTGATTCTGTGGAATGGGGCATTATATATTGGTATCAGAGCACGGTTTCAGATCCTTTGACCCTCGTATCGGAAAAGTTTTCTTGAAATGATCCTGTCCCTTCCAGTTAAATTCTTGAATTCTTTCCAGTCAAAATGAGATGCGCTCCATATAGTGAGTCCATAATATATTATGAGACTGATGCAAGTTATAATTTTTGAAGGAATGACTCAAGTACAGGAATCGACGTAAGCACAAGAAGTAGCACTAGCGCAAGAAAGCAGTTCTAGCACCTCAGGGAGTTCCGATAGCTAGCGACCTAAGCCCCCCGTCGACCCCATTGAGCAGATGTTGAGTATGTTAGAGGCACAAAAACAAAGGGATGAGGCTCATTATTAGTGAGCCGAGAAGCTGGCAAAAGAACATCAAAGCAAATTCGAACGCAATATTGAAGCCCGATTTGTGGTCCAACAGAAGCAGGTAGATACCCTACAGAAAATCATTCAGACAATAGCCTCCAACCATTTTGCAACAATAGTGGTACCGGTGGAACAACCATCAACTGAAGTCGAGATACCTCGACCCGCAAAGGAGAAGGAAGTGACTACCTTCAACTTTGCCAACTTCAAGAAGGTCTGCAACACATCTTTCTGTGGGACCGAAGACCCCGTTATGGCTCTAGATTGAATAGACGATATTGAAGACCACTTCAAATTACTTGAAGTCCTCGAGGATGAGAGTTTCCTATGCCCAACTCAAACTTCTTTTTAATGCGCACGATTAGTGGGACGTGCACCAAAGATCTCTTCCTGCAAACGGTGAAGACGAGACGATCATATGGTCTACCTTTCGTAGCACGATCGAAGAGTAGTTCATACCCCTATCCATTAGTTAACAAAAGGAAAATGATTTTGTACGTCTGCGGCAAGAAAGCATGTCAATAAAACAGTATACCATAGAATTCAACCGGCTAGCCATATTTGCCCGCTCCTATCTACCCAACGCGGTGAGTCAAGCAAGACGATTCACAGGTGGCCTGTGACTTGCCATTAATGCTCATGTTTTTATACCTCTGTATCATACGATGCAGGAAGTACTTAACCACGCCCTCACCCTTGAACCGTAATATCCTTCAGTTACTGTCGGTACTGTGCATACTTTCAATCACAAATGGCCTAGATATATGGGAGAAATAATACTCACAAGCGTCCAAATCACGGCGGTCACCCGGGCCATAATCCAAGAGAAAATCGTGGGTCACGTTGTATTCACTATGGTAGAGCCGGGCTCTTGTTCAACGACTGTCATGCTCGTAAGGGGAAATGCTTTAATTGTGGTCGGCCTGAACATATTGCTAAAAAAAGTACTGTCCCTCTAGTGTCTCAAGAAAATTGAGCCATACCGCTATAGGATCAACGTCCTGCTCAAGGCCGGGTCTACGCTATAACTCGAGAGGAGGTGTTCGCTTCGAAAATCGTAGTGTCAGGTATATTACTTTGTAATAATATCCTTGCTCGAGTACTCATTGATTAAGGTGCAAATTCGCCTAAGAACACGAATTAGCTATGACACAATTAGGCCTAAAGCTTAGCGTCTGTACCCCATCGATCATGGATTTGCCTGCTCAGTCAGTCTGTCGTGATAGCTGTATTTGTATTAGAGAAAGGAATCTGTCACTCGATGGGATAGTCCTGAATATCAAGGACTATGACATCATCTTAGGAATGGACTAGATAGGTGCTTATTTGTCCACCATTGATTGCACAAAAAAGAAAGTCATATTTTATCTACCCGATGGGACAGAATTTTGCTACGCATGCAGTCCAGCATCGAGATCATCGAATGCCTATATGACGGATGATATATTTTGGCTATGAAGGAAACTTAGCATCCGTTCGAGACACTCGACGAGATTGTGGAAACATAGAGTCTAATTTTGTTGTGGCTGAATTCTTCAATGTGTTTCCAGATGAGTTGCTTGACATGCCACCCATTCGAGAGATTGAATTCACCATTGATACATTTCCAAAGACTCGACCCATTTCCAAAGCTCCGTATCGAATGGCCCTTGCTGAACTAAAAGAGCTGAAATTACAATTACAAAAGCTGATCGAACGTGGGTAGATCCCTTTGAGTGTCTCTCCATTGGGCGCACCTGTATTATTCGTGAAAAAAAAGGACGGCTCGATGTGGCTCTGTATAGATTATCGAGAGCTGAATAAAGCCACTGTTCGTAATCAGTACCCTCTTCCAAGGATCGATGACCTCTTCGATCAACTGTAAGGTGCGTCGCTGTTCTCTAAAATTGATCTTCGTTCGGATTACCATCAATACAAGATCCAGACAGACGACGTACTGAAGTCATTATTTCATACTCACTATGGCCACTATGAGTTCTTGGTAATGTCGTCCGGACTAACTAACTCTCTTGCCGCCTTCATAGAACTGATAAATTGAGTGTTCCGGTCATACCTCGATAAGTTTGTAGTAGTTTTCTTTGATGATAATCTTGGTGTATTCGAAGAACTGGGAGAAACACGCAGAGTACTTGCAGATGTACTTTAGACTCTTCGAGACAATAAGCTATACACGAATTTGAGCAAGTACAAATTTTGGCTGAACAATATGTTTTTCCTCGGGCACATTATTTATGTGGGAGGCATTTCAGTCGATCAAAAGAAAGTTGAAGCCATAATCGAGTTGAAGCAACCTTCATCAGTCAGTAAAATTTGAAGCTTTCTCCGGTTAGCGAGCAACTACAGACGGTTCGCCAAAGACTTTTCCAAGATAGCATCGCCTCGGACTCGCCTCACTTAGAAGGGAGTCATATTCGAGTGGTACGCCGACTGTGAAGCATCGTTCCAGGAGTTAAAGTGCGCCTTGTCTCAGCTTTAATACTTGCATTACCAGATGATAATATAGGATTCTAAATTTTTAGTGACGCATCATGTCAGGGCTAGGGAGATGTGCTCATGCAATAAAATAAATTAATAGCCTTTGGTTCAAGAAAATTAAAGCTACATGAGTGCAACTATCGTACACATGACTTAGAACTTGCGACAATTGTATTTGCGTCAAAATTATGGCGGTATTATCTCTATGGTATTGCTTGCCAAATTTTCACTGATCATCAAAGCCTCAAGTATCTTACGACAACAACGTTGGCTAAAATTGATTAAAGACTACGACTTGACAATCAACTATACCCAAGGCAAGGAAAATGTTGTAGCGGATGCTCTGAGTCGAGTATTTACGGGATTCCTGTCCATTAGCAACAAGTTACAAAAAGAATTGGAGAGTATGGACATCGAACTACAAATTTGATATCGGGAAGGACCGATTGGAGGAGCACTAGCTCAGTTGCATCTTGAGCCAAACCCGGTAAGTCAAATATGCTTAAAAGGATTACCCATTCCTAAAAAAGATGTGTAAGCATATTTCAGCAGGGAAGGCGACTAACTTTGTGGTGGATGAGAGATGAACGATGCGGGTGAAGGGAAGACTGTGCGTCCCTAATAATTTAGAACTCAGAAAGAAAATCCTGATGGAAGCTCACTATGCAGCCTATACAGTCCATTGCACCAAGATGTATCAAGACATTCCCATAATTTTTTGGTGGCACGACATGAAAAAGGATGTGGTGCTCTTCGTATCACAATGCATGACCTGACAGAGGGTGAAAGCAGAGCACCAGAGGCCGGGCGGGAAGGTGCAGAACTATGCTATTCCAGAGTGTAAATTGGAGCATATTTGCAAGGATTTTGTTGTAGGCATATCGAAGACTCAACGGGGGAACGATGTCTTCTGGTTGATCGTCGATCTATTGACCAAGTTAGCACACTTTATCCATATCAAAATTGCTTAGAGTGTCGATCGCCTCACTTAGATTTATCTTGAAGAGATAGTCCATTTGTACGGAGTTCCAGTATCCATCGTCTCGGATCGAGATGGGCGATTAATGTCACGTTTCTAGGATAGCCTTCTGTCAAATATGGGGACCAAGTTAAAGTTTAGCTTAGCCTATCATCCTCAGACCGATGGCAAAACCGAACGAGTGTATCAGATTCTCGAAGATGTGCTACGACTATGCAATTGATTCAAAGTCAAGTTGGGATGTTCATTTACCACTAGCAAAATTCATATACAACAATATTTATCAATCCATCATCCAAATGGCTCCGTATGAGGCATTGTATGGGTGGAAGTGTAGGTCACCAATCTATTGGGATGAAGTTGGGAAACGTCAGGTTCTCGACCCAGAATTGGTTGAGCAAATAGTCCAGAAGATTTGCTTGATCCGTGACATGTTAAAGGTAGCTCAGAGTAGACAAAATAATTATGTCGATTCCCATCGAATATCCCTCAAGTTTGCAGAAGGCGACCATGTGTTTCTTAAAGTCTCACCCATCAGAGGAATCACGAGATTTGGAGCAAAGGGGAAGTTGAGTCCAAGATTTGTTGGTCCATTCGAAATCCTCATCCGAGTCGCTCCAGTTGCCTACTAAATCGTATCACCAGCCTTATCAGATTTGTATGATATCTTCCATGTTTCATAGCTTAGGAGTTACATGCATGACCTGAGCCACGTGGTAGATTTTGCCCAACTTGATCTATAGGCAAACTTGTCGTATATCAAAGAGCCCATTCAAATCTTTGATTAGAAAGAAAATCAGCTCCAGAATCGTTTGGTCCTGTTTGTGCTCATACTCTGGCAAAACCATGCGGTAGAGTAGTCGACTTGGGAACTCGAATCAGATATGAAGGAAAAGTTTTTCTTATAATTTTCTTAGGGGTAGGTTCTATTTCTAAGTTTTGAGGATGAAACTTTTTATTAGTTGGTCAAGATGTAGTATTCCATTTCCCTTTTCGGGAAGCGCAGCTAAGGAAAACTTTGGTATCATTTGATAGAGACATATTGAATCAAGATTCTTTCCTCATTATGGATTGGTTTCTTCTGAATCAAGTTCAATATTCAATGGATTATGTCTCGAGGAATGACTCAGCGACATAGTTGCGATGGACCTTTCTGTTGCGTTGATTTTCGTTTCTTGTATTCGATGCCGCGTTGTTGCTTTCTCGTTGGTTTTATAACTAGCATTTTCTTGAACGGTTTTGATAGATTTTATTGTCTTTGTTTCTTAAACTTCATACTTTGTATTAAAATCTAGAAGACCGAGGCAAGGGGATATTAATCATCTATTTATGCATGCAGGTGATCGAGTAGGCAACGCTCGAGATGAGTCCTGAAGATCTCTCATTTCTCTTCATCGATTCACCAACTTGTGAATGGCATTACTTTAAATTTTCTTCTCTTCTTCTAAGTCTTCACTCTAAATAATCTAACTCATGTATTCTGATCAACGATACCATAATAACAATAATTGAGTAAAAATAATAAGAAATAGGCTTGAAATATTTTTTTTTGTCGCACTTAAACTATCGAACGAATACACTATTGCGTGCTTGGCCACTATGCATGTGCCCATCTTATCTTTCAGTTGTATCTATAATTCATTTTTATCTATAACTATGCAATGAATAGTATATATGTGCAATGTGATCGACTCGAACATGTAGACTATGCCATCACACTGTGCTAAGTAGTTATGTTCATTCTGATGTCTTGAATTGCTTGGTATGATAACTTAGTGTTTTAGATGTCGTTTGGTCATTGACAACTTTTGCATAAGGTTTAGGGTTATGGTAAACGGTCGCTTGGACACTAGGACCAATTCGCTCCGGACGAAACTATGGATAGTCATTCTAGCAAGCTTATCATGGATCAGGCGGGAGGGCTTGTAACAGGCTCGCTACCTGCGCAGCAACCATCGTCGTCTACCCAGACTATCGTAAATGGCTTGTGATGCCAGTGACCCAATATGTTGCATCGAACTATTTAAGGTAATTATGTCTTTTTGGAAGGAAAGAACATGGTAAGTCTTGTGTAGGTGGATGCGACGCCTCAGGTAAAAGTCATCAAACATTGGCATATTTATTTCAGTCATTTCATATATGTTGCATGCTTGTAACTTGAACTAAGACAAGATAGAAATACCATAATAATAATTTGTAGGCTTCACATGAATACCGTATCGATTTGGTGTGTTGGGTTAGCTAGCCCTCACCAGTACATTTTGATGTACTGACCCTCGTTGTAATAGGTTCACCGAGCCAAGGTGACGCTGTGAGGAGCTGAGGCTTTAATCCAACTAGTCCACCAAGTTCGTTGTGCTCGTATTCGTATTTATGGAGCGGTTATACAAATCTTTCGAAGCTCGTACACATACCTTATACAGCTCTGAGGTAAGGCGATAGCTTCGCCCGAAGGTATCTTTTATCTTCGAGTCTTAGTATAAGAATGTAATGTATGGAACTGCTATCTTATTTTACGTCCATCTTGTAAGCCCGTGTTGTACCCCTTTACTTTTGAGTCAAGAGTTTGTAACAAAGATGTATATTATCAATAAAGAGAACTTTCCTTTGTTTCAATGCTTGTTATTAAACTTGTGCACTCTGTTGTTGTGCTTCAAAATATATCATTATGCCAAGGACTTGTGTGAGCTTGCCTTACGCTCACAGGACATCATGCCCGGGGGATGTTTATTGCTTCTGCGAATCGGGGCATGCCACTAATAGTTAGATTCAACCTTATAGGTGGTAAATTAGGTGGTAGAGAGCCTATTCTTAGTAGATACATGTGTTTTTATAGGTCATTTAGTAGAATTATGAATTTGTGTCCACCAAGTATTTGTATGATATTCTCATAAGGAATTTTGTGTCTATTATGGTTTTTACTTGTGCCCTATTGTCCACAATTGGATACTTAGTATTAGTATCATGATACACCATGATACGTATAGGTAGATTTGTGAATGGCATTACTTTCAATTTGCTGCTCTTCTTCTAAGTCTTTACTCTAAATAATCTAACTCATGTATTCTGATCAACGATACCATAATAACAATAATTGAGTAAAAATAATAAAAAATAGGCTTGAAATACTTTTTTTTGTCACACTTAAACTATCGAACGAATACACTATTGCGTGCTTGGCCACTATGCATGTGCCCATCTTATCTTTCAGTTGTATCTATAATTCATTTTTATCTATAACTATGCAATGAATAGTATATATGTGCAATATGATTGACTCGAACATGTAAACTATGCCATCACACTGTGCTAAGTAGTTATGTTCATTCTGATGTCTTGAATTGCTTGGTATGATAACTTAGTGTTTTAGATGTCGTTTGGTCATTGACAACTTTTGCATAAGGTTTAGGGTTATGGTAAACGGTCGCTTGGACACTAGGACAAATTCGCTCCGGACGGAACTATGGATAGTCATGCTAGCAAGCTTATCATGGATCAGGCGGGAGGGCTTGTAACAGGCTCGCTACCTGCACAGCAACCATCATCGTCTACCCAGACTATCCTAAATAGCTTGTGATGCCAGTGACCCAATATGTTGCATTGAACTATTTAAGGTAATGATGTCTTCTTGGAAGGAAAGAACATGGTAAGTCTTGTGTAGGTGGATGCGACGCCTCAGGTAAAAGTCATCAAACATTGGCATATTTATTTCAGTCATTTCATATATGTTGCATGCTTGTAACTTGAACTAAGACAAGATAGAAATACCATAATAATAATTTGTAGGCTTCACATGAATACCATATCGATTTGGTGTGTTGGGTTAGCTAGCCCTCACCAGTACATTTTGATGTACTGACCCTCGTTGCAATACGTTCTCCGAGCCAAGGTGACGCTGCGAGGAGCTGAGGCTTTAATCCAACTAGTCCACCAAGTTCGTTGTGCTCGTGTTCATATTTTTGGAGCGGTTATACAAATCTTTCGGAGCTCGTACACATACCTTATACAGCTCTGAGGTAAGGCGATAGCTTCGCCCGAAGGTTTCTTTTATCTTCGAGTCTTAGTATAGGAATGTAATGTATGGAACTGCTATCTCATTTTACGTCCATCTTGTAAGCCCGTGCTGTACCCCTTTACTTTTGAGTCAAGAGTTTGTAACAAAGATGTATATTATCAATAAAGAGAACTTTCCTTCGTTTCAATGCTTGTTATTAAACTTGTGCACTTTGTTGTTGTGCTTCAAAATATATCATTATGCCAAGGACTTGTGTGAGCTTGCCTTACGCTCACAGGACATCATGCCCGGGGGATGTTTATTGCTTCTGCGAATCGGGGCATGCCACTAATAGTTAGATTC
Source organism: Iris macrosiphon (assembly GCA_036927795.1). NCBI lineage: Eukaryota > Viridiplantae > Streptophyta > Magnoliopsida > Asparagales > Iridaceae > Iris > Iris macrosiphon. The sequence continues at coordinate 96,542,970 of JAYESA010000013.1, read as the reverse complement.
AACCTCATAGGTGGTGAATTAGGTGGTAGAGAGCCTATTCTTAGTAGATACATGTGTTTTTATAGGTCATTTAGTAGAATTATGAATTTGTGTCCACCAAGTATTTGTATGATATTCTCATAAGGAATTTTATGTCTATTATGGTTTTTACTTGTGCCCTATTGTCCACAATTGGATACTTAGTATTAGTATCATGATACACCATGATACGTATAGCTAGATTTGGTAATTTGGATATATTGCAGCCTCTTTGTGTCAATTACTCTTTATTGTACTAGATCTAATTATCCTAGCTATATTTATGTCATATTCTATATAATTTGGTGTTCTAATTGGTTTTGGTATTTGGTATCGTGATGCGTTTGGTATAGGAAAAGTATCGTGGTATACCATGGTGGTATAGTTTTGATACTAGAGTATCATGGATTTTTTGGGGTATATTGGTGAATGATTTGGGAGTGTGTTTGATGTGAGAGTAGAGATAGGGTGTGTATGTGGGGGGTGTGTGTATGTGCACTCCAGGGAGCAAGAGCTCTCAGCTCTTATTATGTTCAACAATGGCTGTGTGAGGGGGAGGTCTGTATGCACTACAGTGGAGGAAACTTGGTTCTTATAGTGGTTCTGTTCAGCAGGAGCATAGGGGGAGCTGCACCTGAATGCAGTATCATCAGTAGCTGTAGAAGCAACAGGCACTGCAGTACACTACAACTCCGTGCATGCACAGGCAATGCACTCCAAATCTAGAACTGGGGTTAGTTACAACAGTTGTTGGCAAAGTTTGGTAGTATGGTAGGGAGCTTGCAACAATTTCTACACAACAGAAACTTGCTGTGGTGCCATTGCAGTGGCTAACTGTACAGTTTACACTATAATCAGTGAACTGCATGGCAATGCAGTTAGTGTAGGGAAATGGGTGCTAGCATAGAGATTGTGTGGGTAAGTTAGTAAGGTTTGGGTTAGTGTTTGAGTGAGGGTGTAGGAAAATATGCCTCTAGTGTAGCTAACTATCAAATAAGGTAATGTGTGAGGTAGAGTAGAATTGTGTTAGTGTCAAGTGAAGGATTGTGGTACCATGTGATACTTGGGTATCCTTGATATAGTATGGTACTTTGATACTCAAGTACGAATGGATAAAGATAAATGAGTTTGAGTGTTGAGATAGTATCCTAGTTAGTACTAAGGTATTAGAACTAGTTTTGGGTAGTATCTTGGATATGGGATAAATATCTAGAATATGGGTAAGGTATTGGGTATTTGTCAAGGTAATAGGTGAGATACTAGGTAATGGGTTAAGGTATTAAGTAAATAGCTAAGGTATTGTAAGATACTAGTATATATGTGTCGAGATAGTTATATAGAAAATAAATGGTACCTAGAATACCTATAGGATATGACTAGAAACCTAGAAATAGCTTCGTAATAGCTAAGATAACTATATAGGTCAACCAAATAGGTATTGACCTATTTTTATCCTATTAACCTAAAATTGACCTAGAAACCTAGAATAAGGTTAGTTAAGCTTATTTTTTTATTCCAAATCACCTAGTGACATGGTAAATTCATAATATAGGTCACTTGGACTCCGATACGAACTATGGTTGGTATTTTCAGCTCAGGACCATAGGCGAATACATTCTCTGATATTTTTCTTACTTGATAACTTCTATGATATATGTTTATAGTATTATTTTACATGATTTTTGACACGATGGATATACAGATAGGTATTATATGGATTAATTGTCATGAGATGTGTAGTTTTAGGTCTATTGCTTTATGGACTAATGTAGTACTAGACTAATGTATTTTCTGGACTATTGCAGTTCTTCGTGTCGGGACTCGGATCCATGAATACTAGTCGAACGGGAAAATATCTAGAATATGTGTGAACTACCCTTTCTATCCTATTGTCTTACTAGAATAATAACAGCCACACACTATACGTATGGTTGCCGAATTTTACCCCTTAGCCATTCACATATCAACTTGGTATTTCAAAACACTTAGATAGGTGTAGTCTTTCCTATTTTTCTCTATACTTGCTGGCTACATTTAAGCATTACTATGTTTACTGGATTTTACCTACTTGACTTATCTTTACTGTCATACTTATCTATTCTAGTCTTTTTACCTTACCATGATTCTATGCTTATCTTTCCATCATGTATTTTATTACTATTTACTGTTTTATAGTCTTTATCATATATTAGAACTAATGTTAGAGTTATACTCGTTCCATCCTGAATGGATAACATTTTTAGGATTTGTTGTGCTCATGCTCTTAGACTTCAGAGTGATGCTATTGTTTGCCATTAAATGTAAAAGTTTGATAAAAACTTGATTCAATTAAACAAACAAAAGAAAGTATAGAGATGGGTCCTAAACAGACAATCTAAGTACAAATTTTATGTTCTGGGGGTGACGATGGAGGGTTAGGAGTGTAGCAACTCTCTTTACTCTGTGGACGATCTGGTGCAGAAGCTCTTTTTTTTTGCTTGAGCGTCGGTTTGCCAATAGCCAGCCGGGGGGGTTGTATAAGGGTAGTACCCTGTTATTTATAGTTGTTCTGCGGCCGTATAGATTTTGGGCCACATGGACGTTGGGAGTTGCCACGTGTCTTCCTCTAACAAAAAGGAGTTACAACTATGCACGAGAATCTGGGCTTCAGCTGTCATATGGATATTTGTTAAGATTTTTTTGTTGCTGAATATCTGGGTTGTTTTTAGTCCTTTGTGGGCGCGACTTGGTCAATTGGACACGGGGCCTGCCACTTGGTTGGAAATGATCACCTTGTTACAACAGAATAATTTGGTTTGATTAAAAATTTGGGACATACGAAGCCAAGAATCGCATAGAATGTATGGGGTCTGGGATACATGGACCAGAGTCGCATGGAACACATAGAGTCCGGGACGCATGGGGCCAGAGACGCATGTGACACATGGAGTCTGGAACACATAGGCCAGAGCCACATGGAATGCATAGGCCAGAGTGGCATGAGACGCATGGAGGCTGGGACGCATTGGCCAGAGCCGCATGTGTAAACCCCCTCACCCAAAATAGGTATTTTGTGTATATTTTATATTATTATATTTATTATAGATGTTGAATTTCTTTAGAGTATTCTCTTAGTTAATTAGAAAATAATTTTTTTAGTATATATACTTATATAAATATTTAATTAGAATTATTTTTAGGCTATTATAGATTTTTGGAGATTTTTCTAGAATTTTTGGTAATTAAAACCCAGGAAACATAAATTCATAGGACTTTCATGATTTACTATGAGACCATACTAGCATATTGTCCCTACCAAATATTTATTTTAGGTTAAAATATTTAATTATATTTTTCTGTAATTTATTTCGAATTTTAAGAAATTTATTTAGATTTTTGAAATTATTTAGGATTTATTTGGAATATATAGTATTAATATTAGATATATGCTAATTTAGTATAATAGATATTAATAAGATTATATATAAATTATTTGTAATATATTTAATTCTATTTAATATTATAAATTATTGAGATAACCTCAAACTCTATTTTTTAAATTAATTTAAATCCTGAGCCTACTAGGAAATTAACTTCATGCATATCCTATCCTTATTTAAACTGATCCTAATCATATCCAAATTAGCCAATCCTAGTCGTATTCAATTAAGTAGTCTCCACCATTATAAATACCTACATCTTTCATATTTTTCTTCCCCAAACTCCTCTCTTTTTTGTCCAAAAATAGTCAAATTTGTCATAAATTCAGCCTCATTTTTTAGTAGTTATAACGACTTAAAAAGATGATATCTCCTAGCTCCGGACTCCAAACGCGCTCCAGTTTTTTTTGTTAGAACCGTAACAAGGTTAATTTTCTAAATATATAAATTATTTTAGTAATTTAGAAACTATTTTTCTAGAATATTCCGAAAGTGCCAGACGTATTTTCGTATTTTTGAGATTTTGGGAGATCCCGAACTTGGAATTATGAGCCGTTGGAAGTTTCGAAAATCTGACATGATGAACTTACATAAAATTATTTTTTCAGAATTTAATTTGCAAGTTTATTCTACTGTAAAATTTGTGCAACGTAGACGTAAATAGGAACCACTGAAAACTGTCTTCTGTGCACCCTTGTGGCCATAACTCTTTACCGACTTGTGATTTTATAAAACTGCAATTCCAGCGTTCATATAGCATTAAAATCTATATGATTCCACACATAAATCTAGGATTTGAGTTGGTTGACTTTTTGGTCAACGAATTATCTCGATTTGCGTGCCACGAATCACAAATCCGTAAAGTTGACTTTCTTTGGACCAAAATTAGAGTTTAACTATAAAATTAGATTATAATAAGATTAAAATACTATTTTAGGTTATTTTATTCATAATTAAAATAGATTAAAATAGAGGAACCTATTCACCCACTTTTGTAACCTAACTTGTTTAATTTATGTGACGGGTAGATCGGACGACGAATTGAGTTGCGACTTCATCGTTTTTTAGAGCTGCCACTGTACTAAATTTACATTCCATATGATGCATGCATGCTTTATTTTTGTCATTTAGTTCATATATTTTAACTGCTAAATAAACTGGGGGTCTAAAGAAACTTGGGTGCAACGGCGGTGTCGTCGTGATCTGTTTTTATTTATGTATGTGCATTGGACCTACTTTATGAGACCACCTAATTATCATGAGGCATTTTATGTTTTATTGGCCATGACACTATTCTTACATGAGTGTGAGTCACATGTAGGACACGGACTTGCGTACTCGGCTGGCCACTGGTACGTATAGGTCGTGCGACGGATAGGGATAACTACCAATAGAAACTTTGCATGCTAGTAGACCTGTCAGTTATTTAGAGGTATTATCGTGTCATGTATATGATATGCTTAGAGCATGGGTGTGAAGAATAACAAGTAAGGCATTTGGGCTCCTTTGCACTTTTTCCTTCTGTAACTCGGAAGCTCCGCTGGAGATACGGGCGGTGATGACCTTTAGATATTATATATTATCAGGCGACCTCTGGCGTTCAAAAGACGACATGCTTTGTAGGCTCCTGATCCTCCGAGAGAGTCACGCCAATCCCATTTTTAGCCAGATAGCCCACTTGGTGGAAAGTTGTTCTCAAACTGCATTCACTTAGACGGTTAGGCGACCCCATTGGATATTTACTTTCAGTACTTTATTGGCATATTATTATGTATCTTGTTATGTCCCTCTGAGGACCTGGTCCCTTTCCAGATATAGATGAGCAGGAGTATCCACATGAGTATGGACCTGGACCTGACGCTACTTATCATACTGAGGAGGTCTTACCTTCGGAGTATTTGTGATCCATTTCTGCTATTAGAGATTTTGTTGCTATTCTTTTAGAGACATTTATTCTTATATTAGAGTTTATTCTCTTCTCTCTCTAGTAGTTTTAGTATAGGCAATTTTCAGTGGATATGTTTCCATCCGACTATCATACTTTGATATTCAGTATTTATTTCCATTTATCTATTTATTTATGCTGTGGATGAGATATAGTTTGCGTGTGACTTGTTGTGACAGTATATTATCACTGGTGGATTGATATTCATGTACAGCGTACGTGTATATATGGTTTCCATATATTGGAGTTCGTATACATACGGCTGGCGTGTTACGTATTCCTAGTCCCACGTATTTTGGGACTGGGGCATAACATGTTTTTAGTGGTGGCCCATGCAGGTCGAGAGCATATTGTCTCGATTACGTTACTGTACCGAGCAAGCCTGCAAATAGGATTAGAATATAGGATCTCATCCATAATTGACTATGATTCATATTCCTTTCAATCTATTCTATCTAAACAATCGCATTATGCTTGATTAATGTGCTTTCTTAATAGTTTCTTGAGTATATCCTCTCCTAGAATATAGAAGTCCCTGTTGTTATATACTAAGTAGGGTAACCTTCCTATTAAGAATACAACTAGATTATTGATACATCACTAAGATCCGAATACCTAATGAACCCTAGTGTCCCTTATGTAAAGATTGGTTTACCATTACCCCTTGATGTATTTATGAAGACTTGAGAGTAGTATAAACACTACTAGGATTAGTTTAAAATTTGATCATAGTGTTTTACCCTAGTATTAAGGAACCAATAGAAATCCAAGATTGAATAGTAGGAATGAACCTAACTTTCACAATGAGATAGTATTATTGAACTATAAATTTAGATTCCTGTCCTGATATTAACAGATAGTACCTTAGGAAGCCAAGAGGAATGGATAGAATATTTTCTTGATCATACCTCAAACATAGGGATTAGCAACCACCTTCCCTTAAGAAACCATGATATTATCTAGAGCCTCTATTTTAATTTTTATATCTTGTTTCTCTGCAACCTTAACGTTCGCTAATTGTGCGACGACTAAAATTACGTTCTTATTTTCTTTATCTTTCAACTCGTGCCACCTGACACTTCTGATTGTAGGCGAAGTGATTTTATTTTGTATTAAGGAAATATAGTTGCTAGGATTATAGTTGTTAATATTAAATTTTGAATTTTTGTGCTTGGTAGTTAGAACCTAATAAGTTGAGTTATTCATTTAGATGATTATCCTCTAGTTGTAGATCATGTAACATGTACCCCACCTCAATACATGTTATATCCTCCTTCATTTGAGAGCCAATAGCCCTTTCATTCTTAATATGAACGCTTTTGCTCTATGAACACTATGATTAAGACTTAAGATAACTATTACCTATGTAGCTATATAATACAGAACTATACCTTAATAAGTACCAAGATATTTTCCGTATGTATCCCAATAAGAGTTTATACTTTATTTACAAGAACAATATTATTTTGTAGGATCTCTCAAGACAGTTACAGTATTAGTTAATTCTTTTAAGTTGGATAGTATGCCTCACAACCTAGTATCACATAGTTCTTTTGACCTATTATTGAAGTGTAATTGAATAACATTAACTGTATACTAGCATAAGACGATAGTGTTTATTCAGACTGTAGAACTTAGAGGTCCATGCCCCTATTTGGTCGACTAGCAGCTTAGACAAGGAGTTAGTATGACTACTGAAGAGACTGTAGAGTCTTATCTTTTTGTGAACTTGAATTATTTTGTAACTTCTCTCATCATAACCTAGTGTACTTATATTTTCTGTACTACCTCGACTTATGCTGCTATTTTATAGCCTAGTTTTGCAAGCTTATTCTTTTATCGAGCTTGATCATGAGATATGTATTATTAGGGACGCCTACTAATACATTATCTAATCAGAATCAGTGTATTAAGGTCTAGCTAACCTTAGTACGCTTGATTCGCCCACTACCAGAAAAAGTCAAATTAGCGACGCCCAAAAACGTCGCTAAATGACAAAAAAACGTCGCTAAACAAGTTTAGCGACGTAATTAGCGATGTTTTAACGCAGTCGAAAAAAACCAAGACGTCGAAAGGAAAAACGTCGCTAAACGTCGCTATGCCGACGTATTTTAGCGACTTTCATGTGTCGCTAACTTTAGCGACGTTTAGCGACTCCGAGTCACTAAATAGTGACGTTTATTAAAGTCGCTAAACGTCGCTAATTAGCGACTTATATAGCGACGTAACAACGACGTCTTTAATGACCTAGCAGTACTGCCAGGTCAGCAATTTGCGACGTACAGCGACATATTTAGCGACGTTTAGCGACGTCGTTAGCGACGGCTAATGACACATCGCTAAATAGCGACTTGTTTAGCGACTTATAAAAACGTCGCTAGACGTCGCTAAACGTCGCTAAATACGTCGCTAAAGTTACAAAAAAAACAAAAAAAAACTGAATTGTTCCAAACTATTATTCCTGCACATTAGCACATTTCTAATTAAAAATATACCCGGAGCAACCCTCCGTTGAATTCTATGGGTTCGCCGACCCCTTCGGTGGAACACTCAACACCGGATTAACAATATTTAATATGAATAAAAGTATCACAGTCATACAATTAATACAAACAAATAGTATAGACAGACAATAAAAGTATCACAGTCACAAAAAATGGGCATAAACAGCATCACAGTAAAACAAAATGGGCATAAAAAGCATCACAGTCACACAAAATGGACATAAACAGCATCACATTAGATATAAGTATCAGAGTATCACAGTAACACAAAATGCATAATATATAAGTATATGAAACATTATAGTATCAATCTCGAGGATTTCCAAAATGGGGCAGATACCAGTCCCTCAAATACTGCGCATAAACATCGTTTATGTTACCAAGCTCCGCTATGGGTGCTGGGTGACTGGAACTCCCCGTCTGAGATACAGCCGCGATAGGTGCTGGGTGACTGGAACTCCCCGCAGGTGGTATCTCTTCCTCCTTAACAGTAGGAGGCATCACTTCCTCCTTAACAGTAGGAGGCATCACTTCCTCCTTAACAGTAGGAGGTGTCGCTCTCTTGGGTGCCATCTGGTAAGGTAGATGAAAACAAAAAATTAGTAAAGAATTAGCTATTGGACCAGAACGGAAGAATTAGATGATTATGTAGCAGTACAGATCTAGTAAAATTTGGAAGACACAGTAGACATAGTAGAAATTGAAAATTTGGCATTTTATGAGATTTAGTAAAAGTCTACACACACACACACATACCTCACATACCTAATGCACACAACAAGCAATTAATACACATAGCATACACACAACCACACGACCTGAACTATACTTATATCCCATGGTCAGCCATATATCCCCATCATACCTCATTCACCTCTAAAGCACAACACTGCACATTAGCACACTCAAAACCCCTCCCATTGGATACCACTGTGCATTAGGCAAGACCATATTCTAATATGCAATAACTTCACTAATTCAGCACAAACACACATCCTTACTGAAATTCTAGTTATCAGTGCTGAAAGTGCACTTCAAAACCATTACCTGCCTATACAGCAGGTACCCCTTGCCAACACCAGCTCAACTAATCTAATAGCACACAGGTGTACTTACTGATACAACATGTATCAGTAATACATGACCACTGCTTGAAAGTAAGCAACAAATACCCAAAATAGACACCTATTGATAGTGATGCACATCTACTCACTACAAATGCAGTACCACTACCCTAGTGTGCAACAACATAGTCATGTCCCAACATTCTTACCCAATGACCCTACTGCATACTTGCAGTTACTGATACACTCAAGCAACCTCCCCAATATCTGATACTCCATGAATCCGAGTTTTGCATAAATCCTCTGAAAAATCTACATCTACCCTAAAACACATAGACACTTGCACTCACTCAAAGCTACTCATACTTCTCTTTATTGTGTCCTACCAAGCAATCAAGCACCCCACTCCTCACTGTCCTACCAAGCAATTATGCATCCTAATGTGACACCCTAAACCTAAATCTAAACATGTTGTCATTGAAAACTTTAATGTGACTCCCTAAACCTAACCCCTGCTCAAAAACCCTAAACCTAACCCTAACCCTAACCGTAACCCCAGGTAAAAAAACCTAACCCTAACCCTAACCCTAAACCTAACCCTAACCCTAACCCTAAACCTAACCCTAAACCTAACCCCTGCGTCTGTGTGTGTGTCTGTGTCTGTGTGTCGTGTGTGTGTGTCTGCGTCTGTGTGTGTGTCATGTGTGTCTGTGTGCGTGTGTCGTGTCTGTGTGCGTGTGTCGTGTCTGTCAAGTGTGTCTTGTGTCAGTGTCACATGAGAGAGAGAGAGAGAGAGATTACCTAGAGGTCGAGGAGAAGGAGGGGGATGTCGGAGTAGCCGCAGCCGTGGATACCCGGTCGCCGCAGCCGTGGATACCCGGTCGCCGGAGAGGGGGGGGGCGGGGGAAATCGAAACGTTTCAAAATTTTCGACAGATGGAGAAAAGAAAACCGAGCCCTAATTAAATAAAATTTAGCGACGTTTAGCGACGTTACATAAAAACGTCGCTAAAATTCAAATTAGCGACGCGAAAGAAGTCGCTAAATACGTTGCTAAATTTTTTTATATGTACGTCGCTAATTACGACGCTAAACGTCGCTAAATCAGATATATTAGTGACGTTTAGCGACCTTAATTGAACTTATAGCGACTATGTGTGTGTGTCTGTGTGTGTGTCTGTGTCTGTGTGTCGTGTGTGTGTGTCTGCGTCTGTGTGTGTGTGTCATGTGTGTCTGTGTGCGTGTGTCGTGTCTGTGTGCGTGTGTCGTGTCTGTCAAGTGTGTCTTGTGTCAGTGTCACATGAGAGAGAGAGAGAGAGAGAGAGATTACCTAGAGGTCGAGGAGAAGGAGGGGGATGTCGGAGTAGCCGCAGCCGTGGATACCCGGTCGCCGCAGCCGTGGATACCCGGTCGCCGGAGAGGGGGGGGGCGGGGGAAATCGAAATATTTTGAAATTTTTGACAGATGGAGAAAAGAAAACCGAGCCCTAATTAAACAAAATTTAGCGACGTTTAGCGACGTCACATAAAAACGTCGCTAAAATTCAAATTAGCGACGCCAAAGAAGTCGCTAAATACGTTGCTAAATTTTTTTATATGTACGTCGCTAAATCAGATATATTAGCGACGTTTAGCGACCTTAATTGAACTTATAGCGACTATTCTTTTAAATTCTTAATAAAAGTCGCTAAACGTCGCTAAATGTCGCCATTTAGCGACGCCTAGCGACGCTTTTTACAGAGTCGCTAATTTAGCGACGTTTTAACTTAGAGTCGCTAAAATACGTCGCTAATACCGCTTATTCTAGTAGTGGCCCTTTGCATAACTACTTTACGTGAATTGAGATATATAGTTGACTAGTAGACGAATATACTTGCCCTTAGACGTATCTGAACATATCGTATCGGTTATATAACTGTACTGATATGAGCATGTGAATAAGAATCTACCAAATAGATTTCAATCCACAACTACCTTGACAATTCCCATTTGAATTTCTTAAACGCCTTGATCCCCATACTTGTATCCTATTACCTCTCCCTTGTACTCTTCATTATTGTTTTCTGTCTTCCCTTATTTCAGAAAGACAAAACCTTGTACTTGGTATAAGTTTGATAAAAAGATAGTACTAGATATACCCCGTAGGCCAATCACATTACTTGATGATTATTTTCCGTAATTAAGGGCATACCACATGTGATAGATTGGTGTTAAAGTTTTGAGGATTGAATAACATGATTAAATAATTTGAGGAATATTTTCTTAAATGTATAGCCTTATGTGATAGATGGGTAAATTCTAAGTTGGGTAGAAGTTGCATTGTTAACTTGAGATGAAATCCTTTTAGATTGTGATCAAGTAAGATTAGATTGAGAGATTTAAGTCATTTTAATTTGGAAATTATTTGGAAGAATGATTAAGATAATGAGGATTTAATGAATTATGAAATCTTGATATTGCGGACCAAATATTTATACTTTGAGCACATGATTTAAATTTTGAATATTGAAGGTTGAATCATCGATTTAAATTTTGAGGATAAATATAGAATTTTAGACTTGAACAATTGGTGAATTAAATTCAAATTTTTTTAATTTGATGATTTGAATTAAAAGTTAAATTTGATTGTTGGATCACCTATTTGAAATGTTGATGATGGAAATTGAATTTAAAATTTTAAAGAGTACAAAATTCATAAGTTGAAAATAGGAATAATGTTTGATTATGATTATTTTCTAGAGGAGATTATGATAGTTGGAGATCGTGATATAAAATTTGATATAGAATTATTTAAATCTTGAAGATGTTATATGGATTCAATTTAAATTTGGATATTGATGATTTGGAAAAGGGGGAAGAGATTACAATAGGTTGAATTTTGATTTGAACAGTGATAATCTTAATTTTGAAGTGATCGCGATAGATTTGAATAGATTTTATTATTTAAATTTTTGGAAGAGATTGCGATTGACGTGCCTTATGTACGAATGTGAAGGATTTAACAAATTATGCCTTATTTTAATTTCGAGTACAAAATTGGTTTAAGTTGGGTAGATTGTAAACTTCCTCACCCAAAATAGGTATTTTGTGTGTATTTTATATTATTATATTTATTATAGATGTTGAATTTCTTTAGAGTATTCTCTTAGTTAATTAGAAAATAATTTTTTTAGTATATTTAGTTATATAAATATTTAATTAGAATCATTTTTAGGCTATAGATTTTTGGAGATTTTTTTAGAATTTTTGGTAATTAAAACCTAGGAAACATAATTTTTTAGGACTACCATGATTTACTATGAGACCATACTTGCATATTATTCCTACAAAATATTTATTTTAGGATAAAATATTTAATTATATTTTTCTGTAATTTATTTAGAATTTTAAGAAATTTATTTAGATTTTTGAAATTATTTAGGATTTATTTGGATATATATAGTATTAATATTAGATAGATGCTAATTTAGTATAATAGATATTAATAAGATTATATATAAATTATTTGTATTATATTTAATTTTATTTAATATTATAAATTATTGAGATAACCTCAAACTCTATTTTTTAAATTAATTCCAATCCTGAGCCTACTAGGAAATTAACTTCATGCATATCCTATCCTAATTTAAACTGATCATAATCATATCCGAATTAGCCAATCCTAGTTGTATTCAATTAAGTAGTCTCCACCATTATAAAAAACTATATCTTTCATATTTTTCTTCTCCAAACTCCTCTCTTTTTCGTCCAAAAACAGTCAAATTCGTCATAAATTCAGCCTCATTTTCTAGTAGTTATAACAACTTAAAAAGATGATATCTCCTAGCTCCGGACTCCAAACGCGCTCCAATTTTTTTGTTCAAACCATATCAAGGTTAGTTTTCTGAATTTATAAATTATTTCAGTAATTTCAGAAACTATTTTTCCAGAATATTCTGAAAGTGCCAGTTGTCCGAAATCAGTGCATTTTCGTATTTTTAAGATTTCGGGAGATTCCGAACTCGTAATTATGAACCGTTTGAAGTTTCGAAAATCTGACATGATGAAATTATATAAAATTATTTTTTCAAAATTTAATATGTAAGTTTAATCTACTGTAAAATTCGTGCAACATAGATGTAAATAGGAAACCACCGAAAACTGTCATCTATGTGCCCTTGTGGCCATAACTCTTTACCTACTTATGATTTTATTAAACTGTCAATTCCAACATTCATGTAGCATTGAAATCTATAGGATTCCATACACAAATCTAGGATTTAGTTGGTTGACTTTTTGGTCAACGAATCACCTCGATTTGCGTGTCACGAATCACAAATCCGTAAAGTTAACTTTCTTTGGACCAAAATTAGAGTTTAACAATAAAATCAGATTATAATAGGATTAAAATACTATTTTAGGTTATTTTATTCAGAATTAAAATAGATTAAAATGGAGGGACCTATTCACCCACTTTTGTAGCCTAACTTGTTTAATTTATGTGACGGGTAGATCAGACGACTCCTTGAGTTGCGACTTCATCGTTTATCAGAGCAGGCAAGTATACCTTGCCATTATACTGTATTTACATTCCATATGATGAATGCATGCTTTATTTCTGTCATTTAGTTCATATATTTTAACTGCTAAATAAACTGTGCGTCCCAGGAAACTTGGGTGCAACGACGGTGTCGTCGTGATCTATTTTTATTTATGTATGTGCATTGGACCTACTTTATGAGACCACCCCATTATCATGAGGCATTTTATGTTTCATTGGCCATGATACTATTCTTATACGAGTGTGAGTCACATGTAGGACACGGACTTGCGTACTCGGCTGGCCACTGGTACGTATAGGTCGTACGACAGATAGGGATAACTGCCAATAGAAACTTTCTATGCTAGTAGACCTGACAGTTATTTAGAGGTATTATCGTATCATGTATATGACATGCTTAGAGCATGGGGTGGGGAGAACAACAAGTAAGGCATTTGGGCTCCTTTGTACTTTTTCCTTCTGTAACCCGGAAGCTCCGCTGGAGATACGAGCGGTGATGACCCATAGATATTATATATTATCAGGCGACCTCTGACGTTCAAAAGATGACATGCTTTGTAGGCCCCTGATTCTCTGAGAGAGTTACGCCAATCCCTTTTTTAGCCAGATAGCCCACTTGGTAGAAAGTTATTCTCAAACTATATTTACTTAGACGGTTAGGCGACCCCATTTGATGTTTACTTTCAGTACTTTATTGGCATGTTATTATGTATCTTGTTATGTCCCTCTGAGGACCTGGTCCCTTTCCAGATATAGATGAGGAGGAGTATTCGCAGGAGTATGGACCTGGACTTGACGCTACTTATCAGACTGAGGAGGTCTTACCTTCGGAGTATCTGTGATCCATTTCAGCTATTAGAGATTTTGTTGCTATTCTTTTAGAGATATTTATTCTTATATTAGAGTTTATTCTCTTCTCTCTCTAGTAGTTTTAGTAAAGTCGATTTGCAGTGGATTTGTTTCCATCCGACTATCATACTTTGATTCTCATCTTTGATATTCAGTATTTATTTTCATTTATTTATTTATTTGTGTTGTGGATGAGATATAGTTTGTGTGTGACTTATTGTGACATTATATTACCACTGGTGGATTGATATTCATGTACAGCGTACGTGTGAATATGGTTTCCATATATTGAAGTTCGTATACATACGGTTGGCATATTACGTATTCCTAGTCCTACGTATTTTGGGACTGGGGCATGACAGCATGAGAGTCTTTTATCGTATTGTACACGTAGTGCTGGATACTTCCTGAGACTTCTATCTTTTAGTGAGTGCACATCTTTTGAGACGTTCAAAAAATCCTCCTCTGTTAAGATTTTGTGTCAGATGTAATCTCGTTGTCAGAGTATGATATCCGATCCATCTGCGGTGAAAACTACCTTCAGTCATTTGGTCCGCATGGCTATCGCCTAATTGGGCCACATGGTGATCATGCGGTCCAATTTCTGCTAAACTTTTCCCTGGGCCATAAGGTTGCTGAATGCATGGATCCAATTTTTTTATTCCTCTACAAGACCCCCTCAAAGTTTTTAAACTGATAAGTTTGAAATACTTTGAATAAGAAGCGTAGACAGGGTATATTTGGGTCGCAAGGATATTAGGTCGCATTGACGCATGGATGGGCACTGCCAGGATGCCACCCACTTCCACGCTGGGGGATTCTAGTTGACCTATTACCCTCTTGCACACTTGGGGTGCAACTAATAGATTCAAAATAAACCCTATCAAAGGTAATATGGACGTGATAGGTTTTGTGGATAGTAAGGACATCCCGCTGGAAGATCTTTGGTGGACCTATTACCCTTTTATGCACTAGTGCAAGTAATAGATTTAAAACAAAGCCTAATAGAGGTGATATGGATGTGATAGATTTTTTGGACTCATTACTTTTTGCGCATGTTAATGCAAGTAATAGGTTTGAGACAAGCCCTGCCAGAGGTAATATGGACATGATAGTTTTTGTGGACTTAACACCGCTGATGTACCTTGGTGAGTACAGATGATAAGTGGAGATGACAACCGATATTAGAGGTAATATGGACGTGATAATCGATAGCCAAAACCTGGAAGGTTTGTTCAAAGGTAATATGGACATAGCAAACTCAGCCGGGGAGAAACGTTAGGACGATAGTTCAGAAGTAATATGGACATAAACTAAAGTCCCAATTACTTGCTAGGGAGTAGTTTGCTAAGTGTGGTCTATCCAAAAATAAAGATGGACCTGAGGACTGCTCCTCTGGGGAGATTGGTAGGACGATAGCTCAGAGGCAATATGGACATGGCTAGCATCTAACGAGATTGGTTTTTGAGTGGTCACTGCAGGAGTGTGTGAGTAGACCTGAGGACTGCTCCGCAGCTGAGAATTTGAGGATCCATCATCCATTACGTATCCGGGACTCCTGGATACCGATGATGGCTTTTACAAGAATTTATAATGAAGAAAAAAATGTTGCACATAGGCACTTACTAGGGATGAAGAACCAAGTGTGTAGAGATGTACATCTGGGTTGTCCTGCTGGGGATGAGGGGTGTACAAGTCTAGTTTAGACATAGTACTTTTTTAAGAACTTGTCATTGATAGGCATCATGAGCAAGTCATCGTTGGGTTTCACTAGCCAGTATGCGCCATTGGATAACACAGTTTTCACAATGAATGGGCCCTCCCATTTAGGTTAGAATTTATCTGTCGTCTTGTGAGTCATAACCATCAGTCTTCTTACTGTTAAGATGATCTCACCCACTTAGAACATTCTATGTTTTACCCGTGTGTTGAAGGCTCCAGAGAGGCATGCTTGATACAACTCTATGGGTTATTGAGCTAAGTGTCACGACCCGCACCCGGTGTAGGGATGCAAGTCAGGAACAACGCCCAGCCTACGTCGTAGAATCGATGGTAGAACGCTGTTTGGGTAATCTATCTAGCAATATAATAAGCCACCAACAATATCAATATACTCAATCACAGATCTAAAATAGAGAATAACACGAATGTGATAAAAAGAATAGAATAGTCGCAATACAACTCATGAGTCAATAATAATAACATCAATGAGTCAGAGAAAATACTAAACAGTAAGTTGGAGACAAATCCAGTACAAGAGAATAACTAAGAAGCTACAAGTCCCAGGTTATCTGTCTCAGTGAGGATGAGTCCCTCCTGAGCCAGGGTCTCTGGCTCTAAGCCCA
>JAYESA010000013.1:96278785-96521285 GCA_036927795.1 Iris macrosiphon | reverse complement strand
TCCAGTTAGAAATAGAACACGGTATTTTTATTTAATTTTACAATATTGTATCACTTAGCGCACCTTATCGTATTCCGATAATTGGAACACTACACTAGTCACTGTCTTCCTACAAATTCCATACCCTTATCCTAGATGTGCCCATCATCCAATTCTCATTTTTGTGCAATTTTTCAATTATTGGATGCTTTTATGCAAAAAAATATTTAGGTGTCTACACCATTGGACATGACAGATGAAGAAACCTATTTTTTGCTCATGTGGATTTTTTACATGATTTTCGGAATGTGCAACGCGCAACATCGCCCACTCCTTTAAACCTAGCCTTGCATTTTAAATAATGCAAATCTTATACCATCCTCGACTTTCTACCGCAGCTTAGTTTTAATTTCGAGGACAAAATTTTCATAAGTTGGGTAGAATGTAAAACCCCTATCCTAGAAATCGTATATACCCTTTTAATTATTAATTAATAATTTAATTATAGTAATTAGTGGCTAATTAGGAGAAATAGATTTTTATTAATTTTTATTTTAGGTGTTGGGCACTTAGAGGATTTATGGGACCATCAGGAATTTTTCGGAATTTATTTCATGTAGGAGACCCCTTGAGCAATTGCTAGCTTAAAAGTGTGCATTAATATAATCTAGAATTTTCTATGAGTATATATATATATATATATATATATATATATATAAATATAAATATACATATATATATATATTTAATTGGAAATAGAATACTAAAAAGAAAAGAAAAGAAAAGAAAAGGAAAAAAATAGTAATAATAATAAACTAATAACTTAAAGCAAAACCAAGCAAACTATTATAACAACTACAAGCAACTTAGCAAACTACCAATTCCATGCAAACCATTAGCAGCCACCCCCCTTTAGCAAATTCCACGAATAAGCAAAGCCCCCTTTTTACAAAACCACACAGCACCAAGCCAGATCCGACCCCCCTTGGCCGCGTTAGACCCTCTCTCTCCCTATATATATATATATATATATATTTCTCTAAACCCTAACCTAAATTATCCAAACCCTCCCTCTTCCCATCTAGACCTAAAGAGTGCCGTCACCGCAGCCGGAGAACCCCGCCAGGCCGTCCAAACAAATCCCGACAATCGTGACCCCGTGCACTACAGATTCCCACAACGAGGTACCCATGTTCCGGAGTTGTTTTCCGTCGACTCGCTCAACCAAACGCCGCCCCGTCTTCACCGGTATGCTCACCCCTTAACCCTCTTCCATATCTGTATGATAGTAGACCTTGAACAACGCATAACCCTAGGCGAAAACAGCATCAAAGGTACCGCAAACAGACCAAATTCTGGGATCGCAGAAAACTGCGGTGACCACCCATGTTTCAGAGTTCGTATCTCCAACCACAGAGATCCAAATTCGATGATTCTTTTTGGTATGCGTAGACCACTTGACCTAGTTTAATTTCTATTAAATAACCCTAGATTATTAACTGCTGTGGACAGAATTAAATTTGTCACAAAATCCCGCGAACCCACTTTTTCCAGATTTCCAGAAGTTGTGAAACGGAGCACGCTCCACCAAATGGGACCGCCTCACTGTGTACCAAGTACACCGAACGATATACGAAGCGTAACCGGACATGTAAAAATTTGTGAAAACTGATTCAAACGCGTGTGTGCGCCAAAATCAGCCCGTATCCGCGGACACACCCCGTATCACAACTTTTGTGGAAGTCTCGCATATTTTGTGCAAGCTCGTCAGATTGCGACAAAACTTACGCCACTGGACTCATGATAACACGCTGGTTCTGTGACCTAATTTTTATGCAATTCTGAGACATTTGACCAAGTCACCAATTGGCGGGCCCCACGGTTGACTTTTTGGCCAAAATTGTGTTCGGCTCATCGAAATCCAGATTTGGACATACCGTTGGGTTCATATTGACATTTAGAGTTATTTGATCGATAAATTGCCCTATTTAGAGACTGTTACTCTTGGCACGCTTTTTGGTGCAAAGTGGGCCACCTATGGACCCTACTTACCCAAAATTACCGTTTTGTCCCTGTGTCCAATTTGGACGAAAGGGAAGTACTTTTTAGCTATTTTACATATTCTGGGAACGTTGGTGATGTTTATTTCAGCATTCGGAGACATTTTTTCTGCGGCCATAGCTTCTGATCTTGTGTGTTGGACTTTGGGACGTTACACTTTGCAGCTTTCTTGCCAGGCAAGATACCTTGCCAAATTATTACAGTACTTTTGCATGCTATTTATATTTCTGTATATTTATTGCATTCTGTATATTTCTTGCATGTGTAGTTTTCTTTCAGTCATTACTATGTATTAGATATGTTGACACACACATGGCACTTAGTATCATGAGAGGACAATCATTAGGCGTATGGGCTTTTAACCACTCTGGTAAACTGTAGTATATAGTTCACACTACGGGCATGTGTCGCGTTGGTCGCTATCCCAGAGGTGTGTCGATTTCTGTAGAGTCGCACTGGTCGCTACCCCAGAGGTATATCGATTTCTGATGTCCATTGACGGTTGTGTGAGTTGTGAGGCTTAGATCGAGTAGCCTACCCTTGCTTGTACGTCGAAAAGTTGTTCTCATTTGCATTCATATAGATGGTCTTGTACAGCGTACTTATTTATTTTTAAATAGTATGCATGTTTACTGTATTCAAATTGGCTCACTTTTCTGTATCTTGTTACGTCCCTCTGAGGACCTGGTCCTCTGCCAGGTGTATCTGTTCTTGAGTATTTGCAGGAGCACATATTTGGATGGTTATATATGTTTCGTGGATGTCCTCTCTTCGAGTCCGTGATTGTTAGCTGGTATTCTTATATAGTGTTGTTGTGTTATACTTATATTGTATTTGCTCTTATATTCGAGTTGGTAGTGGATTTGTTTCCATCCAACTATCATCCTTAGATACTTATGTTGAGATCTAGTTATATGGATGCTGGTTATTTATTCATATTTGATTTTCTGTGGATGAGATTTAGTTTATACCCTGTGACTTGTGACATATATTTATACAACTTGTGGATTTAATATTCATATTACAACGTACGTATGGGTTATAGTTTCCATATATTGGAGTTGTCATACCCATGCGGCTGGCATGCTTACGTATCCTAGTCCTATTTATTTTGGGACTGGGACATGACACGTATATATTTCAACTTACATATATACATATAGGTATATCAACATATACACCTATAGATCTATATAACACCTAGCTACATATATGCATACCTATATAATATACTATCTATACATACATTTATATATATATATCATACTAATATATCTCATACTAATATATCTCATACTAATATATATACACAAGTCACTTTGAATTAAAGAGCAACAAAATAAATACGGGGAATGCATCGTACCCGTATCACACTAGATCAATAATACGCTTGTGATACGAGTCTACCACACAATCAAACGTACCCCAAAGGACACGAGCAAGCCTAGAATACTATATATGAACACTACGAAGAGTCAAATACACATCTACATGTCCGTGTCAAAATATAACATGCTCAAAGCCCTGTGTCGGAGGAAAAACCCCAAAATCAATACATATTACCAAATTATTGGGATACGACATGCACGTATCCAAATGTGGATACGACACTAGCCACAAACAATTACACACATATTAATTTGGTCTAATTGACTAATTGACTAATTGACAACCACAACATGTGTCAATTTTGAAATTCTCCCAAAATTGACACAAAATACATCATAACTTTCTCAATAGGCCTCATATGAACCTAATTCCAAATCCTATGGGTAGCTTATGCATGTGGGGTGGTTTCTCATGGTTAAATCTTATATTTATAACCTAATTAAAGAGGATAAACTGAATTGTACCCATTGGGAGATGGATTCCCAATGCAACCTCCAAATTTGATAAAATGAGCCTCCAACTTGTAGATCCTTGCTCCTCTTTGTAGATCCTTGCTTTCTCCTTCTAGATCCTTACTCTAATAATCTCCAATGGTGATTTAGGAAGGAATTGGAAAGAAATTTGGTAGAAAATTGATGTGGGAATGAAGGAATTTAGTCGAAAAAAATTCTAGATCTAGATTTGAAATGAAAAGAGAAGAGAGAATTTTTTTTCCCTCTTTTAAATAGGCCAGCCCCCTTAGACCCTCCCCTAAGCTACTATGTAATTTTCAATATACCCCTTGGGGCCTCTCATGAAGAAATAAATAAGAAGGGAAGGTTCTAGTCTAATGGTTTAATTAAATTAAATATCCCCTTAATGAATGGGCTTCTAATTGGGCTCAATTCTAACTAATTATAAATGTTGTCCAGGGATCTAATCTAACTAGTTAGGTCCACTAACACAAGTCCAAAACTGTAAACCCCCTCGACCATTTTAGGGTTTAATTTGAATTAAATCAAGAGACTAGGATTAATTTGGTACCATTAATATTAATATGCAAATCATATGACTTAGTACACCTTACCATTGCTTCGATGTTTGGAACGCTAAGATAGTAAGTACCCCCAAACTAATTAAATACACATCTCCTAGACATGCCAGACTATCCATCTGACCCCTGTGTAACTTTTAGATCCTCAATATTGTGCTTTATTTGAGCTGCACAATATTCGTTACAGATGCCTAGGTTTTATTTTAATAAATTCAATATCCCTTGATTGTCCATTCCTACTTGAAATTGAGGAACAACCACAACCCAATTCCCTAATACCCAAATTAGGGTATTAGCCTACACCAAGCCTGCTACGCCCACGACTCTTGTGTCCCACCCCAAATCTAGTTCTATGTGTCTTCAATGCATTAGGAAACACCATGTGCAATTATTTTAATTTAATTAAATTAAAGGACAATTTTACCTCAAGCGGAACCAGACCAAACCCACATGCACCCTCTCATGTGGACCAACCCCACCCCAATGAGTCCAGGCAGGCCCAAGCCGAGGTCAGCCCACAAATTACCTACATATATATATATGCAATTCTTTTACTTAAAACCCTAAATTCCATCACCACCTC
The DNA here is from genome assembly GCA_036927795.1 of Iris macrosiphon. Lineage (NCBI taxonomy): Eukaryota > Viridiplantae > Streptophyta > Magnoliopsida > Asparagales > Iridaceae > Iris > Iris macrosiphon. Next base: position 96,516,240 of record JAYESA010000013.1, on the reverse strand, counting down.
CAAACCCTAGCCGAGCCACCCCCTTCATCCAACCGAGCAACCATCTTCCCTCTCCCGACCTTCTAACTCCACCACCAACGTCAGGCCGCCACCACCGCAGCCTAGACCGCCTGCACCTTCCCACCCTCGACGCCGGACCACCCCTTACACCACCGTCTCCACCTTCACCATTATCACAACCCCCTCCATCATCAACCATCTCCCTTCACCACCATAACCAACCCGATACCCCCTCATCACCACCAAAACCACCAGCCTCCCCTGCCTGACCACCCCATCGATCCCCCACAACCCCCCCACACACGGTCGTCACCGCCACACGCCAAAGCCGCTGTCGCCGCTGCTGCTACTACTGCAGTGCTGCTGCTGCCGTTGTTGTCTTGCTGCCGGCCGACGCCGAAGCGTTCCCTCGCCAGAGTGCACACCTCGGAAAGCATATACCCACGTCCAGCCAACTAGGTAAACGCTTGGTACTCCTTCCTTTTTGTATCGTGTCCATAAATGTTCGTAGTGTCGTCGTGTCGAGAGCCATAGTCTTGGACACGGCCTAGTTAACCCCTAAACTATATATGAAAGCATGATAACCTGCAAGAATTAGCATTTACGTAATGACCAACCTTTTCCTTAATCATACGACCTATTGTTAGAGACATGAGATTCTTCAATAAAATTTAGACATCACCAAGTATGCTGAATATGGAAATTTAAGGACCAGAATTTTGTACTAAAAACGTAATATAGTTTTCGTAAAACCATAAATTAGAAACTATTGTCTCCAGGCGCACGCTAATCGAGGATAGAACATATGTACACCTTAGCTACATGCGCACGTGGTGATGTATTCGATCAGCTGTGAACCTGCAATAATACCCAAGAGTAGCGACGTAATCATGTATACATATTTCTTAGTGTCTGATGCTAGATTGCTATACTATATTCTGTATTTAGGGTCACTGGATCAGCCAGGAGACACTACAGGAGCAGGCTATTGGCATTCACAACTTCAGGACCCAGGTAAGATACCTTGCCATATTTACTGTTTATATTAAATGCTACATATGTTGTATAATATCTTGTTGCTTTATTTTATATGACTGTGCGCGTCCGAGATTGACTCGGTGCAGTCGACGAATGTGTCTATGATTTAGTATACTTGACCTAGTTGCTAGTAGACTCACCCTATTGGGAGGATACTGTGGTATTTTCCAAGACCTGACACTCTTACACGTATCACTGTGATAACTCATATTGGGATACGGGTTTGCATACTCGACTAGCTATCGGTGCGTGTGACCTGCATCACGGCTAGTACGAACTCAGGACTATTTTAATTGTAGAGACTAGCATATAGATACGTGGTATGTACGTCGAGTATTCGACTAGTGTATCTACATTGGGCGGGGAGGACAGCTAGTAGGCGTATGGGATACACCTATTAAAATTCGTGGTATCCGGAGGAGCCACGTATCCAATGACTCCCTTTATGCAGGTGCCCCATTCTTCGGAGCGGTATGGACGTTATATTATACAGATGCCCCATTCTTCGGAGCGGTATGGACGTTATATTATTCAGGTGCCCCGTTCTTCGGAGCGGTATAGACGTTATAATATGCAGATGCCCCATTCTTCGGAGCGGTATAGACGTTATACCTACACCTTCCCATACGTACCAATATTGTCCTCACATTACATTCACTTAGATGGTTAGCACACCCTTTATTGCATTTATTTTATTCAGTATTCATATATATGGCATATTTATATGTATCTTGTTACGTCCCTCTGAGGACCTGGTACCTTTCCAGATTTGGATGAGGTATATTACCCCACAGTGTACGGCCCAGGACAGAAGACTAGATACGCTACAGCTGAGGAGCTAGAGGTGCTACCGTCAAAGTTTTCGTGATCAGTTGGTAGGCCTTCTGCCTAGGATTGGGTGCATCATTATCTAGTCAGCTGATGCCCTAGTCATTATCTTTTATCTATCATTTCAGTATTTTATTTCGTCATAGTAGTGGGTTTGTCCCCACCAGACATTCTTGGTTGTACTATGATATTTTGAGACTAGCATTTATCTTCCAGCAGTTATTATTAGTATATTCTTGTTGTTTATATTATGGATGAGATTAGATTATCTGTTGTTGATTTATATGGGACATGTTAGTATTAGGACAGCGTAGCACTCTTCGTTGGATCTATTAAATTGGGATATTCTCGAAGAAGTGACAGCTGGCTATTGCCACGTGGCCTAGTTCTATATATTTTGGGACTGGGGCGTGACATAGTTTTAGTGGTGGCCCATGCAGATCTTGTTTTTCGCTTGTGGTATGGTAATATGCCCAGCGAGCCTGCCGTAGGATAGAAATTACTAGGTCTCATTCACATTGATTTTGTTTTTGAACTTCCTACGTGTTACGTCTAAATATCTGCATCCTGTTTGTTTGATTTCGTACTCTTTTTAATGAAGTCCTATCTCTTGCAGCAAGATGAACTTGCGCAGTGGACGAGGAGCACCCAGTACCGCGGTGCCATAAAACACCACCCAAAGAGATGAGGTACCCCAAGGATAACCACCGCTACAGACCCCGCTGATACATTGGCACGAGACTTCTCAGGATGATCCTACCCCGCAGCCCGAGGGACAGACTTCCCAAACGATCCCCATGCAGCATTTTGAGGGACAGACTTCAGAAGCTACACCGATGCCACAGACCGAGAGGCCAACATCTGAGAAGATACCTACCGCACAGCCAGAGGTCCCATTACCATCACCTCCACCTTATCCACCCCAGATGCCACCATCAGATGGACAGCCATAGATGCTTCAGTTCTTCCAGACTATGATGCAAGCACAGTGGCATCAGACAGAGATGTTGTGATAGAGTTTAATGGTAGTGCTAGAGAGGACACCTGTCACAGCACCAGCACCTCCACCAGCTCAGACAGGAGGCGCTGTTAGATGGTTCTGATAGACGGGACCAGATACTTTCTCAGGAAACGAGACTGTTGAGCAGATTTCTGATTGGGCCACCAATACGGAGATGCTGCTAGAGGCTTCACAACTGCATCCAGACCTTTGGATGACCCTAGTGAGGGCCCAACTAAAAGGCAACGTCCATCACTGGTGGGATTCTATTGAGCGCAGTGTAGGCAAGAACCAGACTTGGCATCAGTTCTTAGAATACTTCAATATAAAGTATTTTCCAACCACAGTTAGGAATGCCCTGTACTCCCAGTTCCTACATCTAAAACAAGGGAATATGACTGTTGACGCATATGACGCGGAGTTTAGCCGCCTCAGCAGATTTGGTGCTGTCCTGATACCTAACGATCTAGAGAAGGCCCAGAGATTCCATCACGGCCTTATATTCGAGCTACAGAGGTATACCACCACACAGGCAAGGATTTCTTATGAGGAGGTTCTTGCAGAGGCGAGGATCCAGGAGGCCATTGTCAGAGGAGCAAAATATTCCAGTGTGACTACACCAGCCAGAGCCTAGCCCAGAGCAGGAGGATCGATCCGTCGTCCCGGAGCACAGATACCACAAAAGGCAGCACCATACCAGCAAAAGGAGCTTCTGACTTGCTACCACTGTGGTAAGATAGGACATTACCATAAGGACTGCCGAAAAAGACTAGGGATATGCATGATTTGTGGGGCAAGCTAGCAGCAAGTCCGAGACTGCCCACAGCACAGAGACGCAGCCCCCCAGACAAGACAGAGGCCAGCAGCGCCAGTTATGAGGATATTACCCCCTCCAGGAGGACAGCGTCCACCAGCACCCGAAGGATTTCAGAGGGGACCACCCTTGGCCCCGCAGCAGACATAGTTCGATCGAGCCTACAGCAGACTGGAGGACAGATACAGGGATAGGCCTTTGCATAGCAGCTACTGAGGAGGAAACAGAAGGGGAAGCTATCACATGTACCATTTTAGTTGTATCATTAACTACAACTGCATTATTTGATTCTGGTGCTACGTTATCATTTATATCTAGTAGATTCGTAGCAATGCATAGAGTAGCGACTTCTCCCTTACCTAAGAGTTGGAAGTTTCTTATCGAAGGAGGTATCATGCCGGTTACTAGTACTATCAGAACGTGTTCGGTAGTCATATGTGGTAGAGAGATGAGAGCACGATTCTTGGTATTACCTATGTCATACTTTGATGTTGTGCTAGGCATGGACTGGTTAAGCCAGTATAATGCCATACTAAATTGCCAGAAGGGTAGCATCACTTTTAGACCGCCAGATCAATCGGAGTTCGAGTACATGCGAGGGACCGTCGAGCAAGGAGTAAGACAGATAGCTAGAACTTACATGGCTATGGAAATGGTACCCCCACCAATAGTTGCTAAATTCGATGATGTTTTTCTGGAAGAATTGCCAGGCTTACCGCCAGATAAAGACGTAGAGTTCACTATTGAGCTAGTACCTGGAGCAGCACCGGTGTCTTTTAATATATACCGATTGGCGAAGAAGGTGCTAGATGAGATGAAGCTACAATTAGAGGAGTTGCAGAGTAAGGGATTTATCTGTCCTAGTGCATCACCCTGGGGAGCACCAGTGTTGTTTGTACCTAAGAAGGATGGAACAGTACGCATGTGCATTGATTACCGAGACCTTAATGCTTTGACTATCAAGAACAAGTACCCCATGTCGCGGATTGACGATTTATTCGACCAGTTGACAGGAGCAGTGGTATTCACAAAGATCGACTTGAGATCGGGTTATCATCAAGTAAAGGTGCAAAGAGAAGACATTCAAAATACAGCATTCAGGACTCGTTACGGTCACTACGAGTTCTTAGTGATGCCTTTTGGACTGACAAATGCACCTGCTGTATTTATGAACTTGATGAACAGAGTCTTCCATCAATACTTAGACCAGTTTGTGGTAGTCTTTATCGACGACATTTTGGTGTATTCGAAGAGCCACGAGGAGCACGAGAAGCACTTGAGACGAGTGTTAGAGACGCTGAGGAGAGAGAGACTTTATGCTAAGCTGAGCAAGTGCGAGTTTCTTTTAGATCGTGTCGCTTTCCTTGGACACGTTATCTCAGGAGATATAATTTCAGTAGATCCGGCGAAGATTTCATCAGTAAAGACATGGCCAACCCCTACCAATGTCTCAGAAGTGAGGAGTTTCCTAGGACTTGTCGGATATTACCGGAGGTTCGTTGAGAACTTCACGAAGATTGCAGAGCCGATGACTCGCCTAACCCGTAAGGAGCAGGAGTTCACTTGGACAGAAGAGTGCCAGAAAGCATTCGATGAGCTGAAGAAGCGCTTAACTACAACACCTATCTTAACCATACCGTCTGGACCCAGAGGATTCATGATCTATAGCGATACATCTGGGAAAGGACTAGGATGCATCTTGATGCAGCACGGGAAGGTTGTAGCCTATGCTTCTAGACAGTTGAGAACTCATGAGAAGAACTATCCCAACCACTCTTGGAGCTTGCAGCGGTGATCTTTGCTCTGAAACTTTGGAGACACTACCTATATGGAAAAAAGAGTAGAGAAATTCACTGACCACAAAAGCCTAAAGTATGTCTACACGCAGAAGGATCTGAACCAGAGACAAAGACGTTGGCTCGAGGTGATGACAGACTTCGAGATTGAGCTACAGTACCATCCGGAAAAGGCCAACGTAGTAGCTGACGCGTTGAGTAGAAGACCCATGGATTTTTTCCTGACTACCCAACAACACCTATTGAGAGATCTAAAAAGATGGGTATAGAGGTCATTATGCCTGGAGTAGATGGACAGTTGTCGAGTTTTCAGTTACAATCAACATTAGTGGAGAGGATCAAGGCTGCTTTGCCGACAGATGCCATATTTTAAAGGCTTAGACAGAGGACAGAGGCTGGAATATAGACAGGACTGCGTATACATGAAGATGGAACCTTGAGATGTGGAGATCGTCTCTATGTTCCAAATAGAGAACTTCGGCAGGAGTTGATGACAGAGGTACACAGTTCGACCTACTCTATTCATCCAAGAGGTACGAAGATGTACAGAAACTTGAGACAGTACTACTGGTGGCATGGAATGAAGAGAGAGATAGCACGCTTTGTGGCGAAGTGCCTGGTGTGGCAGCAAGTCAAGGCTGAGCATCAGAGATCTGCAGGATTACTTCAACCGCTTCTGATACTGGAATGGAAATGGGAGCACATCACTATGGACTTTGTTACTGGCTTTCCGAGGAGTCCTAGTGGTCGCAATGCAGTATGGGTAATCGTAGATAAACTCACAAAGTCCGCCCACTTTTTACCCTTCAGAGTTGGGCAATCTACAGAGGTCTTAGCAGAGATGTACATGAGAGAGATTGTGCGACTGCATGGAGTGCCAGTTAGCATCGTATCTGACAGGGATAAGAGGTTTACATCTTACTTTTGGCGGAGTATACAAGAGAGTCTCGGTACCCGCCTGAAGTTTAGCATAGCGTATCATCCACAAACGGATGGCCAGTCGGAGCGCACCATTCAGACATTGGAGGATATGTTCAGGGCATGCATGCTTGATTTTGGAGGATCATGGGAGGACCATTTGTATTTGGTCGAGTTTTCCTACAACAACAGCTATCAAGCGAGCATCCAGATGGCTCCCTATGAAGCGTTGTATGGAAGGAAATGTCGTTCCCCAGTATGTTGGAGCGACATAGGCGAGAGACAGATTCTTGGGCCAGAATTGGTTGTTCGTACGGTAGAGAAGGTGAAGAAGATCCAAGGGCACCTACGAGCAGCACAGGACAGGCAGAAGCATTGGGCGAATGCGCACCAACGACCCCTAGAGTTCCAGGTTGGAGATCACGTATTTCTAAAGATCTCACCTACTAGAGGGACTATCAGATTCGGAGGCAGAGAAAAACTGAGCCCGAGGTACATCAGACCATTCGATGTGTTAGAATGCGTCGGAGAGGTTGCTTACAGGTTAGCCTTGCCGCAGACTTTGGAAGGAGTCCTTGAGGTCTTCCATGTATCTCAGCTGAGGAGGTACATACCAGATCCGAGTCATGTACTTGACCATTCAGAAATCACGGTCAGCCCGAGCTTATCATACGAAGAGGAGGCTGTGGAGATTCTAGACAGAAGTGAGAAGGTATTGCGAGGACAGACTATTCCCCCAGTTCGTATTGCATGGAGGCATCATGCACCAGGCAAGTCAACCTGGGAACACGAGGAGGATATTCGCCAGCGTTATCCCTACCTCTTCGAAGGCCAAGGTATGTAGCAGCATTTTAAATCCAGTCATTAGTTCTTACCTACGTATGTTTTAATTTCGGGGACGAAATACTCTAAGGAGGGTAGATTGTAAACCCCCTCGACCAATTTAGGGTTTAATTTGAATTATATTAAGAGACTATGATTAATTTGGTACCATTAATATTAATACGCAAATCATGTGACTTAGTACACCTTACCATTGCTTCGATGTTTGGAACGCTACGATAGTAGGTACCCCCAAACTAATTAAATACACATCTCCTAGACATGCCAGACTATCCATATGACCCCTGTGTAACTTTTAGATCCTCAATATTGTGCTTCATTTGAGATGTGCAATATTCGTTACAGACGCCTACGTTTTATTTCAATAAATTCAATATCCCTTGATTGTCCATTCCTACTTGAAATTGAGGAACAACCACAACCCAATTCCCTAGTACCCAAATTAGGGTATTAGCCTACACCAAGCCTACTATGCCTACGACTCTTGTGTCCTACCCAAATCTAGTTCTATGTGTCTTCAATGCATTAGGAAACACCATGTACAATTGTTTTAATTTAATTAAATTAAAGGCCAATTTTAAATCAAGCAGAACCAGACCAAACCCACATGCACCATCTCATGTGGACGAACCCCACCCCAATGAGACAAGACAGGCCCAAGCCGAGGTCAGCCCACAAATTCCCTATATATATATATGCAATTCCTTCACTTGAAACCCTAAAATCTATCACCACCTCCAAACCCTAGCCGAGCCACCCCCTTCATCCAACCGAGCAACCATCTTCCCTCTCCCGACCTTCTAACTCTACTACCAACGTCAGCCGCCACCACCGCAGCCTAGACCGCCTGCACCTTCCCTCCCTCGACGCCGGACCACCCCTTACACCACCATATCCACCTTCACCATTATCACAACCCCCTCCATCATCAACCATCTCCCTTCACCACCATAACCAACTCGACACCCCCTCATCACCACCAAAACCACCAGCCTCCCCTGCCTGACCACCCCATCGATCCCCCACAACCCCCCCACACACGACCGTCACCGCCATACGCCAAAGCCGTTGTTGCCGCTGCTGCTACTACTGCAGTGCTGCTGCTGCCGCTGCTGTCTTGATGCCGGCCGACGCCGGAGCGTCCCCTCGCCAGAGTGCATACCTCGGCGAGCACAGACCCACGTCCAGCCAACTAGGTAAACGCTTGGTACTCCTCCCTTTTTGTATCGTGTCCATAAATGTTCGTAGTATCGTCGTGTCGAGAGCCATAGTCTTGGACACGGCCTAGTTAACCCCTAAACTATATATGAAAGCATGATAACTTGCAAGAATTAGCATTTACGTAATGACCAACCTTTTCCTTAATCATAAGACCTGTTGTTAGAGACATGAGATTCTTCAATAAAATTTAGACATCACCAAGTATGCTGAATATGGGAATTTAAGGACCAGAATTTTATACTAAAAATGTAATATAGTTTTCGTAAAACCATAAATTAGAAATTACTGTCTCCAGGCGCACATTAATCGAGGACAGAATATATGTACACCTTAGCTACGTGCGCACGTGGTGATGTATTCGATCAGCTGTGAACCTACAACAATACCTAAGAGTAGCGACGTAATCATGTGTACATATTTCTTAGTGTCTGATGCTAGATTGTTATACTATATTCTGTGTTTAGGGTCACTGGATCAGCCAGGAGACACTACAGGAGCAGGCTATTGGCATTCACAGCTTCAGGACCCAGGCAAGATACCTTGCCATATTTACTGTTTATATTAAATGCTACATATGTTGTATAATATCTTGTTGCTTTATTTCATATGACTGTGCGCGTCCGAGATTGACTCGGTGCAGTCGACGGATGCATCAATGATTTAGTATACTTGACCTAGTTGCTAGTAGACTCAACCCATTGGGAGGATACTGTGGTATTTTCTGAGACCTGACACTCTTACACGTATTACTGTGATAACTCATTTTGGGATGCGGGTTCGCGTACTCCACTAGCTATCGGTGCGTGTGACATGCATCACGGCTAGTACGAACTCAGGGCTATTTTAATTATAGAGACTGGCATATAGATACGTGGTATGCACGTCGAGTATTCGACTAGTATATCTATATTGGACGGGGAGGACAGCTAGTAGGCGTATGGGATACACCCATTGGAATTCGTGGTATCCGGAGGAGCCACGTATCCGATGACTCCCTTTATGCAGGTGTCCCGTTCTTCAGAGCGGTATGGACGTTATATTATGCAGATGCCCCATTCTTCGGAGTGGTATGGATGTTATATTATTCAGGTGCCCCGTTCTTCGGAGTGGTATGGACGTTATATTATGTAGATGCCATATTCTTCGGAGCGGTATGGACGTTATGCCTACACCTACCCATATGTACCAATGTTGTCCTCATATTGCATTCACTTAGATGGTCAACACACCCTTTATTGCATTTATTTTATTCAGTATTCATGTATATGGCATGTTTCTATGTATCTTGTTACGTCCCTCTGAGGACCTGGTACCTTTCCAGATTTGGATGAGACATATTACCCCACAGTGTACGGCCCAGGACAGGAGACTAGATATGCTACAACTGAGGAGCTAGTGGTGCTACCATAAGAGTTTCCGTGATCAGTTGGTAGGCCTTCTGCCTAGGATTGGGTGCATCATTATCTAGTCAGCCGATGTCCAAGTTATTATCTTTTATCTATCATTTTAGTATTTTATTTCATCATAGTAGTGGGTTTGTCCCCACCAGACATTCTTGGTTGTACTATGATATTTTTAGACTAGCGTTTATCTTCCAGCAGTTATTATTGGTACATTCTTGCAGTTTATATTGTGGATGAGATTAGATTATCTGTTGTTGATTTACATGGACATGTTAGTATTAGGATAGCGTAGCAGTCTTCGTTGGATCCATTAAATTAGGATATTCTCGAAGAAGTGACAGTTGGCTATTGCCACGTGGCCTCGTTCTATATATTTTGGGACCGGGGCATGACAAAAATAATAATCTAACGTCTAACAATAATTAAATAATACATTAAATAATTATACAATATGCACAATATTTAATTAATTATAAAATTACCAAAATATACTTTCCTAGAAAATGTGGTAGTGACAAGTCTACCCCGCTTAAAATAATTTCATCATTAAAATTCAAAGACGAAAACTACCCCCAGAAAATAAACAAAACATAATAGAAAATAACAGAACATAACTAGAAAAGAACATACCTCAAAGCACAAACAAATACGGGTAATGCTATCGTATTTCATCCTCTCTCTCCCAGGTAGACTTCCCTGGAGAGTGATACCTCCATGCGATGCGTACCAAGAGAATAGTCTGGCTCCTCAGCACCTTCTCTCTCCGATTCAGAATCTCAACTGGCTACTCTGGATAGAAATATGGGCGTATTGTTGCGCATACACATACAACGTGTGCGGAAGGTTCTCTATTGCTCTCAAAATCTTTACCTGTGATGCCGGGAGTGCAGCTCGACGGTGGAGCACTTCGTTCAGAACGAGGCTCGCTTGGCCTAGTAGGGGTTGCTCGTGCTTGAGCAGAGGAGCGAGATGAGGAAGCGACTTTCTTTCCCTTAGAGACGGAGGCCTGTTTTGGTGCCATGGCGAAACTCAGAGTTCTCAGAAAAGAGAGGAAGATGAAGAGTTCTCAGAAAGAAAGGGTTTTGCAGAAATAGATGAAGGGTTTTTCTCTCAAGACCTTGGGCTATTTATAGAGTTCAGATAACTCTTCGAATCCCTAACCAAATCTGATTTTTTATGGTCAGTTATGATTTGGGACCACGTCAGCCTATCATTTAAAAAGGAAGATGGACAGTCATGCTGAGTAACGGATCCAGATTTTACGCGCAGAGCAAAGATCCATGATTTTTACGCTCAGAAGCTTTTATGCTCAGAAGATACAAATCTACGGTTTTACACTCAAAAGCTACAAATCTTCGGTTTTACGCTCAAAAGCTTTTACGCTCAGAAGCTACAAATCTACGATTTCACGCTTAGAAGCTACAAATTTACGGTCTCACGCTCAGAAGCTACAGATCTACGATCCTACGCTCAGGAGCTACAGATAGCCAATTACAAGGGTTTACGCAGAAAATGCTCCTTTTTGGCTACAAAATATTCTAAGTGCCTGAAATACACAGATGTCAGCATTGAAGATGACTCTTTTTCTTAGGCCATTAGAAGTTCATTCGAAGTCTAGCCATAATCCTTTACATCTAAGTTCAAGTATGGCCTGTTCTGCGGACAATTCTTGCCCTATTTTGAGGAATTTTTGGGAATCCATTCTTGAAGATGATGTTCTGAATAGAAATTCTTCGTATCAGAGAAGTGACAGTTCAGAATTCTATGCGACTCCTCATCCAAAAACAGCATGACAGTTGGATCTCCAAGACAACTTAATGCTAAAGAGCTTTTCACGCATCTTACGTTACGCGTAAAAGTCGGGACGTGACCGGATAAGCGTTTATCAGAGTCAGCGTAAAAAATTACTCATACGTGTTGAAGCTGCACATTATCAGACTTCCTCACAGCAAATATGGCAAATCAACAATGCGTAAGAGAAGACAAGTTTATTAATCATGATTACATATGATGGAAATCCAGTTTACAAAGGATTTTTCATTCTTTCATGATTACATATGATGGAAATCCTTTTTACAAAGGATTATTCATTAACACTCAAGATCACGATGGGAATCTATTGCGCCAGGTTCTTATTTGATGGAGATCTTTTTCTTCTTCTACGGTACTTCATTGGCTTCCTGGACCGATGAACAAGAAAATGGTTAATGGCAGAAGGATACAGAACTGGGCCTGTTTAAATTATTTAAGCCCCCTCCATACGCCATGGCGACCATGCCTAGAATTGTGTTAGGGATTCAGACCCAACACAATACTGGAAGACACAGCCAAGCTGCCCACCAGAGTCCAGCTTCATAATAGGGGAAATACAACTAGCAAATTGTGTGGTCCAATGAGACCCTTCCTCTCTCCTAGATAAATTGCCATATAAAATTGCTGATTATCCCGAGCAAAGAAAGCTATGATATCCTTCCATGATCCATCATTGCAGAGGATATTTGCTCGAAGACGCCTTTTTTATGGCTCCTTACATGCTGGAAGTGCATAATCTTCTTCTTCCTCAGTGCAGCCCAAAGAATCTCAGCGGCCATCTTTGTGGTGAAGGAAGTATGGAAAAACAGGTTCACTCGTTTGCCTTTATATAGGCGGAAGAGAACATACCAAATCCCAACAATTTCTTAAATATTGCCGGGAAATCAGCCTCGAAGAATGAGTCAAATTTGACCACTTCATGCTTCATTCAAAGTATTTCAAATTACAAGAAATTTGAAAACTTTGAAGGGGGTCTTGTAGAAGCATAAAAAATACACTAGGGAATTATATGCGTAATACCCCCAACATACATGAAGCACGCATAAAACAGAGCTTCAGTGCTGTATGGCATAAAACATGTCTTCAGAGCTGCCCGCGTAAAGTAGTGCTTCAAGGCTGTTTTGGCGTAAATGGTTGCTATGCCTCCCTACAGCGTAAAATAAGTTTGTCTTTAATGCAAGCGTAAAGTCATACGAGAAACTCTTCGTATTCCTCGAATGAATCTGTCAGACAGAACAGTGAACCTAACTCCTGACAAAAGGACTGCACTACAATCGAGAGGACGGCGGTAATGATAATTCTGCATAGGCATATGCTGCCTATTCTACATAGGCAGAGACGAGCTTTTACGCTCAAGATAAGACGAAATCAGACGCCACATCAAAAGCTGTTTCTCATGCAGAGCTCGAGGCATATCTCGGTATTTAATACGCGAGATTGAGGCATATCTCTGCATTTAATGCACGAGATTTGATTATATCCTTTATAATTTTGTCATGACTGGGAGAGCTAAAACTAGGGCTAATACGCTTACATCACCATCCTGGTATTTTATGCCAACCAGGCTATTTTCCACCAAAGGAGCACGTCGTATGCTATCTCCTCGAAATACGCCAACCATGCTATTTTCAACTATAGGAGCACGCCGTATGCTATCTCCTCGAAATATGCTAACTCAGGCTATATTTGCAAAGGTACGTGATAAGGTTATTTGGCCCATAATACGCTCAAGACCCCAGTCAAGAAGGATAATTGGCTAATTTTATGCTGGTTATCTATTATTCATGCAGCCTCAAGTTTTATACGTTATTTGTCTTTTACACCAACAAGATAGCTATTTGGCTTTTACGCCAATAAGACAACTATTTGGCTTTTATGCCAACAAGACAGCTATTTGGCTTTTACGCCAACAAGACAGTTATTTGACTTTTATGCCAACCATCTTTATGCGAGGGGCAGTTACCTACATGGCTTGCATGCCGTGATCTTCGAGAAGCAGTTATATACGTTACCTCATAATGGGACACGTGTCACACGCGGATTCAGGAGATCATTCAAACGTGGGTACCAGTTATTATAACCGTCGCATAAAAGGTGCAACTTTTTCTACAATTGTGCTCCTATGCCGACTGGACAGTTACTGTGACTGAGCTCTATAAATAGAGACCTCCGGTCACAGGGGTCGAGGGTCGAAAGGGGGAAAAGAAAGAGATCAAGAGATCAGAGAGAGGGAGAGCACAGGTAGATAGTAGTGATTGACGACTTTGGCAACGAGAATCCAATCGCTCCTACAATATTTGAAGCTTCTTCTTCTTCTTCTATAGCACTTCTTCATCATCGTGTGGTCCAAGGGACAAAGTGATCGACCGCAGATCAGACTCCTATATCAATTTTTCCTCAGAATTATTTTTATTGTACTTAACATCCTCGTGTAGGATTAATTATACTCTTTTTTCTTGTTTGTAAACAAAGAAAGGATTTCATATAAACCTAGTTTTATTCTTTCGTTTATCATCAAACATTGTTGTTGGCCCCCAGAAAAGAATTGCGATCTCTCTTAGGCTTCAAACCCAACTCCCGCTCAACTTTGCTTGCCTCCGCATGTATCTCCGAGTAGGTCTTATAAAAAGATGGAATGAGGATCTTCACTTCCCAGTTTAGACCCTCACAAAAATAAATTGCTCGAACATTCGGTTCTCTCACTAAATACTCCGCAAATCAGCTCAGCCTGCTGAACTCTGCAGCGTATTCCTCCACAGACATGCTCCCCTGAATGAGGCTCTCAAACTGCCTCCCCAAGTCTAACCTGTTAGCCCGAGAGAAGAACTTCTTCTTGAAGAGGACCTTGAACACCTCCCAAGACTGTCCTACGTCAACAAAAATTGGCTCATTCCTGAACCAAGTACGGGCGACGTCGAATAGCTAAAGTCCTACCATCTCAAGCTTCAGATCCTCAAAAAGATGGGACACCTTCATAAGACGCTCAATATCCTCGAGCCAATTATATCATAGATGATTCCCTCCGTCCCCTTGAAGACCCTAGGCTCCATCTTCTTGAAGTCCTAAATATTGCCTGGCCGAAGCTGAGCAACCTGAGAAGCGACCTACTACTGGACCAGAACTTCTCTCTCTACTATGGCATGAGCAAGCTGATGAGCACTCTCGATGCCCAACCGTCAGACGTCGGTCTGCCTCTGGTGTGCCTCAGACTGAGCCCTCTGTGCCTCAAACATCTCGTAAAACAATGTGAACATCTACGTCGCATCTGCCAGCATGGAAGGTGGAGGTGAAAGTCCCTCAGATATAGCCGGCACAGTCCTCTGATTAGGAGGTAGACCTCCGAAAGTAGCTGACACTCCAATCACTGGAGAAGTGACTGGTGCAGGCCCTCGAGAAGTCACAGACCTCTCAAAAGATGTTATCCCTTGCTGTGATCTAGTATTTGGTGGCATCCTGAGACAAAGCAAAAAAAAGAATCAATATGGCACATGATGTAAGACACTCAAAGAAAGGACAGTTTAAAGGTCAAATATCAATATCAAGGAAGACAGTTGAATTGAATCAAAAGAGTTTTTCCTAGATGTGATTGAGTATTCTCGGCCTATAGCCTATATCCTAAAAACAGGCTAGTAATAGCACTTAATTCAGAGCACCACTATAAATCGTACTAGTTGCGACCTCGAAGACCTGTATAGGCTACCTCTAAAAATGTGTCATGACCCGCATCCGGTATAGTTATGCAAGTCAGGAATAACGCCCAGCCTATGCCGCAGAATCGACGGTAGAACGCTGTTTGGGTAATCTATCTAGCAATATAATAAGCCACCAACAATATCAATATACTCAATCACAGATCTAAGATTGAGAATAGCACAAATGTGATAAAAGAATAGAATAGTCATAATACAACTCATGAGTCAATAATAATAACATCAATGATGTAGAAGCATGAAATATACGCTGGATATCTATACACAACATGTTGATGTTGGGCAGCATAAAAAGATGACTTCAGAGCCATCGACGTGCAAACAGAGCTTTTCCGCTGAGCACAGCATAAAATATAAGCTCAAGGACTATCCGCGTAAAACAGTATGTCCAGGCTGCTTCGACGTAAAAAGGGTGCTACATCGCCTTTATGGCGTAGAAACTCATCCGCTTTCAATACAACATTGAAGTGTACGAGGAACGCTTCGTATTCTTCGAAATAAACCTGTCAAATCGTGCAGTGTACCTGACGTCTGAACTCCTGACAAAGAGTAATGCACAACTACCTAAACGACGGCTATAATGATGGTGCGGCACAGCGACCCAGACTATCTTTTAGTAACATCTCCTTGGCGTAAACTGCTTTTACGCATATAAAAGAATATGCTGCCTAGTTTTACACAGGCAGATGTGAGCTTCTTACGCTCCGCAGAAGACAAACAGGCTGCCACGTCAAAAGCTGCTCTACGTACAGGGCTCGAGTCACGTCTCTTCATTTAATATGCAGAGTGATGACAGAACTCGAGGCACGTCTCTGCGTTTAATGCGCAAAAGGGTGGCAGACCTTCAAAACACGCCTCTGCATTTAATGCGCAGGATAATGACGGATCTCTGTATTTAATACAGGAGATTTGATTAAAGTCACCGAACCGTCGTTTAGTGACATCCCCTTTGCGTAAACTGCTTTTACGCATACAAGGGAATACGCTGCCTAGTTTTACACAGGCAGACGTGAGCTTCTTATGCTCCGCAGAAGGCAAACAGACTGCCACGTCATCAGTAGCTCTTCGTACAGGGTTCGAGGTGCATATCTGCATTTAATACACAGAATAATGGCAAATCTTCGAGACACACCTCTGCATTTAATGCGCAGGATGGGGGCATATCTCTGTATTTAATACAAGAGATTTGATTATATCCCTAAAAGCCATAATTTCGGCTAAGACGTCCACATCATCATTTTGGCACATTACGCCAACTCAGGCCACAGTCAGAGGAGGAGGATCAGCTATCTTCTACTCCCACCTGGCTTCTATGCCCACTCGGCTTCTACGCCCACCCGGCTTCTACGCCTACTCGGCTTCTATGCCCACTCGGCTTCTATGCCTACTTGGCTTCTACGCCATGGTGACAGTTATTGGCTTCTACGCCAACCTCTTCTACGCGACGGATAACTACCTATGTGGCTTTTATGCCGTGATCTTCATAGCAGTTATACGTATTCTCTTAATTGACATGCATCACATGCTCATTCAAAAGGTCATCTATACGCGGGCAATGGTTATTGTAACCATCGTGTAAAAGGGTGCTGTACTTTCCACTACTCGGTTTCTACGCCGACTGAGTGGTCACTGCATTAAAACTCTATAAATAGAGACCTCTATTGACAGAGGTCCAAGGTCGAAAAATTAGAGGGAAAACGGTGGTCGAGAGAGAAGAATCCAGAGCTCAGGCAAAGAGTAGTGGTCAACGACTTTGGCATCGAGCATCCACTCTCTTTAGCAACATTCGAAGCTGCTTTCTGTCTTCTACGACATTTCTTCATCATCGTGTGGTCCAAGGGACAAAGTGATCGACTGCAGATCAGACTCCTATAGCAATATTTACCCAGATTAAATAAATTGTACTCGACATTCTCGCATAGGATTAATTGTACAACCTTGTTTGTAAACATAAGAGCGGGGTTTTCGTAATAAAACCTGTCATTTTCTTATTTCTTTCGTTTATTTATCAAACAACAAGATGGCGACTCTGCTGGGGACATCTTTCTCTTCTGATGAGGAAGCAATTGCTCAACACGATGCGGTATCCGTGGGATCCGTAAAGAAGACACTGGTCGTCCAGTTCAACCAGTCTGCCTACGAAGATATGCTTCGAACAGGGGTAGCTCTCACTCTCTCTCTGTCCAAGACAATAGGAAGCTGCGTAAGGTCTGGATGCCTAAGACATCTCCTACCATTCATGTCGACTCTCTGACCTCTCCGACCAACGAGGTTGTAGCATCGCTCCCTCCGTGCCTTGCGCGTAAAATTCAGTCTCCCGACACTGACGGAATAGACAAAACTTTTGGCAATACCTCAGTGCTAATCCATAAGTATACATCGCGCCCTGCACGCAAAACTCAGTCTCCTGTCACTGACGGAACAGACAAAACTTCGGACAATGCCTCAGCGCTAGTCCAGAAGCCTAATCCGCGCTCTGCGCGTAAAATTCGGTCTCTGCGATGACATAGCAGACATAATTTCTGACAATGCCTTAGCGCCAAATCAGAAGTTCCAAATGCGCTCCACGCGTAAAGATGCATCTGCCCTACGCGGAAAAGCAGATGATCCCTGCAATCTACGCAAGGGAAAGCGAGTGGCGTACTGCTTAACTTCTCAGCCTTTACGCCAACAAGGGAAGAATCTGCCAGCCCTCCGGATTACGCGAGGAGCTGACGGCCGACTGAGGACCTCCTCGGCTTTACGCCAGCCCGAATTACGCCAGGAGAATTCCCTCAGCGTAAAGCAGGCTCAGTTTGCAGAAAGACAAACTCCTCGGGGATTATCCGCTACCCAGTTGGCCAACCTGTTGTATACAGGTGGCACAGGGAAAACTATGATTCCCAACATCCGCATGCCCATTGATGTGAACAGAAGGAACAAGCCATCTTTTTCTTCTTCTTCTGTAAAAACTCCTGACTTACGTGAATTTTTGATCCAGAAACGCAAAGACAAGAGTCATAAACAGGCTTCAATTTCCCTAACGGTCAAACGCGGAGAGATCTTGTGGGAAGATGCATCAACATCTAATATCGTCATGACAGGTGGGCCACATGAAGATTCCATCTTTATTATTCCTCCAACTCACGACGACCAGCATCCAATAGTCTTCGGTCGCATGCGGAGCAGCCCGATCATACAGAAGAATTTTACGAGTCTAAAGGTGGCAAAATACAAATCCACATATATAGCCCACAAGCTTTAAAGATTATACAAAGCATGGGTTATGATTTGAAGCTGAAACAAGGCCTCAACTATGGAAAAGGCAGACGAACACCGTTACATGGTAATTTTTACCGTCAACAAGCTCGTTTTGGGTTGGGGTATACTCTTGCAAACCCTAAATCTTCAAAGTCTAATCCTGTACAACTAGAGACAGGTCCTTCTAAATCAGCTTTTGTGGACAAATGCCACGAAATGTCTGGGGGTAGCTTACCTCGACAAAACAGAGCAGCATCCAAAGCTGGGGGTAGAATTCCCTCAGAATCTGAAGATGATGCAACGACGACGATCTTCCCGGAAGACCGTAAAACTCAGGCATCGGGAGCCCGAAGACCAAAAGGAATTTTTCCTTCAATGAAGATTACATCATTGAGATCTTTAATATGTTGATGGAGGAACACAAACTTCAGCTTCCCAACGTCAGATATCCTGAGAGGGCTGGCAGAGTTGATGACCAGATTATTGTCTCTTTCATTGGTACATTCATCATCCTACAAAGACGTGCTATGTACTGAATAGGAGAATTCAGGAGTTGATCAACGCCAAGGTCATCACTCTGTATCTGTAAACGAAGGGACAATCACTGCAAATTGATCTCACTTTTAAACGTGATAATTTGCTCCCTCCAGAAGATACCGGATAATGAATCCCTAAGGTTTCCCTAGCGGATTCTTTAGAACTATCCTCCCTCAGGAAAATTACTCAACAGTGAATTGTTAAGACATATATTCATGTCCATATTACCTCTGAACTATTGTTCGAACATTTCATTTCTTTCCCCAGAGAGTTGTTATGTTCATATTACCTCTGAATAAACCCCCCTGGTTCTGGCTATCGATTATCATGTCCATATTACCTCTGATATCGATTGTCATCTCAACTTAACACCCGTACTTAACTCTAAGTACGCCAGTGGTGTTTGGTCTACAAAAACTGCCATGTCCATATTATCTCTGAGCAGATGTATACCTCCATCCCCGATGGAGTCACAGTCCAAGAGTTTGTCATGTTCATATTACCTCTGAACAAACCTTTCTAAATTTGGCTATCGATTATCATGTCCATATTACCTCTGATATCGGTTGTCATCTCAACTTAGCACCCGTACTTAACTTTAAGTACACCAGTGTTGTTGATTACACAAAAACTGCCACGTCCATATTACCTCTAGCAGGGCCTGTCCCAAACCTATTATTTGCACTCTCGTGCACAACAAATGATAGGTCTACCAAAGATCCCCCAGTGGGACATCCTCAACAAATATGGTATCATACTACGTCCATATTACCTCTAGTATGATGACCAAAATTCGTGCAAACGGAATCTTGCCGGAGGACCCTAAAGAAGCAGTATCCGTCAAAAGACAATCATTACGCTTCTATTTTGAGGCATCTTCATAGTGTCTATATCGCCGGACCTACGATGGACTACTGTTGAGATGTCTCTCCAATGACGAAGCACAACGTATTATCCGTGAAGCTCATAACAGTGTATGCGGAGCGTATCAACCCGGTCCTAAGCTACAGGATCGTATCAGAATAATGGGCTATTACTGGCCTACTATGATCATAAATGCAATAAAGTATGCAAGATAATATAGAGCCTGCCAGGTCCACGCAGACTTTATCCATCAACCTCCTGAACATCTACATCCTACAGTTGCATCCTGGCCTTTCGAAGCATGAGGTATGGATATCATTGGTCCTATTCACCCGTCTTCTTCCAGAGGTCACCGGTTCATACTGGCCATCACGGATTATTTCTCCAAGTGGACAGAGGCGATCCCTCTTGCTGAGGTGAAGTCATCTAATGTGATCAGCTTCATCAAGCATTACGTTATTGATCGCTTCAGGATACCCCGAAGGATAATTTATGACAATGGACCTCAGTTCATCAGCCAAGTATTTCATCGATTTTGCGATAAAAATCGGATACAAAATGTGGCCTCTACGACATATAATCCTGCTGCTAATGGTTTGGCGGAAGCTTTCAATAAAACCATTATCAAGCTCTTGAAAAAGTTCGTCTCTTCGAACAAGAGGAATTGGAATAAGAAGCTGGGAGAATATCTCTGGGCATACCGCACAACGGTACGAGCACCGACAGGTTGCACCCCATTCTTACTGGTTTACGGAAACGAAGCAGTTCTTCCCATCGAAATCCAGATTCCTTCACTCAGGATAGCTGTGGCTAATGAGTTGACTCAAGAAAAGAATGACCTGTTAAGGCTTCAAGAGCTAGAAGGATTAGACGAGAAACGCCTCCAAATTCAATAGCGCATCATGTTCTACCAGGCACGTATTTCTAGAGCTTTTAATCAAAAAGTAAAGGAAAGAGTGTTCAAAGTTGGCGAGCTAGTTTTATCTGTGAGAAGGCCAATAATTCTTACTCACAGGAGTAAGGGTAAATTCCAGCCCAAATGGGAAGGCCCTTATGTGATCGAGACGACGTTCTCAAACGGCGCTTACAGGTTAGCCAAGCCTAATAGAGACTTGTTAATGGCTCCTATCAATGACAAATTCCTGAAGAGGTACTATGCTTAACCTCCTCTGCTCAAGTGGAATATGGCGAAAATCTCATTCTGACAAAACTACTTTCAAAACGAAACTAGTTGGATCGTATTCTATCATGTCCATATAACCTCTGAATAGATATGTTCGACTAATTTAGAACTTCAAGACCTATCACGTCCATATTACCTCTGATAGTGTTTTGTGTACAAATTTTAGCTGAAGCATATTCTATCATGTCCATATAACCTCTGAATAGATATGTCCTACTAAAACTTACTGAAAGTATATCACGTCCATATTACTTCTGATATCACTTTCACCCAAACCTGTCATTTATATTCCAAAATGATGGGTCCACAAAGTCAGATAAAAGCCTCTTTATTATTCCCAAAAAGATAAAAGTACATTAAAAAGCAAAAAGTACATCATTTGGGAGGTACGGTCAGGTCGCGAATTTGCTGCGCCAGCGCGGTCATCTTTTCAGTCCGGGAGCTCAAAACAATAGCGCGGGCCCGCTCCAGCCGTGCCTCATCATTGCTCAGGAGGGACAATTCGGATCTAGCCCGAACAAAACTAGCACAGGCAACTCCTGCACGCGCCAAGTTCTGTTGAGCTAGGCCCAGTCGACCATTCACCACATCTAGAGCTTCCGACGACTGAGAAGCCCACTCCTTTGCCTTGGCGAGTTTTGCTTCCAGTTTGTGGACCCTCGCTACATTCCCTTTATTCTCGGATCGGCACTTCGTTTGAAGAGGAATGACCTCCTCCAAGACAACTTTTCCTTCATCCATCTCCTGCTGGTGTGTCTGGATAGATTTATTTAGGCCTTCCATCTATTCAGTAAGCTGTGCAGTCAAGGAGTAATATTCAGCCTGGACTACGTCGTCAATACTGTCTTGAGATAGCTGCAGATATTCGTTAATGGGTTACTCCAAACCATTAACTATCTCCTCCAGTGTGTCAGCTACCCCAGTGTCGTCGTATTCTCTGATCGGCACAATCACGAACTGAGACGACCTCCTCAGAGCCTCAAAGCTTAGATTCTTCTCCAACACCATTGATATCAACGTTTTCATGGTGGTGTAGAAGATACCAATATACTGCTCGGTCAGCAGGGCTAGATCCGAATGTACGCTGGGAGTGGCTGCAATATTGGTGAACCTCCCTCCAGGAACGACCGCAGACGATATTGCCACAGCCGTCGCCTCAACAGGTGGTGCGACAAAAGAAGATGCGCCAACACCGGACGAAGGGACCGGCGTACTCAAAGGAGGCATTATCGCTGTGACAGGCTCCTCCTTCTCCTGAGATATCGGAACCACTTCGGGCGAGCCGGCACCCGAAGATGTTTCCTCTTCAAAGTCAGGCACCTCCGTGTCATCGCCAGGACCTGAAATAGTGCCAAAAGACGCGTTTACACTACCCTCCCCAAAGATGTCTTCCCCTGAAAAGAAGACAAAAGGAAGTTAATATCAACATGATGTTAATTTTCCTAAAGAAGAGGCATAAAAGATGACATTTACCCATGGCCAATGGTGTATATGTCGCGTCTGCGGCCAGTACAGCTAAATCATTTCTTAGTGATGCTAGGCAAGCTGTCATACCTGGAGAAGGGGGTGTGCTAACTGACATCGGCAGGTACTCTTCCGAATCTTTGCCGAGATTCACTCGAGGTTCACCAGGTAGAATCTCGCTGGGTGCGCTTACAGACACGGCAGGGGTCTCTTCCGATACTGATCTGGATAAAGGTATATGGAATCTTATTATGCTCGGCCCCGAAGGCGACCTCGTTCCACTACCTGAAGCAGTAGCAGCGATAGCAGCCTCCAGCAGAGATTCTCTGGCACCACCAGCCGGAACTATAGAGGGTCCCTCTCTAAAAGGCGAGGAACCTCCAATCAAAGAATCGTCCCTAACAGCGGGAGATGCAGGCTCAATTCTAGTAGCCTCATTGCCGGGAATCCGGAGAGGACGAGTACCCGTCTTCTTCTTCCTCTTACGAGGGGAAGTCTCCTTCGGAGCAGGAGCCCTTCGCTTCCTAGAGACTACCAGAGGCCCTGCAGGCAGAGGTATTTCACCCCTCGGTACCGCCAACAGAGGCTCATCTGGATTAACGGACTCTTTACCCTCGTCAAAAGAAACTGAGGGGATTTTGACTCTTCCCCAGGCTTGGAAGAGGGCATCCTAAAACTTCTATGCATATCAAAATTGCGATGGAAGGTGTTGGTTGCCACATAGAACTGGGCATACGAGTGGAGAATACGCAGCTCCGTGGAAAGTGAAATAACGGGCACGATAAAAATTACCTCAGTGCAACCCATGATGAAGTATCGCCATCCTCTCGCTCCATCAATGAGTCCGCCTCTGGACCTGAAGCTGGTGACGATGTTGCCCACACACAACTGGTCATACCCGAATTGCCTGGCAAACCGACTAGGCAGGTAGGGCTCGAAGAAGCAATGGTCTTCACTTCTGTACAGTAGATGGGAAGGTCTAATGCAGACCAACCAATTAAAAGCCTCAGGAGAAAGAACGGTCTTCCCGTCGCCTATAACCTGAAGTCTGATCCCCTGTTGATTGAGATGTACAGAGGGGACAGTGCAGAAAAGCTTCCAGCTGTGACTGAAGTTCAGTGCCCACCGACAGTCTAAGACTGTGGTCATGTTCTAGGAGAAATTCTTGTAGTTCAACAAGAAACTAGCCTCCGAACTACTGCCAGAGCCGGGAGACATCACCCTGGGGTTATGGCGAATTAACCATCCCATTAAATACAGGTATGGTAATTCCACCCTGGGAAAGCTATCATGCCGAGTGTTATCAGCGAGCAGCCCATCAGTCATGGCCCTCAGGCCAGCTTGTATGCGGCACACCATGGCGGGGAGCAAGCCCAGTCTTGCCCCGAATACCAGACGCACTTTAAGCCATAGCGTGTTACGGTGAATACGGTCCACAGATGCAATCCCGGGCACCACCAATCGACGTAGCCATACGGAGAGGAAGCCAGCCAGTTGAGCTTCCTTGGACAGAGGTCTACGGCAACGCCTCAAATAACTGTAGGCCTTAGTGCCTACATGATACTGCCCTATCCCTTCGTCGAGGATCTGGTCCGGAGCCCCAGCGTCTTCTATGAGATCGTCGACTACCTGAGCACTAAGCACGCTCAGAAAAATTAGAGGCTGATCCTTGCCTTCCAATACCTTCTCCGGCTTAGCAGTCCTGGACCGGTGAAAGAAGAGGTAGGACGTCCATTTATTGATGTGAGCCAAATCTGAAGGCTCGCCATAAAAAGCAGTGCAAGCGGGGTAGTGGCATATCAGCTCCTGGTACACTTCCACTACCCGAGGGTCTGAATCCCCCAACTCTCGATTCGTAGGAACATACTCTTCATATGGAGTATCCCCCATCGGCAGTCTCGAGATCTCTGCCATCTCGTGGAGGGCCAATCCCAACTCCCCCAATTGAGTGGCGAAAGTCCCGGTGAGCGAGATATACCGCTCCATCAGTGCCAGAAATAGGTTGGGGTTGAGAGGTAACCCAACACTGGTAGCACTCACAGCTGCATACAGACCAATGCCCTCCAGCTCGGCCTAAAAATGCTTCAGGGCCCATTCAGCTAAGCGAGCCCATCAAAGATTTGTAGGGGTGATCCACCCACTTGTCCGAGGGTTCACCTTAGGGTATACTCCCCCGTGTCCCATGAAACCATTGCAGAAAGTCGGTAATTGCATTGACTGGAGCACCAAGCTATCTTCACTCGGGATACTGCCTGGGCATAGTCCCCTGAACGGCATCACAGAGCCGGAAGGGCGGCTGACAAACGACCCCTGGTCAGCTCCTTTCAGATGAAATATCTTTCCCGCCCGGCCGTGAAGATCGGAAGTCAGCGTCCACGATATCTTCCTGGGATGTGTAGCATGGAAGAATGCCGAGATGGGATAGTCTTTCAGTATCCTGGGCAGATACAGAACCAAGCCCCCGGTAGGAAAAACTCAGAGTTCTTTCTTGGACTTCGTTTGGGACTGCTTGTCAATCATGTCCCGAAGAGGAAAGCCGGCTTTATGTATTGGTCCCCGTCTATGTACGTCAGGGGCTCTCCGTTGATCATGCTCAACAGCATCCGCTCTCCTTGAGCCGATATCAGGATTCCCCTTCCCTCAGGATATTGGGGTCCAGAGATGGGAAATGTCATGTGGGACAAATCCTCCAGGTAGTTGGAGTGCAGCATCCCGGTAGCGGAACCCATCACCTCAGCCAGCGGAGACGCATGCAAGTTGACTGCAAGAAGCAAGAAAGACAAATCAGTTCCTATTACAAATCTTGCAGTATATGCCAAAAAAAAAATCAACAGTTTGTGCTTTACGCCAAGACTGTAAAAACTTGACTTTTATGCTGGAATACATTTCCTAGACGTAAAATTAAAGGTTGGCAGTATACAGTCCGTGTTTTACGCCAGACTACCAAAGTTTGAGTTTCTACGTCGGAATTCTTATTCAGAAGCGTAACACTCAAATTTTATAGTATACACCAAGTTACGACAGTCAAAACTTTTACGTCCGACTGCGAAAATATGGAGTTTTTGCGCTGACATATTAGAAATATGGGCGTAAAAGATGAAACATCTCTGTGCATCATCGTCCTCAAAGAGGCTATCAGCACAGAAGACGACCTAGCACGTTCACGTACAACGTGTGCGAAGGATTTTCAGTCATTCTTTTTTGTCCCAAAAGCTCTACCTTTAAGGCCGGGTGCACTGCTCGTCGGCGGGACGCTTCTCTCAGAATAAAGTTCGCCTTGCCCGACCGAAGTCGCTCTCACTTGGGCAGAAGAGTGAGAAGAAGAATCAACCTTCTTTCCCTTAGAGGAGAAGAGTTATTTCGGGGCCATTACTGAAAACTTTGGAAGCTCGGAGAAGAAACAAAGAAGAACTCGAACAGTCGAAGGCTTTCTTTCGCAGAAGACGGATGAAAAGTTTTTCTCTCAGAAACTTGGGATATATATAGAGTTCGGATGGACTCCTCGAATCCCGAAGCAATTCTCATATTTAATATTCGGTTATGATTTGGGACTACGTCAGCCTATTTACTCAGAGAAGGCGGAAAGTCAGCGAATTCAAAAAGTTTTCGTGCGAAGCAGATTCGTAGTTTTTACGCTAAGGAGCTTTCTACTCTCGACAGCTACAGATCTACGGTTTTACGCTCACAGGCTACAAGTTTATGGTTTTACGCCCGGATGCTTTTATGCTCAGTAGCTTTTACGCTCGAGAGGCTACTAACCTACGACTTTATGCTCAGAAGCTACAAATCTATGATTTCACGCTCGGTGGCTTTTACGCTCAGAGGCAACAGATCCACAACTTCACGCTCGGAAGATTTCCTTTTCAGAAGCTACAAATCTACAGTTCTACGCCCGGATGCTCTCATGCTCAGCAGCTTTTACGCTCGAGAGGCTACGAACTTATGATTTTATGCTCATCTACAGTTACAGATCTATGATTTTCCGTATATCTGAAAATATGCAGGCCAGAGTACGCGTATATCTGAACGATTCTCAAAACGATCAATTGTAAGAGTTCACACAGAAGATACTCCTTCTTGACCTCAAAATATCCTAAGTACCCAAAGCATACAGAGTTCAACATTGAAAATTACTCTTCTCCATGGGTCGATTGGAAGTTCATCCAGACTCCAGTCTGAATAGTTCATCTACAGTTCAAAATGGTGACTCAATTTTTTGACAGCCATTTCTTGCCCTATTCCAAAGGATTTTCGAGAAGTCATTCTTGAAGATGATAGTCTGAACAAGGATTCTGTTTATCAGAAGTGACAGTTCAGAATTCTATGCGGTTCCTCATTCCTAACAGCAGAACAGTTCGAATACTCGAATGCTAAGCGACTTTCTGCGCATCCTTAAGTTATGTGTAAAAGATAGGACAGGACCTAGCACTCTTTCTAACAGAGTCGGCGTAAAATTACCAGACGTGTCAAAGCTACACATATTCAAACTTCACAGCAAAATATATGGCAAGATGATCATATGCACAGAAAAAAGACGATTTTATTAAAGCATGATTAGATATGAGGGAAATCCAGTCTACAAGGGTTTTTTCTTCATTTTCATGATTACATATGAGGAAAATCCCGTCTACAAAGGATTTCCTCATCGTCGTCTGAAGATCGCACCCAGAATCTGTTCTGCCAGGTTCTCGCATGGGTGGAATTCTTCATCCATCTTCTCCAGCAGTTCATCGACTTCCACAATCGATGAACAAGAAAATTGTTAATGGCGGGAGGATACAGAACTGGGCCTGCAGAAATGATGCAGATCCCATGCTCTGTACGCCATGACAGATTGAGTTGAGGTATTTCACCCAACTCAATACCCGAGGACAGGGCTAGTTTGTCTTCTTTCGTCCATGAAAGACATGAGAAGATACAGCTTGCAAGCTGTGTGGTCAAGTGAGACCCTTCCTCTCTTCGAAAGAACAGCCATACAAAGTTGTCGATTATCCCGAGCAAAGGAGGATATGATATCCTTCCATGATCCATCGTTGCAGAGGACATTTGCTCGAAGACGCCGCCTTTTTCGGCTCCTTACATGCTGGAAGACTATCTTCCACAAATCGACCCGACGAACTCCGGCGATCATCTCTGTGTGGTAAAGGAGATATAGGAAGAACAGGTTAACTCCTCAGCCTTTATATAGGCGAGGAAGAACCCATCTAATCCCAACGGATCCCCAATAACTCCGCCATAAAGTCAGCCTCGAAGGACATGTCAGACTTGACAGTTTCATGCTCAATTCAGAGCATTTCAAATTACGAGGAAAGTTTTATGCTTCATTCAAAGTATTTCAAATTACGAGAAATTTAAAATCTTTGAAGGGGGTATTGTAGAAGCATAAAAAATATGCTGGATATCTATACGCAGCATGTTGATATTGGGCAGCGTAAAAAGATGACTTCAGAGACATCGACGTGCAAACAGAGCTTTTCCACTGAGCACAGCGTAAAATATAAGCTCAAGGACCATCCGCATAAAGCAGTATGTCCAGGCTGCTTTGGCGTAAAAAGGGTGCTACATCGCCTTTATGGCGTAGAAACTCATCCGCTTTCAATGCAGCCTTGAAGTGTATGAGGAACGCTTCGTATTCTTTAAAATGAACCTGTCAAATCGTGCAGTGAACCTGACGTCTGAACTCCTGACAAAGAGTACTGCACGACTACCCAGACGACGGCTATAATGATTGCGTGGCACAGCAACCCAAACTGTAGTTTAGTGACATCTCCTTGGCGTAAACTGCTTTTACGCATACAAAAGAATATGCTGCCTAGTTTTACACAAGCAGACGTAAGCTTCTACGCTCCGCAAAAGACAAACAGGCTGCCATGTCAAAAGCTGTTCTTCGTACAGGGCTTGAGGCACGTCTCTGCATTTAATGCACAGAGTGATGGCAGAACTCGAGGCACGTCTCTGCATTTAATACGCAAAAGGGTGGCAGACCTTCAAAACTCGCTTCTGCATTTAATGCGTAGGATAATGGCGGATCTCTGCATTTAATGCAGAAGACTTGATTAATGTCACCGAACCGTCGTTTAGTGACATCCCCTTTACGTAAACTGCTTTTACGCATACAAGGGAATACGCTGCCTAGTTTTACATAGGCAGACGTGAGCTTCTTACGCTCCGCAAAGGCAAACAGACTGCCACGTCATCAGTTGCTCTTCGTACAGGGTTCGAGGCGCGTATCTGCATTTAATGCACAGAATGATGGCAAATCTTTGAGACACGTCTCTGTATTTAATGCACAGGATGGGGGCAGATCTCTGCATTTAATGCAAAAGATTTGATTATATCCCCCAAAAGCCATAATTTTGGCTAAGACGTCCACATCATCATTTTGGCACATTACGCCAACTCAGGCCACAGTCAGAGGAGGAGGATCAGCTATCTTCTACGCCCATCCGACTTCTATGTCCACTCGGCTTCTACGCCCACCCGGCTTCTACGCTTACTCGGCTTTTATGCCCACTCGGCTTCTATGCCTACTTGGATTCTACGCCATGGTGACAGTTATTGGCTTCTACGCCAACCTCTTCTACGCGACGGATCAGTTATACGTGTTGTCTCTTAATTGACACGCGTCACACGCTCATTCAAAAGGTTATCTATACGCGGGCAATAGTTATTGTAACCATCGTGTAAAAGGGTGTTTTACTTTCCACTACTCGGTTTCTACGCTGACTGAGTGGTCACTGTCACTAAAACTCAATAAATAGAGACCTCTATTGACAGAGGTCCAAGGTCGAAAAATTGGATGGAAAATGGTGGTCGAGAGAGAAGAATCCAAAGCTCAGGCAAAGAGTAGTGGTCAACGACTTTGGCATCGAGCATCCACTCTCTTTAGCAACCTTCGAAGCTGCTTCTGTCTTCTACGGCATTTCTTCATCATCGTATGGTCCAAGGGACAAAGTGATCGACTGTAGATCAGACTCCTATAGCAATATTTACCCAGATTAAATAAATTATACTCGATATCCTCGTATAGGATTAATTGTACAATCTTGTTTGTAAATATAAGAGCGAGGTTTTCATAATAAAACCTGTCGTTTTCTTATTTCTTTCGTTTATTTATCAAACAACAAATGAGTCACAGAAAATACTAAACAATAAGCTGGAGACAAATCCAGTACAAGAGAATAACTAAGAAGCTACAAGTCCTGGGTCATCTATCTCAGTCAAGACAATATCCTCAGGCCCGTATGTGTAGGGTACCACTCCTCAGTATCATCTGGAAAAAATATAACCAGTCAGGAAAGGAGCAGAGTACATCTCTAACAGCAGTTCTAATAAATGATATAAACTATATAACATTAAATAGATGTGAATATACAAGATGCAATAATAGATACAAGAGATATATAATAAAGGAAATACTAAAAATAAATACAAGAATGAACAATATGGCAATGAACAAGAATACTAATGACTAAGTGAGTGAGTACTAGATTTAACATGTGATCGGCTTGGGAACTTGCATAAGAAACTTGCACAAGGATAAGGGCCTGGCTAATCATACGTGCGGTGTATGATCAACACTCACAAGGAACAAGACATGCACAAGGAGGGTATGATCACATATTTACACTAAAATACTCTCCACCCCCGACTGGTATAGTAGATCCTACCATAGTATGCTTTGGTACGGGATTCTATAGGAAGGTAGCTAGTCTCCCCGAGAATCAGTGTCTGTACATGTACAAGAAAAAAAAACAAGGCTTGCACAAGATACACCATATATACCAAGGAATAATATCTCATGACGAGATTCGGATATACCAATCCATGTAACCATCGTGTCAAGAAATCAAGAATATCTATACTAGATACAAGAAACATAGAGGATATCATAAATGAGAAACTATCAAAGAATGTACTCGCCTGAAGTTCGGTGAATAGTATCACAGATGTCAAGTATGGTGCCTCGAAGACCTAAATATAGAATATAATATCAATACAAGGTTTCAGAATAAAAATAAGTTAAACTAGTCAACATCTAGGTCAAAAAGTTATTTCTAAGTCTAAATAGTCAAACTAGGTCAACTTTAAGTCAAACTGGTCAAACTTGGTCAAACTAGCTATTTCTAGGTTGTATGAGTCTGTCTCTAGGATATTGGGTCCATAAACTATGAAACTAGGCCACACTTAGTTAATCTATGATACTAAGATATCGTACTGCAAGATACACAAATAATTAGATATATAATATCATATTATGCATATTCAATCAATATTAAAATACTAATCCTAATTAATATTGCTATGTGGATACCTTGGTTTTGAATCAACTTGGTATTGCACCACTAGACACTCATCTCGATACCCAACTCAAATACCTTGAGTATCCCTCAATACCTTGACATTTACCTTGGTATCTCAAGGTAATGTCACTCTAGCATATAGTTAACTACCCCACTAACTATATACTCATATGTATATATCAATCTAATATAACTTCTAGTATGTAATAATAACAACTACTAGTATATACTAATATGCATATACTAACAACCATGGTATACTAACCATCAATGCAACTAATACATATACCCTTATATACATACACACATAACTAGAGATACATAAGTAGGTATGTATATATATCCAACTACTAACTAATCAGTAATTACTGATACTTATATACGTATATGCCCATATACAAATACATACTACTAGAGATACATGAGATACATATGTATAGATAACTAGCTAACTAGATAGTACTAACTTGATAACTAAATAACTAGTTAACTAACAATAACTATTACTAATTAACTAACTAAACTAACTATTTAACTAAAATACTAAAGAAACTAACTTATCAAATTACCAACTCATATAGCTAGCCCCCCGATACCCGCTGCTGCTGCTCCTTGGCTTGTACCTGCTGCTGCTGCTCGGGCTGTTGCTGTTCCTGTTCCTGTTACTGTTGATGTTGTTGTTCCTGTTATTATTGTTGTTGCTGTTCCTGTTATTGTTACTGTTGTTGTTCCTGTTATTATTGTTATTACTGTTCCTCTTATTGTTTCCTGTCCGAGCCCCCCCTTGCACACACATAGCCTCATACATCTATATACATATATACATGACTATATATATATATATATATATGGATACCTCGTTATATATATATATACATAGATATACACTTATATATATATATATATATATATATATATATATATATATATATATATATACGCACA
Organism: Iris macrosiphon; assembly: GCA_036927795.1. Classification (NCBI taxonomy): domain Eukaryota; kingdom Viridiplantae; phylum Streptophyta; class Magnoliopsida; order Asparagales; family Iridaceae; genus Iris; species Iris macrosiphon. Next base: position 96,484,321 of record JAYESA010000013.1, on the reverse strand, counting down.
CACATATGCACTAATAGATATAGTATTCCATATGTATATATATAGCATCACATACACATATAGGTATATCAATATATACACCTATAGATCTACATAACACCTAGCTACATATACGCATACCTATATAATATACTATAGATACATACATTTATACATATATATCATACTAATATATCTCATACTAATATATATATACACAAGTCACTTTGAATTAAAAAGCAACAAAACAAACACGTGGAGTACATTACACCCGTATCACACCAGATCTATAATATGCTTGCGATACGAGTCCACCACACAATCAAACGTACCCCGAAGGATACAAGCAAGTCTAGAATACTATATATGAACACTAGGAAGAGTCAAACACACATCTACGTGTCCGTGCCAAAATGTGACATGCTCAAAGTCCCGTGTCAGAGGAAAAACTCCCAAATCAACACGTATCACCAAATTATTGGGATACGGCCTACACGTATCCAATTGTGGGCACGACACTAGTCACAAACAATCAAAAACATATCAATTTGGTCTAATTGACCAATTGATAACCACAACATGTGTCAATCTCGGAAGTCCCCCAAAATTGACATAAAATATACCATAACTTTCTCAATATGCCTTCTATGAACCTAATTCCAATTCATATGGGTAGCTTATACATGTGGGGTAGTTTCTCATGGTTAAATATCAGATTTAGAACCTAATTAAAGGATAAAAATTGAATTGTATATATTGGGAGATGGATTTTCAATACAACCTCCAAATTTGATGAAATGAGCCTCCAACTTGTAGATCTTTGCTCCTCTTTATAGATCCTTGCTTCATCCTTCTATATCCTTGCTCTACTAGTCTCCACTGGTGATTTGGAAAAGAATTGGGAAATATTTTGGTAGAGAATTGATGTGGAAATGAAAGAATTTGGTTGAGGGAAATTCTAGATCTAGATTTGAAATAAAAAAAGGAGAGAGAAAATTTCCACCCTCTTTTAAATAGGCCAGCCCCCTTAGCCCCTCTCTCAAGCTACTATGTAATGGCAAATATACATCTTGGGGCCTCTCATAAAAAAAAATAATTAGGAAGAGAAGGTTTTAGTCAAATGGTTTAATTAAATTAATCCTTCTCCTAATGAATGGGCTTCTAATTGGGCTCAATTCTAACTAATTATAAATATTGGTCCATGGATCTAATCTAACTAGTTAGGCCCACTAACACAAGTCCAAAATAATAATCTAACATCTAACAATAATTAAATAATACATTAAATAATTATACAATATGTATAATATTTAATTAATTATAAAATTATCAAAATATCCTTTTCTAAAAAATATGGTAGTGACACTAAGAGCTGTTTCTCATCGAGTGCTTCCAACTCCTTCAACCGTCGGTGATAGTTGTCATCAGTGGTTAGCCGGTTGGAGAGAGCTACTCGTAGTAAAGGGATATGGATCTCGAGTGGGAGTACCACCTCACTTCTGTACAAGGTGTATTACCAGTAGCTGTCTGGACTGTTGTACGGTAGGCCCATAGACATTCACCCAGCTTCTTGTTCCAGTCGTATTTGTTAGAAGACACAAATATCTTGAGGTGCTTGATGATGGTTTTATTGAACGCTTCTGCCAGACCGTTTGCTGCGGGTTTATAGGTCGTGGAGGCTACGTTTTTTATTCGGTTCTTGTCACATAACTGATAAAATGAGTGACTTGCAAACTGTGGACCATTGTCGTGGACGATCTAACATAGTAAGTCGAAGTCATATATGACATGATGATTGACAAAGTTAATCACGTTTGATGTTTTGACTTCAGCGAGCGGGACAACTTTCGTCCACTTGGAGAAGTAGTCGGTGATCACCAAGATGAACCGATCCCCTTTTGATGAAGGCGGACTGATTGGCCAGATGATCCATTCCGTACGCCTCAAATGACCAAGATATTACCGTTGGGTATAGGAACTGAGGTGGTTGGTGGATAAAGTCTGCGTGGACTTGGCATGCTTGGCACTTCCTTGCGTAATCAACAGCATTTGCTACCATCGTAGGCCAATAGTAGCCCATTCTCCGAAGACGGTCTTGTAGCTTCGGACCGGTTTGATGCGCCCCACAGATGACATCGTGAGCTTCGTGAAGGGCTTATTTTATCTTTGCGTTCGATAAGTGTAAACCCCCTCACCAAAAAATAGGTATTTGGTGTGTATTTTATACTTCTTGTATTTATTTTAGATTATTTTCAAACCAAATAAAACCCAATAATTTTATTAGGATACTTGATCGTGGTTTGTACATTAATAATATAGGATGGTCACAAAATCTATATCGTCCTTCATAGAAAGTAGCCTAGACAAGAGACACAATCCGTAGGATCTTTTTGTGGCACAAATATTCGACCCCTTGGCATTAGTATGACATTAGTGTAACGACCATAGATTAATTGTTAAATATTTAGTTATTATATATATAAATTAATTATGGTTATTTTTCATTCCCAACATTCTATAATTAGCATCACATAATTTCCCGTACCAAAGTAGGCAAATTCCCTTTTTATGGATTTGCGTATTATTTACAAATTCCTATTTTTGTGGATAACCATTTATTTATTTACTTAGTTAATTAGATAATGCAATTATTTTATTTATTATATCTAAATTAATTTTTAGTTATTAATAATAAAATATTTCATAAAAAATTTAGAGTATAGTATTTTATTAAAGCCTTATAAATTTTCTATAATTTATTTTGTGTGCAAATAGTATTTTTGGATTTTAACCTCATCTATATATATAAAAATATATATGTTAATAATAATGATAATAATAATAATAATAATAATAATAATATTGGTAATAAAACAAAAATAAGAAAAGAAATGAAAAGAAAAGAAAAAGAAAAAGAAAAAGAAAAGAAAAAGAAAAGATAATTTAAAACCCTAAACAAAACTAACTACCAACCTAAAACCTAAACCCATCCTAATAACTAAACCCTCCCAGCAAACAAACCCCCCCTTCCCAGCAAAATTCACGCGACCCACGTTCCCCCTTTCCCCCTATCCCTATACATACATATATATACATATACTATAACCCAAACCCTAATGCAAACCCTAAACCCTAACCTCCGCCTACATCTGACCGCCGACCAGCCCAGAGTCGCCGACTCGTCGCGCCGCCGGCGACCACCGCCGCCTTCCGTTCGCGCACCGCGCGCGTGCACAGCAGCACAGTTTTTCTTCCATCTTCAAGGTGACGTATCTCCTTCATCTGTTGTCCTTTTTACGTGAGGTTTGTTCGTGTACGTTCACAACGTGACCCTCTAGGATTTTCATTAAAGCGGCACGAGTTTTCTTATCCCGGATTGGTCAAAAAATCGACCGAAAAATGACCAGAAAACTGACCAAAATAGTTTAGAATTTTGAATCAAAAATCCTATGTTCACACCCAACTTACCATCAACCTGTGTATTATTTTCAAAAACTAATAAAAAGGTTTTTCTTCTCCATATAACCAAGATTTTTTCTATTATTTTAATTTTTGTTAATTCATTCTATGTGTAAAACTATTCAACCTCCAAATTGACCAAAAAATTAAATTTTAAAATATTAAAAATTGTGATATGGAGCGCGCCCCTCAAACGGGATCGCCCCATCGCGTACCAATTATACCGAAAGGCACATATGGTATATCCAGACGTGTGAGCTTTCGCAAAAACTGATTTGGACGCGTGTGCGCGTCTGAATTAGCCCGTATCCGCAAAAATTTCTCGTATCACGACTTTTTCAAAACACCACACCATTTAGTGTACGCTCGTCAGAATGCAACGAAACTTGCACCATTGGACTCGTGGTATCGCACTGGTCCTGTGACCCAATTTTGATACAATTCTGAGATAGTTGACCAAGCCGCCTATTTGTGGGCCCCAAGATTGATTTTTTGGGCAAAATTGTGTTCGGCTCACCGAAATCCAAAATTGGACATACCGTTGAGTTTGTAATAACATTTAGAATTTATTTGACCTATAATTTTTCCTATTTAGAGACCTTTACCCCTAACACGCTTTTGGGTGCAAAGTGGGCCGCCTGTGGACCCCACTTTGATCCAAAATTACCGTTTTGCCCCTGTGTCCAAATTGGACGAAAGGGTAGTATTTTTTAGCTATCTCGCTTATTTTGGGAACATTGGTGATGTTTATTTCCGCATCCGGAGACGTTCATTCTGAGGTCGTAGTTTCTGATCCTGTGTGCTTGACTCCTGAACGTTACACTTTGCAGCTATCTTGCAGGCAAGATACCTTGCCAAATTGCTTACAGTACTTTGCATGCTTATTATATTTTTATATGTTCATTACATGTGTGTTTTTATCTCAGTCATAATTATATACTATATATATGTTGACACACACTTGACACATAGTATCATGGAAGGGGAGGACAATCAGTAGGCGTATGGGCTATAACAACTCTGGTAAACCGTAGTATCTAGCACGCACACGGTAGTGTATCGCGCTGGTCACTACCCCCGAGGTATGTCGATTTCTGGTGTCACGCTGGTCGCTACCCCCGAGGAATGTCAATTTCTGATGTCCCTGCCATGTGTGTGAGTTATGAGAATTAGATCGAGTAGCCTACCAATGCCCATACGTCAAAAAGTTATCCTGAATATGCATTCATATAGATTGTCTTGTACAGCGTACCTACATATTTTCTACTTATTATGCATGTTTACTGTATTCAAATTAGCATGCTTCTATGTATCTTGTTACGTCCGTCTAAGGATCTGGTCCCTTTACAGGTGTAGACGATCTTGACTATTCGCAGGAGCACAGATCCGGACTTGCTACTTATCTCTTTCGAGGAGGTCTTCTCTTCGAGTCTCATCGTTCATTAGATGTACCTATTTTGTCTCTCTTATATTCTAGTTTGGCAGTGGATTTATTTCCACCCGACTATCATTCTCTGATACTTCATATTGAGATTCAGTTATATAGTAGATTGGTTATTTATTTCTATTTGATTGTGTGGATGAGATTAGTTATGCCCTGTGACTTATGAAAATATTTATACCACATGTGAGTTATTATTCATATTACAGCGTACGTGTGTATTATGGTATCCATATATTGGAGTTGCCATATACATACGACTGGCATGCTTACGTATTCCTAGTCCTACGTATTTTGGGACTGGGGTGTGACAATAAGTATCGTAGACGAAGGTCGTCATAGGACCGACGATACAATATTTTGGTCTCTGTATCATAATAGAAATGGAAGGAGCATCTTATGATTGAAGTAGCTTCCTTTGGGTTTTTAGGTAGAATTCTATAGACGACGTAGTCAATAAATGAATGCCTCAAATCTTGAATATCGGTGTTGACCTCCGTTGCATAGCTGAGGCACAAGCATATGTTGCTTTTGGGACAGACCAGCTCTTGGTCGGTCACATCGATTAGTTGATGGGTATTGTTTGTACTGCCAAGGAAGCAGAGAGCCCTGCTAGGTTTCTTTGATAGAAGGTTGGATCGAGAAAATATTGTCCTCGATGTCCCACTTGTCAACTATGGCCATAAGTTTATGATTTTGGCACTCTATCCCTCCAGGTTATTGTCTTGTCGGAGTGACGGCGTATACTAGCATCTCCATATCCTAGCCCTCTGCGAGTGCTATTATAATAACTGTCGAATTATAAAGGAATACGTCATCCTTTACCAAAGTTCAGACCTTCAGCTTTTTGGAGGTCATATCCCATCTTCGACATGAGACAGAGTGATTATTGGCTGTAATGGTGGAACAATGGTATCTCATCATTGGTTGCATTGAATATAATTCCTGACTTAGCTTGTGCAGAATAAGAAGCTCTGTGCACGGAAATACTTCAACATATACACGAAAAAATTGGCTGAGTTGTGCGCGTAGGATCAGTGCCGTATGCGCACAATTGTCTACTACGCTGAGGACCACCGCTAGCCAAGCATTTTTGTATATCGTACAGGGGAACAATGCATGTTGCCCATAAGGATTTGTTACAAAGAGAAGTACTATCGTGTGCATATAAAGTGTGATACGTCCTTGCGCTGAAGACTTACAAAGAGAAGTACTATCATAGCCTATTTTCCTTTTCCACCGCGGCTACTAATGTCGCCTTTACTGTTATGGTTGTTAGGGTTAGGACGTTTCCCCTTGTCCTCAGTGGTAGGGATATGGATTCCTAAGTTTTGGGCGTTCTTCAGCTTCTTCTCAGCATTGACAGCGCTTAGGATAAATGTCGTCCAGTCTTTAAACTGGACATAGTCCATCTAGAGGTTGTAAAACCCCTAATTCTAAAAAAAAGTATTTATCTTTTTAATTAATTAATAATTTAATTATAGTAATTATGAGCTAAATAGAGGAAATATATTTATTAAAATTTTTATTTTAGGAGATGGTGCATTTAGGAGATTTATGGAGCAATTATAAATTTTCTTAATTAATTCCATGTAGGAGACCCTGTGGGCAGTTGACAGCTTAATGGTATGCAAAAATATAATTTCTAAAATTTTCTATATATATATATATATATTTATTAAATAGAATTTAGAAAGAAAAAGAATTTAGAAATAGAATAATAAGAAAAAGAAAGAAATCAGAAAAGAAATGAAATAAAATAAAATTCTAAATGGATCAAAATCTGCCTTAATTTCTAACCCTACCTGCCCATTAGGCCCCCACGACCCGCTCAATAGAAATAGCAAGCAGCAGCGGCCGCATCTCAGCCCGCGCAGCATGAACCCCCCCTTTCTCCATCTCCCTATATATATCTATTTATATGTTATTTTTTTCCAAAATCCTAACCCTAGACCGCCTCTTCTCATCTAAACCCCGCGCCGCCGAGACTCAAGCTACCGCGACCGCCGCCGCCAGCCAGACCGTCGCCCGGAGCCGCCGTTCACCGCCGGAGTTCCTAGCCGCGCGACCGTGCGCCGCGACAGGAAATACACAGCGAAGTACCTGTGATCAAGCTCTATTTTCTGTCTCCTCGCTCGACCAAACTTGACCTCGTATTCACCGGTACGTTCACGACTTAACCCCCTTCCATATCTGTATATTAATTGACCTCGAACAACGCATAAACCTAGACGAAAACATCGACCAAGTTGGCAAAAAACGACAACTTTTGGGCATAGCAAAAAACTACGGTAACTACTTATGTTCACGGATTCGTATCTCCCACCACAGAGATCCGAATTCAATTTTTCTTTTGGGTATACGAAGACCTCTTAACCTAGTTTATTTTCTGTCAAATACAATAATTTATTAATTGCTGTGTGTAGAATTAAATTAGTTGGAAGACCCCAAAAACTAACTTTTCTAGATTTTTAGAAATTATGATACGGAGCACACCCTGCCAAACGGGACCGTCCCGTCTCGTACCAAGTGTACCAAAAGGTGCGAACGGTATACCCAAACGTGTGGGCTTTCGCAGAAACTGATTTGGACGCGTGTGCGTGTCAAAATCAGCCCATATCTGCAAAATTTTACGCAGATACGGGCATTTAGCCATGCGCATTTAGTGCACGCTAGTCAGAATGTGACAAAACTTATGACACTGGACTCGTGGTATTGCACTGGTCCCGTGACCCAATTTTTATATAATTCTGAGACAGTTGACCAAGTCGCCAATTGGCGGGCCCTACGGTTGACTTTTTGGGCAAAATTATTTTCGGCTTACCGAAATCAATATTTGGACATACCGTTGAGTTCGTACTGACTTTTAGAGTTTGTTTGTGCAGTGGCCCACATGTGGAGGCCCCTTTGACCCAAAATTATCGTTTTGCCCCTGTGTAGGAAAGTGATTTCTACCTGTTTTGCTTATTCTGGGAACGTTGGTGATGTCTATTTCAGCATCCGGAGATGTTTGTTCTGAGGCTTCTGATCCTGTGTGTTTGATATCTGACGTTATATTTTGCAGCTTCTTGCCAGGCAAGTATACCTTGCCATTGTACTATCATTCATATTCCATATGTTGCATACATCTTTATTTTCTGTCTTTAGTTCATATATTTTAACTGCTATATATAAAATACGCGTCCAAGGGAACTTGGGTGCAACGACGGTGGCGTCGTGATTGTTTTTATTTATGTATATTCATTGACATTGTTTATGAGACCGCCCCATTGTCATGAAGCATCATTAGGTTTCATTGGCCGTGACACAGTGGTTACACGAGTTGTAAGTCTCATATAGATCATGGACTGCATGACAAGTCTATCCTCCTGTACGTATGGGCCGTGCATTAGGGATAACTGCTGATAGAAACTTTGTATGCTAGAAGACTTAGCAGTTATTAGTAGTCTATGGACAGCCTATAGTAGTGTGGTGGTCCAATCCTTGTCCTTGTTTGGTTGCAGGATTGGGCTATGGTACTAAAGATAGGCTATGAACCAAATTATGTCATGGATGTGACATGCTTAGAGCATGGGGTGGGAAGAACAATAAGTACCGCATTTGGGCTCCTTTGCACTTTTCCCTTGTGCGCCCGGATTCTTCGTCGGAGAAACGGGTGGTGATGACCACTATATATTATATATTATCAAGCGGCCTCTGGCGTTCAAAAGACTACATGCTTTTTAGGCCCCTGGATCTCCAAGAGAACCATGCCAAACCCAGTTTTCAGCCAGATAACCCACTTGTGGGAAAAGTTGTTCTTAAACTGCATTCACTTAGACGGTTAGGCGACCCATTGGATATTTATTTCAGTACTTTATTGGCATGCTTCTATGTATCTTGTAATATTAAAAATTCTTTCCCTTTCTTTCAATGTCCCTCTAAGGACCTGGTCCCTTTTCAGGTGTAGATGTTCATGAGTATTCGCAGGAGCGCAGATCCAGACTGATTACTTATATTTCAAGGTTGTTTTCTCTTCGAGCCCGTGACTATTAGTGATATCCTTATATTGTGTTTGTTGTGTTGCACTTATACATTTGAGTTGGTAGTGGATTTGTTTCCATCCAACTATCATCTTTAGATACTTTGTATTGAGATCTAGTTTCATAGATATTGGTTCATTATTTATATTTGATTTTCTGTGGATGAGATTTAGATTGTACCATGTGACTTGTGATAGATTTATACCAATTGTGGATTTGATATTTATTTTATAGCGTACGCATGTGATTTGGTTTCCATATATTGGAGTTGCCATAACCATGCGGCTGGCATGCTTACGTGTCCTAGTCCTACGTATTTTAGGACTGGGGCATGACAGAGGTTGACTGCTGAAAGTAGGTTCCTCTTGCACATTTCCATTAGCGTTGCTTCGGGATTGCCAGGGGGCAATCTTAGTGCTGTCTGTCAAAATTGTTCGATGTAGTTATGAGCGAGCTCCTTTTCTCCCTGGGTGACATCCATCAGGGAAGACATCGTCATATCATGTCCTACCTCGTGGAATCTTTTGAAGAAAAGACTCGAAGAAAAGACTCTTGAGATTGCCAAATAATGATATACAATGGTCCGGCAGGCTATAGAACCAGTCGAAGACTACTCCCGCCAATGCCTCGATAAATAGTCTGGTAAGGATCGCATCATTGCAGGGTAGGTGCCTTGTTGCTGTCTCGAAGTAGCTCATGTATGTTTCGAGGGTAGGACTTTTCGTCAAACGTTTTTATATTGAAGGGCTTGTACCTGGGCGAGTACGGTACGTCCCTCCTTTCCAGTAGGTACGGTTGGTGTACTCCGAGATCACGGAGTGAGTTTTAATTACCCATGGAATCCAGTCGAGCTCAAAGTTCTCAGACCTCTTTTATTGCTTCATTAGCCTCGTCTGCTGCTAAAGGGGATGAGAAACTAGGTTGGGGAGGATTGTCGCCCGCGGGTGGAGCGGTTGTGTTTGAATCCGCGTTGGTCCCAAGATCCAAGTTAGCTTGCGCAAAGGTCCTTGCCGACTGAGAGGCCAAGTTTACCCTAATTTCTAGCATTATTTGTGTCAGGGATTGCATCGATGCATTTATGGTCTGCATCATATTCTCGAGAGCCTCAAGGCATTGTCGGTCACTTGGGATGTCATAGTCATCTCTTACCATGTATATTGTAGTTACGTGGGGAGAAATGGACGGGAAGTGGATGGCGCACTCTCTATCTCGGACCCTTGCAGTGAGCCATCTTTAAGGAAGATATGCGGCGTTGTGTCCTCCTCAGATTGGGAGATGATACTACCCCCGACGTAGGAGGCTATGTCATCTTTGCGAGAGTAGCTACCTCCAGGGATTTCAGAATCTGTTCCTTAAGAGTCATCATCTTTTTGAAATACTGGATTTTTGTGTAGGTTCAGGTGTTTTTTACCCCTATTTTGGGGAGCCCCTAGAGGTTCTGAGGAAGAACTATCCCCAGCAGCTGACAGCTTCTTCCTCAAGCGAGTGTCCTGAAAAATACTTTCCATGGGTCCTGCTGCCGGTCCTCCTAGTAGTCTTCTTCTCAACGCGCTAGTTGAGAGTGATGGACTGGAGGTGCTAGACTTCTTTCATCCTTTGGTGGAGGAGACCTTTCAATCCGAGTAACATACAACGATGGGCAGCTCCTCCCTCTCTGGCGCTTGTACCCAACCTCCGGGTTATTATCGGGCAAGTATCTTTTGGTACAATCGTTGGAAGGCCGACTGCCTGATTGTGGGTGCTGCCACTCTATTGCAGCAACACTTGATGATAATCTTAGCATAATGATGTCGTGGAGAGGGTATTTTACCGGCCGTAGTGGTTTCTCTCATTTTGTGCTTGTGATTGATCACGTTGCGCAAGTCGAGCGAGGGTTGTTCCACCTTTGCACTATTTTTATGGGCCCGGGTAGACTGAGCGCACGGGTGTGTAGGTGTTGTGTTGTCTCCCGGATCCGAGGTTCGTACAAGAACTTGCCTCAAATCGTCGGCTGAAGACTTTTGAGACCGACCCTGTCCATTTGCCGCTGGGGGATTGATGCATGGGGTAGTCTTATATAATTTTCCATTAAGGGCCCGTGTAATGATTAGCGGTGCCTCTGACAGTCGACTGACTGGACAGTTGTTCAAGCTTGGTAAGCTCAGATTATACTAGACCACTTTGACCTGGCATCCGCAGGCGTATAGTACGTAGAGTCCAAGTTTGGGTCTTCGTTGTTCTCATTGGGCTGCATAGAATCTAGGCCGCATAAGATACGATCGAAGACAGAAATTCTGCTGTTGTCTGGGCCGCATGGGACGTCTGCCTGCGGTTGTGAGCTAAGGCCGCATGAGGCTATCTGCCAGTCTTATGCGACCTCTTTCTTGGCTGCATGGAACCTGCTCCAACACCAGAACATCTGGCATCGTAGTATTTTCCTTTACTAGAGTCTGGGAGCTGAGTAGTTTCTACATCAGGTAGGGAGCCGCATGGACGTAGACGTCTTTGGTGTGCACCTGGCTATCTGCAATAGGGTGAGCGGTTAGGAACGCCCCCTCCTCAGTTGGGCGAGGCACAACAACCTTCGCTATCCACTGCCTACGGGTCTTCTTGGGCTTGGCTAGCCTTGTGGAAGGACTGCCACTTCCTTTCGAGAGCATATCCTCGAACGCTTGTTGGTCGAAGTGAACCACCACCATATTTTAAGTCCAGTCGAGCTTTGACGCATCGGACTGTGTTACTAACTTCTCAAAGGAGGAGAATGACGTCCCCACTAGAGTCACTATTATATTTTCCATTAAATATGAAAGTTTGAAAAGAAACTTGATTCAATTAAACAAACAAAAAAGAGTACAGAGAGGAGTCTTAAACAGACAATCTAAGTATAAATTTTGTGTTCTGGGGGTGACGATGGAGGGTTAGGAGTGTAGCAACTCTCTTCACTCCGTGGACGAGCCAATGCAGAAGCTCTTCCTTTTGCTTGAGCGTCGGTTTACAAATAGCCAACCGGGGGGTGGTTGTATAGGGGTAGTAACCTGTTATTTATAGTTATTCTGTGGTCGGATGGATTTTGGGCCGTATGGACGTTGGAAGTTGCCACGTGTCTTCCCTTAACAAAAATGAGTTACAACTGTGCACGAGAATCCAGACATTAGCTGTCATATGGATATTTGTTAAGATTTTCTTGTTACTGAATATTTGGATGGTTTCTAGTCCTTTGTGGGCAAGACTTGGTCAATTAGACACGTGGTCTGCCACTTGGTTGGAGAGGATCACCTTGTTACAATAAAATAATTTGGTTTGTTTGGGAATCTGGGGCATACAAAGCCAAGAATCGCAGAGACCGAATGGGGTTTGGGATGCATGGGCCAAATCCGCATGGGACGCAAGGAGTCTAGGACGCATGGGCCAGAGCCGCACGGGACGCATGAGCCAGAGACGCATGGGACGCATGGAGTCTGGGATGCATGGGCCAGAGCTGCATGGAACACATGGAGTCTGGGACGCATGGGCCAGAGATGTATAGGATGCATGGAGTCTGGGATGCATGGGCCAGAGCCACATGAGAGTCTTTTGTCGTATTGTACATGTAGTATTGTACACTTCCTGAGACTTCTTTCTTTTAGTGAGTTCATATCTTTCGAGACGTTCAGAAAATCCTCCTCTGTCAGGATTCTGTGTCAGATGTAATCTTGTTATCAGAGCGTGATGTCAGATCTATCTGCGGCCAAAAATGCCTTCGGTCGTTTGGTCCGCATGGCTATCACCTAATTGGGCAGCATGGTGATCATGCGGTCCAATTCCTGCTAAAATTTTCCCTGGGTTGCATGGTTGTTGAACGCATGGATCTAATTTTTCCATGCTTCTATAACTATAGTCAAGACTGCTCTTGCACTGTGGACCATGAAATTATATTTGTAGAGATCTAGATTACCTTATTCTTGTATCATGCTCTAGTTTCTCTTCTATTAGTTAGTTGTTTGAATTATTTTTCTTATTATATTCTCTTTAGTATGTTGTAATTAAGTTATGAAGATACTAGTTGTTCTTGTAATAGTTGAGATAATTTTTATTGAGGTCTAGACAGCATTCTATTGCCGATACTATGTCGTAGGCTAGACGTACCCACGTACTCGTGCCTGAATATCCAGGTGCGGGTCTAGACATATTTTTATGGTAGCCTATGCAGGTCTTGTCTTCGCAACTAGTATAATATCATGGTAGTACTTAGGCTTAGTCTTACTGTCACCACCCCATTTCCAGAGCCGGGTATTTTTTTTATTTTTAATTTAGTTAATTGTGGATTATTTATATTTAATTGTATTTATATTTAATTAGTGATTGCATTATTTTTTAATATTTTTATTTTGATTGTTTTAGGATTTTGGCTAGCCTCGACCCATGTCAGACCCTAGTGGACCCATGTCCGACCCAGCCCACACCCCTGTGAGACTTATTTTGAGGCTTAGAATATTTATTTTATTTTTTAGGAGGTTAGTTGGAGAGATTTGGAACTAGTTTGAGTGATTTTGGAACCCGGAACCCAAAACCAAGTGTGTAGGGGCATTTTGGGCATTTGGAAACTTGGCAACCTCCTTTATTAGTGTTTGGCCGACCCCTTTTCCCCCATTCCAGCCGCACACAGCAGGAACCAGCAGCCCTCTTCTCCCTTTCTCTTCTTCTTCATCTTCTTCTTCACTTCTTCTTCTCCACTTCTTTTTCTTCTTCCTTCCTTCTCCAAGTAAGTTCCTTCCTCCTATTTCTCTTCTTTCTTCTTCTATTCTTCTTTATGATTAACCCTAACCTTACATTCTTCCCTAACCTAGGTGGGTAGAGCCTAGATTTGGTGTTGGAGCTTGGATTTGAGGCTTGGAAGCTTGGATTGGAGGATTTGGAGCATTTTGGGGATTTTTGCTTGGGATTCCAACTCCCAAGAGGTAAACCCTAAATTTCCCCTTGTAATTACTCTTTTATAGTGTAATTAATATTTTAGAACCCTCCTAGACCCTTAGGCTACCCGTAGGAGGAAGTTGGAACTAGTTTGGGTGAGTTTAGAGACTTTAACACTAGGTTTTGTGTCAATTTCGGGTGGAATCCGAATTTGGCCCAATTTTGGGTGATGCCCTAGGTTAGATGGACCTAGGTAGACGTTGTCGGGTGTCTTGAGGGTGAGTGCGTGTCTCCGTTCGGACACGGGAAGTCGTGTCGCGGAGAAACGGGCGTTTCGGGCGAAATTGGGGCTTTTCGTCGTCGCCGATTCTAAGTGCGTGTGCGTTTCCGCCACGGGCCTAGAATCGATGCGGGAGCGCATTTTCTAGGATCTAGACATCGTTTAGGACGCGTGGGTAAATTTTGGGCCGATTCCGAGTTCGTTTGGTGTGCGTTTCAGGAGGTTTTCCGAGCCGCGCGCCACGTGTTCGTCGAAATGACCGAACGGCCATTTCGACTTGGTTTCCTCGTTTCGGGCTTGTGCGCGCGTTGGGTTAGCATCGGGGAGTGTGTGCTAGAGGTTTCGAGTTATATTTTATATATTTTTGGGTGTTTGGGCGTGTCGGGGTCGTTGGGCGTGCGTTGGTGGGCGTTGTGGGCGTGGTGTGCGTTGTGTTGTGTTTGTTTATATATATGTGTATATATATATTGTGTGTGTGTTTTTATATATATATTTATATATATATATGTGTGGTTATGTGTTTGTGAGCGTGTTAGGGAGTGCTTGTGTGAGTGTGTAGGTGAGTGTGTGAGTGAGTGCTTGTGTGAGTGTGTAGGTGAGTGTGTGAGTGAGTGCTTGTGTGAGTGTGTAGGTGAGTGTGTGTGAGTGTGAGTGAGTGTTTATAGGTATATACATATGAGTTTATATATATGTATATATATTTGTATATATATGTATGAGTGTTTATGTGTGTGCTAGTGTGTGTGAGAGTGTGTGTGTGAGGGTGTGTGCTAGTGTGAGTGAGTATGTGTGAGTGAGGATATATAGATATTAGTATATATGTTAGTGTGTGTGTGTGTGTAGATGTATAGATATATATATTAGTGTATATATATATATAGATATATGTGAGTATATGTAGATGTGTGTTTATATATATATAGAGATATGTGTTTGTGTATATGTGTGTGTGTATATTTGTGTGTGTGTGTGTTGATTTGTGTTTGAGTGTGAGTGTGTGTTAGAATGTATAAGTTAGTGTGTATATATATCTATAGAGTTATATATATATATGTATATATATATAGGGGTGTGTGTGTGTGTATGTGAGATGAGAGGGGGGGTGCCCAGCTGAACAGGGAACAGCAGCAGCAATGTGCAGCTGCAGCAGCAGCTTTGCTGCACTGTGCTGCAGCAGCAGCAGCAGAAAACTGCAACAGCAGCAGCAAAAGCAGGTGCAGTAGCAGCAAAAGCAGTGGCAGCAGCATGGGCAGCAGCATCAGCAAGCACAGAGGTAGCTACCAGCAGCTTTTAGTAGGTAGAGGATAGATGGATAGATAACTAATTAGGTAATAGATATATATATATAAGTAGATAGATAGATTGATAGATACTTGGATAGATAGATAGATTCATAGATAGTTAGAGAGATAGGTAGATAGTTAGACATTTAGATACATAAATAGAATTGTTAGATAGATAATTAGTTAGATTGATAGATTAAATAGATAGGTATTAGTTAGTTGATAGATAAATAGGTAAGTAGATAGATAAGTTGATAGATAGATAGATAGTTAACTAGATAGACTAATAGATAGATAGATAGGTAAATAACTAGTTAGATAGTTAAATTAGATACATAAGATGGATAGATATATACATAGCTAGATAGATAGATATATGAGATAGATATATTAGCTAGATAGATAGAAATATAGATAGATAGTATCATAGATAGATAGATATCTATGGATAGATAGATAGGTAGATATGGTAGATACCTATATCTATATGCATAGATATATATATAAATAGATAGATGGTTGATAGATAGGTAAATAGGTAAGATAAGTTATGGATAATTAGATAGATAGATAGATAGATATTGATAGATAGATAGCTAGGTATTTAGATAGGTAGATAGATACTAGATAGGTAGATAACTAGATTCTTAGATATACCTATCTAAGAGATATAAATATCTATATGCCTAAGTTATATACATATATAGGTGTATAGGTAAGATAATGGGTAATCGGGTAAATGTGTGTGGATAAATATATACATAGGTACATATATGCTTAGATATACATAAATATGATAGATATATATATTATCTAGCCTAGATTAATAACTAGGTATATATTCAATAGCTAGATAGCTAGTTAGAGGGGTTTTAGAGCGAAACCTCAATATCTTGAGATACCAAGGTATTTCAATACCTTAAGATAACCAAGGTATTGGGTTTCGAGCGGGGTTTTTGAGCAATAGCCTAGGATTTGTCTTGGAATGATTTTTATATGTTTATATGTATATAATTACGTGTGCTAGCATAGGTTTTAGCGGGTTTAGGCGGGGTGCGTAGCCTAGGTTGAGGTATCGGATACCGAGGGTATCCCGGTATCTCAAGGAGGCGAGTTTGAGAGTTTTCTAGCTTAATGAGCTCGGTTTGACCTAGAATTTCAGGAGCACCCTAGTTTGACCCAGACTTGACCGTAGTTGACTCGGTTGACCGCCAAAGTCAACTTTTGACCTAGTTTTGACCTAGAGTTGACTTTTTGGACCCAGAGTTGACTTTTTGACCCAGATTTCACCGGTTTGACCCGTTTGACCTAGAACGACCCTAGAAGCCTATTTTTTAGTTATTTTATATCTGTTTAACTCATTAGAACCCTGTTTAACCTTGCTTTTCGCATTAGGTTCTTGCGACACCGGTTCGGATCGCCAGTTGCTCAGGACGTCAGGCGAGTACATTCTCTGATAGTTTTCATTATCTGATGATTATTATGATTCAGCTTCTAGTATAGTATCATATGATTATTCTGGCACAACACGAGACACTGATTGATATTTCTGGATTCATTTACTTGCGACACGTACATTTCATGTTTCTGGCCTCTATTCTGGAATCACTACTGGCATCACCTACAGGCATCACTACAGGCATCATTCATGTACAGGCTGGACTCATCTTGATTTGCGTGTCGGGTCTTGGATCCACTTGTATTAGTCGGGGCGGGGGAAATACTCGAGTAGACATGTAAACATTCCTATCTGGCATCATCAGGAATCACTCCCTCTGGTCTAATCTGGAATGATAGCAGCCGCGCACCCAGTGCGCGGTGTGCCGTACTTACCCCTAGCCGTTTACATGTCGAAACAAGTATTTCAAAGACACCGAGTTCATTCTTTATAGTCTGGACTCTCATGCATTTCTTGACTTGTCTCACTTACATGTTTCTGGACTTGACTCACTACATGTTTTTCATGCTGGACTCACTACACGTTCATGTGCACGGACTTGATCTTAGCTTAGATTTCCTGTATATTGCAGTTATTACTATTTTGCTCTGATATCCATGCATCTTTACCTTATGCACCAGTGACATGTGTATATTTCTTGCTCCATACTTTATTTTATTCTTCTTGCTACTTGCTATAACTGTTTTATAGTTTTTATCATTTAAATGGAACTGCTGTTAGAGATGTACTTGCTCCAGTCCTGACTGGACATATTTTTCCAGAGTATCCGGAGGATTGGTGTCCGACTTTCTATGGACCTGAGCCTGTCGATGGTGCAGACAGGGACCCTCTAGTTTAGGGGTGATTTTCGGGTTGGTAGCCGGGATCACTAGGATCTTGTTGTTGTTTTTATTAGCTTTTAGCACCGGATTTGTCTCCGGTTTTGGATTGAGACCTTGTTTGTATATTATTTTGGATATTGTTGTATTATTATTATGGATGTTGTGGTTGTTGTAGTAGTTGGTGATGGTTAGACTTTATAGTTGTTAGTCTTCTTTGTTATCTATCGTGCTTAGATTCGTGATTGAGTACTTGTGATTATCATTTGATATTGCTCCTCCGTTTGGAGTTGAGATCTTGGCAGATTATATATATTGTTTGTGTGGTTGCCCTCCTTTTGGAGAGGTCATGCCCGATTTTTGTGTGAGATTATTATCTAGATAGTTGACCTAGACAGCGTTCTACCGCCGATGCTGCGGCGTAGGCTGGACGTACCCACGACTCATGCCCGATTTTCCGGGTGCGGGTCGTGACACATTTTTGGTGGTGGCCCATGCAGGTCTCGATTCGCAATTAGTGCGATGTCATGGTGGTACAACAACTTAGTTGTACTGCTGCGAGCCTGCTATAGGATCTAGGATCTAGGATGAGTGTGTACTCAATCACGACTAGGAACAATTCCAATCTAATTATTCTGAAATTGCTTCTTTTGAAATATTACTGTCCTTCTTTGATGATATCGTACCTTGCGCCGTATTGACTTCTTTTGATCTGTGTTCAGGATGCCTCCGAAGACACGATCCCATCGTACCGTTCCAGCAGTTGCCTCGGAGAGGTCTGCTACCTCTCGTCCAGCTCGTATTCAGGCAGCTGCTACCGCTCCACTCACCACTCCTGCGGTTGAGGGAGCCTCTGTTTCTCTCGGGGATCCTTCTCCACTTATCGATCCGAGGACTACCCCAGTCGTTCCGGTGGTTCCTCCACCACTTCCTGCTCCAGTAGATGCCGCACAGTTGTTTGAATTCTTCAGGGAGATAATGGACGCGCAGCACCGTCAGGTGGATGTGATGAGGCTGGGCATTGAGAACGCCCACCAGGTGGCCATGACGGCAGTGGATAGGGTGGCACAGGTTCAGCCACAGGCAGATCAGATTCAGCACCCGAGGCAGGGCAGTATCATTGACTTTCAGAGGATGCGGCCCAAGGAGTTCCGTGGTACAGAAGGGATCCTGTACGCGGATGACTGGATAGAGCAGATTGAGGGGATCTTCAGGCTAGCGCAGATTCCAGACAGCATGCAGATAGAGGCGGCGGGCAGTCAGATGTTCGACCTCGCTTTGACGTGGTATCGCACAGATACGAGGATTGCAGTGCCAGGGCTTACTTGGGAGGCTTTCAAGAGGCTTTTTAAGGAAAAGTTCTTCCCAGATGTGGCGCTCAGTGCTTTGGAGAGCCAGTTTGAGGCACTCGTCCAAGGGAGCATGACAGTGGACGAGTACGCAGCGGAGTTCTGCCGTCTGGGCAGATTTGTAGATGGCTTGAGTGAGGCAGCCAAGGCGAGGAAGTTTCGCAAGGGCTTGGTTATGGCGGTCAAGTCTTTGACCAGGAGCGACCGCGAGGCAACTTTTGAGCAGATAATAGGAGATGCTCAGAGAGCAGAGGATGACTTGGAGCTCAAGTCCAAGAGAGGCAGGGATGATTCAGGCAGTGCCAGTGGTAGTGCGGGACCAGCTAAGCGTCCCTATGTGGAGAAGGCAGCGCAGCAGGGTCAGGATCAGAGGGTGCCCACTTGTGCCTACTGCAGGAAGGCAGGACACACTTGGGATGTTTGTAGGAGGAGGTTGAAGGTGTGTTTGTTCTGTGGATCCGCTGCTCACCAGATGCGAGGTTGCCCCACTGCACCTCCATTGGGTGGAGCACAGGATCAGAGAGTTGGAGCTAGGCCATCTGTGGCACAGCATCAGGCCCCGCACCAGCAGATGGATACACCCCAGCAGGGCAGGGCTTATGCGTTGACGGTCGAGGAGGCCGATGCTACGGATGTCGGGTTAGCAGGTCTGTCTCTTGTTTCTTCTTCCTGTCCTTTTCCATTCCTGTGGTGTGCTTCATTAGTACCTGTTAGACTTTTTTCTTTGTGCTGTGGTAGATAGTATAGTGACCCCGATTGAGACTGTAATAACACGACCAGTAGGACCCTGATCTTGTATGTTGTTTAGGTAGAATTTCTTGACTGTGATTGTTGGGGGTTTGACCTAGAGGAGTGTGATTGACATTAAATTTCGAGGACGAAATTTTCTAAGGAGGATAGGCTTGTCACCACCCCATTTCCAGAGCCGGGTATTTTTTTTATTTTTAATTTAGTTAATTGTGGATTATTTATATTTAATTATATTTATATTTAATTAGTGATTGCATTATTTTTTAATATTTTTATTTTGATTGTTTTAGGATTTTGGCTAGCCTGGACCCATGTCAGACCCTAGTGGACCCATGTCCGACCCAGCCCACACCCCTGTGAGACTTATTTTGAGGCTTAGAATATTTATTTTATTTTTTAGGAGGTTAGTTGGAGAGATTTGGAAGTAGTTTGAGTGATTTTGGAACCCGGAACCCAAAACCAAGTGTGTAGGGGCATTTTGGGCATTTGGAAACTTGGCAACCTCCTTTATTAGTGTTTGGCCGACCCCTTTTCCCCCATTCCAGCCGCACACAGCAGGAACCAGCAGCCCTCTTCTCCCTTTCTCTTCTTCTTCATCTTCTTCTTCACTTCTTCTTCTCCACTTCTTTTTCTTCTTCCTTCCTTCTCCAAGTAAGTTCCTTCCTCCTATTTCTCTTCTTTCTTCTTCTATTCTTCTTTATGATTAACCCTAACCTTACATTCTTCCCTAACCTAGGTGGGTAGAGCCTAGATTTGGTGTTGGAGCTTGGATTTGAGGCTTGGAAGCTTGGATTGGAGGATTTGGAGCATTTTGGGGATTTTTGCTTGGGATTCCAACTCCCAAGAGGTAAACCCTAAATTTCTCCTTGTAATTACTCTTTTATAGTGTAATTAATATTTTAGAACCCTCCTAGACCCTTAGGCTACCCGTAGGAGGAAGTTGGAACTAGTTTGGGTGAGTTTAGAGACTTTAACACTAGGTTTTGTGTCAATTTCGGGTGGAATCCGAATTTGGCCCAATTTTGGGTGATACCCTAGGTTAGATGGACCTAGGTAGACGTTGTCGGGTGTCTTGAGGGTGAGTGCGTGTCTCCGTTCGGACACGGGAAGTCGTGTCGCAGAGAAACGGGCGTTTCGGGCGAAATTGGGGCTTTTCGTCGTCGCCGATTCTAAGTGCGTGTGCGTTTCCGCCACGGGCCTAGAATCGACGCGGGAGCACATTTTCTAGGATCTAGACATCGTTTAGGACGCGTGGGTAAATTTTGGGCCGATTCCGAGTTCGTTTGGTGTGCGTTTCAGGAGGTTTTCCGAGCCGCGCGCCACGTGTTCGTCGAAATGACCGAACGGCCATTTCGACTTGGTTTCCTCGTTTCGGGCTTGTGCGCGCGTTGGGTTAGCATCGGGGAGTGTGTGCTAGAGGTTTCGAGTTATGTTTTATATATTTTTGGGTGTTTGGGCGTGTCGGGGTCGTTGGGCGTGCGTTGGTGGGCGTTGTGGGCGTAGTGTGCGTTGTGTTGTGTTTGTTTATATATATGTGTATATATATATTGTGTGTGTGTTTTTATATATATATTTATATATATATGTGTGGTTATGTGTTTGTGAGCGTGTTAGGGAGTGCTTGTGTGAGTGTGTAGGTGAGTGTGTGAGTGAGTGCTTGTGTGAGTGTGTAGGTGAGTGTGTGAGTGAGTGCTTGTGTGAGTGTGTAGGTGAGTGTGTGTGAGTGTGAGTGAGTGTTTATAGGTATATACATATGAGTTTATATATATGTATATATATTTGTATATATATGTATGAGTGTTTATGTGTGTGCTAGTGTGTGTGAGAGTGTGTGTGTGAGGGTGTGTGCTAGTGTGAGTGAGTGTGTGTGAGTGAGGATATATAGATATTAGTATATATGTTAGTGTGTGTGTGTGTGTAGATGTATAGATATATATATTAGTGTATATATATATATAGATATATGTGAGTATATGTAGATGTGTGTTTATATATATATAGAGATATGTGTTTGTGTATATGTGTGTGTGTATATTTGTGTGTGTGTGTGTTGATTTGTGTTTGAGTGTGAGTGTGTGTTAGAATGTATAAGTTAGTGTGTATATATATCTATAGAGTTATATATATATATGTATATATATATAGGGGTGTGTGTGTGTGTATGTGAGATGAGAGGGGGGGGTGCCCAGCTGAACAGGGAGCAGCAGCAGCAATGTGCAGCTGCAGCAGCAGCTTTGCTGCACTGTGCTGCAGCAGCAGCAGCAGAAAACTGCAACAGCAGCAGCAAAAGCAGGTGCAGTAGCAGCAAAAGCAGTGGCAGCAGCATGGGCAGCAGCATCAGCAAGCACAGAGGTAGCTAGCAGCAGCTTTTAGTAGGTAGAGGATAGATGGATAGATAACTAATTAGGTAATAGATATATATATATATAAGTAGATAGATAGATTGATAGATACTTGGATAGATAGATAGATTCATAGATAGTTAGAGAGATAGGTAGATAGTTAGACATTTAGATACATAAATAGAATTGTTAGATAGATAATTAGTTAGATTGATAGATTAAATAGATAGGTATTAGTTAGTTGATAGATAAATAGGTAAGTAGATAGATAAGTTGATAGATAGATAGATAGTTAACTAGATAGACTAATAGATAGATAGATAGGTAAATAACTAGTTAGATAGTTAAATTAGATACATAAGATGGATGGATATATACATAGCTAGATAGATAGATATATGAGATAGATATATTAGCTAGATAGATAGAAATATAGATAGATAGTATCATAGATAGATAGATATCTATGGATAGATAGATAGGTAGATATGGTAGATACCTATATCTATATGCATAGATATATATATAAATAGATAGATGGTTGATAGATAGGTAAATAGGTAAGATAAGTTATGGATAATTAGATAGATAGATAGATAGATATTGATAGATAGATAGCTAGGTATTTAGATAGGTAGATAGATACTAGATAGGTAGATAACTAGATTCTTAGATATACCTATCTAAGAGATATAAATATCTATATGCCTAAGTTATATACATATATAGGTGTATAGGTAAGATAATGGGTAATCGGGTAAATGTGTGTGGATAAATATATACATAGGTACATATATGCTTAGATATACATAAATATGATAGATATATATATTATCTAGCCTAGATTAATAACTAGGTATATATTCAATAGCTAGATAGCTAGTTAGAGGGGTTTTAGAGCGAAACCTCAATATCTTGAGATACCAAGGTATTTCAATACCTTAAGATAACCAAGGTATTGGGTTTCGAGCGGGGTTTTTGAGCAATAGCCTAGGATTTGTCTTGGAATGATTTTTATATGTTTATATGTATATAATTACGTGTGCTAGCATAGGTTTTAGCGGGTTTAGGCGGGGTGCGTAGCCTAGGTTGAGGTATCGGATACCGAGGGTATCCCGGTATCTCAAGGAGGCGAGTTTGAGAGTTTTCTAGCTTAATGAGCTCGGTTTGACCTAGAATTTCAGGAGCACCCTAGTTTGACCCAGACTTGACCGTAGTTGACTCGGTTGACCGCCAAAGTCAACTTTTGACCTAGTTTTGACCTAGAGTTGACTTTTTGGACCCAGAGTTGACTTTTTGACCCAGATTTCACCGGTTTGACCCGTTTGACCTAGAACGACCCTAGAAGCCTATTTTTTAGTTATTTTATATCTGTTTAACTCATTAGAACCCTGTTTAACCTTGCTTTTCGCATTAGGTTCTTGCGACACCGGTTCGGATCGCCAGTTGCTCAGGACGTCAGGCGAGTACATTCTCTGATAGTTTTCATTATCTGATGATTATTATGATTCAGCTTCTAGTATAGTATCATATGATTATTCTGGCACAACACGAGACACTGATTGATATTTCTGGATTCATTTACTTGCGACACGTACATTTCATGTTTCTGGCCTCTATTCTGGAATCACTACTGGCATCACCTACAGGCATCACTACAGGCATCATTCATGTACAGGCTGGACTCATCTTGATTTGCGTGTCGGGTCTTGGATCCACTTGTATTAGTCGGGGCGGGGGAAATACTCGAGTAGACATGTAAACATTCCTATCTGGCATCATCAGGAATCACTCCCTCTGGTCTAATCTGGAATGATAGCAGCCGCGCACCCAGTGCGCGGTGTGCCGTACTTACCCCTAGCCGTTTACATGTCGAAACAAGTATTTCAAAGACACCGAGTTCATTCTTTATAGTCTGGACTCTCATGCATTTCTTGACTTGTCTCACTTACATGTTTCTGGACTTGACTCACTACATGTTTTTCATGCTGGACTCACTACACGTTCATGTGCACGGACTTGATCTTAGCTTAGATTTCCTGTATATTGCAGTTATTACTATTTTGCTCTGATATCCATGCATCTTTACCTTATGCACCAGTGACATGTGTATATTTCTTGCTCCATACTTTATTTTATTCTTCTTGCTACTTGCTATAACTGTTTTATAGTTTTTATCATTTAAATGGAACTGCTGTTAGAGATGTACTTGCTCCAGTCCTGACTGGACATATTTTTCCAGAGTATCCGGAGGATTGGTGTCCGACTTTCTATGGACCTGAGCCTGTCGATGGTGCAGACAGGGACCCTCTAGTTTAGGGGTGATTTCCGGGTTGGTAGCCGGGATCACTAGGATCTTGTTGTTGTTTTTATTAGCTTTTAGCACCGGATTTGTCTCCGGTTTTGGATTGAGACCTTGTTTGTATATTATTTTGGATATTGTTGTATTATTATTATGGATGTTGTGGTTGTTGTAGTAGTTGGTGATGGTTAGACTTTATAGTTGTTAGTCTTCTTTGTTATCTATCGTGCTTAGATTCGTGATTGAGTACTTGTGATTATCATTTGATATTGCTCCTCCGTTTGGAGTTGAGATCTTGGCAGATTATATATATTGTTTGTGTGGTTGCCCTCCTTTTGGAGAGGTCATGCCCGATTTTTGTGTGAGATTATTATCTAGATAGTTGACCTAGACAGCGTTCTACCGCCGATGCTGCGGCGTAGGCTGGACGTACCCACGACTCATGCCCGATTTTCCGGGTGCGGGTCGTGACACTTACTACTGCGAGCTTGCAATAGATTAGGATTGATCACTACTAAAATATCTTGAAATAGCAACAATTTTAGCGACGTCTTGATAAAACGTCGCTAATATTAAAGACTTGAGCGACTCCAAAATAATTATCGCTATACGTCATTGTTGGCGACACATAGCGACATTTATCGACTACACTTCAGTTTTTTTTTAAATAGTCGTTATAAGCTTCTTTAACGTCGTTAAACGTCGCTGAGTTTTTTGATTTAGCGACGTTTAACGACGTATTTACCGACGTTGCTTTTTTCGATTTTTAGCGACATTTTTAGCGATGTCTCTAACATCGCAAAGTTTTTAATTAGCGTCATTTAGCGACGTCTATTGATAACGTCGCTAATTTTTTAATTGGCGACGTTTAGCCATGTCTATTGATGACGTCGCTAAACTTTTTAATATAGGGTTCAGGATTTTATTTCCTCCTATTATGTCGATCCCCAAAAATTTGAAACCCCCCTTCCCCCCCTCCGGCGTCCTCCTCCTTCCCCCGTCCCTACCCCCCCCCACCGGCTCCCCCATAGCTCCGCTACTCCGGTTCTCCACCCCCCGAGTGCCCCCTCCTACATGGCTCCTCCCTTCCGGCGTGGCTCCTCCCTCCGACGACCTCGGACTTCTCCTCCTCCTCCTCCTCCTCTAGGTAAACCCTAACCCTATCTTTCTCTCACTCTCACAGATATAGACATGATAAACACTAACACAGACACAACACACATACACAGACACAGACATGACACACACACACTATCACAAACAAACCCTGACATAGACACGACACACACACTGACACAGACATAGACATAATACACACATACACTGACACAGACATGACATACTATCACAGACATATACTGAGAGAGACACGACACACACAGACACGACACGATATATATCCATGTAATTATTTAATTTACCATATTAACACACATTTTTGTTGTAAAATAGTATTGCATGTGTGTATTTAACTTATTTGATAAATGATAGGTATGACCATCCTAAATAGGGTTTCTATATATGTATCGGAAAATCAAGTCAGAGATTTTACTTATTCATTAATGTAGTGTGCAAGATAAATTCATAGAGGGTGTAAACCCTAACCCTAACCCTAACCCTATCTCTCTCTCTCTCACACACACAGATACAGACATCAATATTTGATAGCGGACATGACACATACGTAGACATAAACACAATACGGGATATGACATAGACACATACACTGACACGACATATCACTGACATGATACGAGATACGACACAGACCCTAACCCTAACCCTATCTCTCTTCACTAATATGACACAAGACATAACACATACCCTAACCCAAAGTTGACATATGACACAGAACCTAACCCTATCTGAGTTAATTAGACGCAGTCTTAGGTATCAAGTGAGGTATTGTACAATGCACACTTGTGCACAGTGCAGTCAGGGTGTGTGTATGTGTAGATATCTCAGTGCTACGGAAACTAACCTTATCCTAATCCTAACTTGGACACATACACACGGACACTAACACTAATGCAAACTTGGATATGTGGACACACTATCACGCATACACTAACCCTAAGACGTACACGAACACACACACACATATTTGTATTATGTTATCTCATGATATGTATGGTAAAATTATAGGACACATGGATATGAAAGGTTAGGACACGATATCGAGGATAAGGTTGTAAGCATTTTATCGAACACGGACACATGCATACATGTAAAGTGTGGATATCCAGTAGTGTATCAGTGAGTGTCAACTATGTATCCTAGACCAAAAAAAAGTTGACACTGGATATCCATGACTTGCCTTTTCAATTAGAAAGTCATGGACTAAACAAATATCAATTATGGATATCCAGGATACTGAGTTGACACTCATAGATACACTACAAGATTAGTATCCAGGATACAGAGTTGAAAGAATAAGTATTAGTGCTAGGACTAGGTGTATTAGTGCATGTAATGTATTCTTAAGTATTCTTATGTGTGTGTAGACGAGTAGACTTGTGACATGTACTGTAATTTAACTATTTTCTTAAATGATATCTATTCATCTTTGCATATCTGGAGTGAGTGTCATTTGGATAATATACACTACCAAATATTCATATGAGTATATACTTGAATGATATCTATTTATTTTTGCAGAAGTATCTAGAAATGGATATAAATTACTATCTGCGTCATATTTCGTGGATGTACAACCGTCATCCTGATGACATGTGTGGTGTACAGGATGAATTCATAGAGGGTGTACAAAAATTTCTGAAGTTTGCCAAGGCGTTCCCTCAGTACATGGACGGTACCAAAATTAAGTGTCCTTGTGTGAGATATCGCAACTTAAAATATCATCCAAAAGTGGAAGTCACATATCATTTGTACTCGAAGGATTTTACGCCGAATTACTATCAGTGGACCGTGCAATAAAAACTTGTGTCTTTAGCATCAGAGTTGGAGCCTTATGTGGAGCCGTATGTGGATGTCCACGACTACGCTGCTTACGACGATGGGTAGGTAAACATAGTTTTTGATGCGGCAGGCCTAGTTTCGATCTCGACAATTATGATGCAGCTGAGGAGGCACCGAATGTCGTTGCTATGAATTTTATGGAGTTGCTGGAGAATGCAAGGACTCCATTATATCCTGGTTGTGAGGATTATTCATTGTTGGAGGTGGTTACATGATTGTTGAGCATCAAGTCCGATTTTAACATATGGCAAGATGTTATAATCGACTGATGGATTTGATTATAGAGATCTTGCCAGAGGGTGCAAAGTTTCCTAAAGACTTCTACCGATCTAAGAGGATAGTGAGATCGCTCTAGATGGGATACGTGAAAATTAATACATGTCACAATGGATGCATGTTGTACTACAAAGACGACAAGGATGATGACGTGTGCAGATTTTGTGCTGTTGATCGCTACAAGGCCACTTGTAGAGGAAAATCTGTCGGTGCAAGAAAGCCTACCGATTTGATGCACTACTTTTCTTTGATATCGTGGTTGCAGAGGTTGTTTATGGTGAAGGAGACTACAGAAAACATGAGTTGGCACAGGCGAGAACAGATCAAAGAAGTATTGATCATCCATCTGATGTAGAAGAATAAAAGCACTTTGATTGAGAGTATCCAGATTTTGCTTCAGATTCGCGTAATGTCAGATTGGGGCTCTCCTCTGACGATTTTATCCCATTCGGACTTTCGGGCTCCCAGTATTCATATTGGCCTGTGATCGTCCTCCATAAAATCTGCCACCTTGGATATGTATGAAGACTCCGTATATGTTCCTAACCGTTATTACCCCAGGTTCGAACAATCCGAAGAGGAACATCGATGTGTATTTACAGTCGTTGATAGATTAGTTGAATCAGTTATGGAAAGTAGGTGCCAACACGTACGATATTTCTAGAAAGAAGAATTTTCAGATGAGAGCAGCACTTATGTGGACTATTAACGACTTTTCGTCCTATAAAATGTTATCAGGATGGAGCACTCTTGGTCTTCTCTCATGTCAGTATTGCATATCCGTATTGCATGGATAGCACTAAGGCTTTTCGTTTAAAACACGGAGGAAAATCATACTTCTTCGATTGTTATTGATAATTTCTGCCAAAGGATCATCCGTACCGGAGGAACAAGAATACTTTTCGTAAGGTTGTTGTGGAAAAGGCCAATCCACCGCCAAGGTGGCCCGGATACACGATATGGGAAGAGGTAAAAGATTTACCAAGTGTTATCGAAGAGCCTGCTAAGGGGTACAAGTATGCAGATTTGGTCCACCCATAACTGGACAAAAAGGAGTATATTTTGGGATATATCATATTAGAACACCAATCTAATCAGACATAATCTTGATGTCATGCATATTGAGAAGAATGTGTTTGATAACATAATTAATACTATAATGGAGGTAAAGGAGAAGACGAAAGACATTCCGAAGGCCAGGTTGGACTTAGAAGAAATATGTAGACTCCTGCGTTGCATTTGATAGAGGAGAAGAATAAAAAGTTAAAGCAGCCTAAGTCAATTTTCTCACTAGAGAAGGAGGATAAATGGAGACTTTGTAGGTGGATTCTGGATCTAAAATTTCTAGACGGGCACGTGTCGAACTTGAGAAGATGCGTCGACCTCAAGGAGAACAAACTGGCGCATATAAAGAGCCACGATTGTCACGTATTTATGGAGTGGTTATGGAATTCTTACCGCAGGTCAGTTGGGATCCATTGACAGAGCTCAATATATTCTTCAGAGATCTTTGTTCTACTAAGTTTCTCGTCGATCGTCTAGAAAAGCAAAAGAAGGACATTGCGGTAACATTGTGCAAGCTCGAGAAGGTGTTTCCTCCTGGATTCTTTGACTCTATGGAGCATTTGCCAATTCATATTTCCTATGAGGTATGTATTGGTGGTCCTGTCGGTTATAGGTAGATGTACTCGTTCGAGTGGCATCTGAATCACCTAAAGAAAAGATAAAAAATAAGGCATGGGTTGAGGGCTCTATTTGTGAAGCTTATATTCTCAAGGAGATTACAAACTTTTAATTGATGTATTTTAAACGTCACGTTGCTACTAATAGAATGAGAGCTTCGAGAAACGACAATGGATATCAGGAATGTAATGATGCAATACTGAAAGTATTCAATGCCCGAAAAGTCTTCGGGAAAAATAAAGAAGAGATATTTGAATGAAGACGAGCTAAGGGCTGCTCAGTTGTATATATTACTCAATTGCGACGAGGATAAAGTGGATAAGCTAGAGGGGTACATAATTAATACGTCCATATTTATATTATCTCAATGTAATAGTATAAGCTAATATTATACTACTAATCAGCAGTTGTTTTGTTATTTTTTAGCACATATAATGATGAGCTGAGGTCGGTTAGACCCTACATAATAGACGAAGAAGTAGAACAAGAAATAAGATATTATTTTTCTTCTTGTTTGAGCACATATATAAGGAGCTCGGTAATTACTTTTTCTATATGCACTTGCACAATAAATAACTTACTCTTACTACTTTGGTATTTAGGTCGATCGTCTAATAACACTCAAGATTGAATCTATTAGAACTCTAGCCAAGGGACCAATTACTGCTGTCAAAATATGGCCAAGTTTCTGTGTGAATGGGTATAGGTTCAAGTCAACAAATGCTCCGATCAGAGACAACTTTCTGGATCTTGATTCAACGAAAAATAGTTGTTTGTGTATCAAATCTTTGAACTACAAAGACGTCGATCTAGGCAATAATTTCTTTGGCATCTTACGAGAGATTGTGGAGTTGACATATAATTATGACACAGAACCTGCTAAGATCGTGCTATTCAAGTGTGAATGGTTCGATCCGATTCAAGATCAAGGTTGGAAAATTGACAAAGCATGGTCTTGTAGATATAAACTACAAGCATAGATATCAAGGCTATGAACCATTTATCCTATCAAGTCAGGCTTAGCTCGTGTACTTCACAACTTATCCTAGACGGGGGACAGCAAGGTCGGATAGGTGGGCAGTATGCAAGACTAAAGCTACAAATACCTTTGACATTGACAAAATAGCTTATCAAGAGGATGAACTACCTCTTGTAACAAATATTGTAGATGTGGACTCAATAAAAGTTACTCATTACACATCTAATAATGTAAAAGAGGTAGAATTATCCGAAGAGGAAGATAAAGACAAAGACGAAGTAGATGAAAGTGAAGAGGAAGAGGAAGAGGAAGAGGAAGAGGAGGACGAGGAAGGCGGACAAGATAAATTTTCTGAAGATGATTGAAAATAAAATAAATCTATTTGAACTTGTGAAATGTATTATATTTTGACTGTAGAATGTACTATCAATTTAGATTTGTGACACCATTAGTTATTTACTGTGCAATTCTATTAATGCTGTGAGATATGCATAATATTTTGACTGTAGAATGTACTATATATTTGTTTATTTATTCTATCATCATATTTTGTTACCAGGTATAAATGGACGACGGAAGCGTTAGGCAGTTCCCAAGGTAGAAGAAGGGCTCCTCCGGTACTGCCTACTGTTGGTTTTGGATCCTCGGCGCCAAGTACTCCAGTATATCGACCAGTTACATCTCCGACTATCAAGAACAAGTACCTCCTGCCATGGATTGATGATTTATTCGACCAGTTGACAGGAGCAGTAGTGTTCACAAAGATCGACTTGAGATCGGGTTATCATCAAGTGAAGGTGCGAAGAGAAGACATCCAAAAGGCAGCATTCAGGACTTGTTATGGTCACTACGAGTTCTTAGTAATGTCATTTGGGCTGACGAATGCGCCAGCTGTATTTATGAACTTGATGAACATAGTATTCCACCAATACTTAGACCAGTTCGTGGTAGTCTTCATTGACGACATTTTGGTGTACTCGAAGAGCCACGAGGAGCACGAAGAGCATCTGAGACTACTGTTAGGGACTCTAAGGAGAGAGAGGCTTTACGCCAAGCTAAGCAAATGTGAGTTTCTCCTAGATTGTGTCACTTTCCTTGGACACGTTATCTCATGAGATGGCATTTCAGTAGATCCGGCGAAGATTTCATCTGTAGAGACATGGCCAACCCCTACCAATGTCTCAGAGGTGAGGAGTTTCCTAGGACTTGTCGGATATTACCGGAGGTTCACAGAAAACTTTGTAAAGATTGCAGAGCTAATGACCCGTTTGACCCGTAAGGAGCAGGAGTTCACTTGGACAGAGGAGTATCGGAAGGCATTCGACGAGTTGAAGAAGCGCTTGACTACAGCACCTATCTTGACCATACCTTCTGGACCCGAAGGTTTCGTAATCTATAGCGATGCATCCGGGAAAGGATTAGGATGTGTCTTGATGCAGCATGGAAAGGCTGTAGCTTATGCTTCTAGACAGTTGAGGACACATGAGAAGAACTATCCCACCCACGACTTGGAGCTTGCAGCAGTAATCTTTGCCTTGAAGCTTTGGATGCACTATCTATATAGAGAAAGAGTAGAGATATTTACTGATCATAAGAGCCTAAAGTACATCTACACCCAGAAGGATCTTAATCAGAGGCAGAGACAATGGCTCGAGGTGATGACAGACTTCGAGATCGAGCTACAGTACCACCCGGAAAAGGCCAACGTAGTAGCTGACGCGTTGAGCAGAAGACCCATGGCATTCTTCATGACCACCGAACAACATATGTTGAGAGAGCAAGAGCAAATGGGTATATAGTTCGTTATGCCCGGAGTAGATGGACAATTATCGAGTTTCCAATTGCAATCAACATTAGTGGAGAGAATCAAGGCTGCTTTGCTGACAGACGCCAAATTTCAGAGGCTTAGACAGAGGACAGAGGTTGGAATGCAGACAGGACTGAGAATATATGAAGATGGGACTTTGAGATGTGGAGATCGTCTCTATGTTCCAAATAGAGAACTTTATCAGGAGTTGATGACAGAGGCACACAGTTTAACCTATTCTATTCATCCAGGAGGCATAAAGATGTACAGGGACTTGAGACAGTACTACTGGTGGCACGAAATAAAGAGGGAGATAGCACGCTTTGTAGCCAAGTGCCTGGTGTGTCAGCAAGTCAAGGCTGAGCATCAGAGATCTACAGGATTGCTTCAACCACTACCTATACCGGAGTAGAAATAGGAGCACATCACTATGGACTTTATCACGGGCTTTCCGAGGAGTCCTAGTGGCCGCAATGCAGTATGGGTAATCGTGGATAGACTCACCAAGTCCACACACATTTTACCCTTCAGAGTTGGCAGTCAACGAAGGCCTTAGCAGATATGTACATGAGGGAAATTGTACGCCTATATGGATTTCCAGTTAGCATCATGTCTGAAAAAGATACAAGGTTTATGTCTCACTTTTGGCGGAGTATGCAGGAGAGTCTCGATACTCGCCTGAAGTTTAGCACAGCATATCACCCACAAACAGATGGCCAGTCGGAGTGCACCATTCAGACGCTAGAAGACATGTTGAGAGCGTGCATGCTTGACTTCGAAGGATCATGGGAGGACCATTTACATTTGGTCGAGTTTTCCTACAACAACAGCTATCAAGCGAGCATCCAAATGGCTCCCTATGAAGCGTTGTATGGAAGGAAATGTCGTTCCCCAGTATGCTGGAGTGACATAGACGAGCGACAAATTCTCAGACCAGAGTTGGTTGTTAGTACAGTAGAAAAGGTGAAGAAGATCCAAGGGCATCTACGAGCAGCACAAGACAGACAGAAGCATTGGACGAATGCGCATCGTCGACCCTTAGAGTTTGAGGTTGGAGATCACATATTTCTAAAGATCTCGCCTACTCGAGGGACTATCAGATTCGGAGGCAGCGGAAAGCTGAGTCAGAGGTACATCGGATCATTCGACATATTAGAACGTGTTGGAGAGGTTGCTTACAGATTAGCCTTGCTGCAGACCTTGGCAGAAGTTCATGACGTCTTTCATGTATCTCAGCTGAGGAGGTACATACTAGATCCGAGTCAAGTACTTGACCACTCAGAGATCACAGTTGGTCCGAGTTTATCATACCAAGAGGAGCCTGTTGAGATTCTGGACAGGTGTGAGAAGGTACTGCGAGGACAAACTATTCCCTTAGTTCGCGTCGCATGGAGACATCATGCACCAGGCGAGTCGACTTCGGAACGCGAGAAGGATATTAGACAGCGCTATCCCCATCTCTTCGAAGGACTAGGTATGTATCAGCATTTTTAATTTCAGTCAGTAGTTCTTAACCATGCGTATGTTTAATTTTGAGGACGAAATGCTCTAAGGAGGTTAGATTGTAAACCCCCTCAACTAATTTAGGGTTTAATCTGAAATAAATCAAGAGACTAGGATTTAATTTAAATTGCATTAGATTTTATGTGAGAAATTACAAGTACCCTCTAACTATGGTGTAACCTTAGATGTTCGTCCCTCCGCCACTCCCTAGCTACACGTTATTCGAGTAAAATGATCGTCAAGTGCGTTGCATTTAAACCATTTTAAATTAAGACTAATTTTACCTCAAGCAACACTTAACCAAGCCCACCTATACTATTTTACTTTGGACCAGCCCCATCTCAATGAGACCAGACAGGCCCAAGCCGAGGTCAGCCCATAAATTCCCTATATATATAAATATGAAGTTCCTTCACTTGAAACCCTAAGAAAACCATCACCACCCTCTCCAAACCCTAGCCAAACCCTTGCTAGCACCACTACTTCTCTTCTCCGACTTTACAACCAACCCATCACCACCCCGCTGCCCCACATACACCCCGACCGTTGCCCCTATACACAGCCGACCGCTGCCCTATATACAGCCGACTGCTGCCCCACATACACCCCGACCGCTGCCCATATACACAGCCGACCGCTGCCCCATATATACCCCGACCGCTGCCCATACACAGCCGACCGCTGCCCCCATATACAGCCGCCCTTCAGCCAACCAACCCAGCCCTAGCGCAGACCAGTGGCCGACGCCAACCCAACCCCGTACATCGCTGCCGCTATCGCGCCTGCTATAGTCTCGCCGGAGTACGCCTCGACGAGAGCAGACCTTGTCCGAGCAAGCAATGTAGAGGTAACCACATCAAACCCTACTTCTTTATGTGAATATCGTAGCATCGTATCGACGTGTCTATAATTGTTGATATCAGACACCACCCTAATTATGTGCAATTTGATCAATGAATAAATAAGGGTTGGAATCTGTGTATTTATTAGCAACCCTAAGTCATGAGGCATAACGCCAAGGACTTGCATCTCCACCCTAAAACCTGTACATAGACCACGTATAATGAACATAGTAACCAAGGAACGTGTTCGCACAGAACAGCGATCGTGGTAAGACCATAACTTGAAATTATTGTCTCAAGGCTCAGGATGTTCGAGTACAGAATACGTGTGCACCTTAGATAAGCGCACATGTGACGTGGTATTCGAACAGTCGTGAACTTGCAATAATATTCAAGAAATGCGTTATAGTCATGTGAAATTAATGTTAGCATCTGATATTAGATTGTATATTATATTTGTGTTTAGGACCTTTGGATCAGCCGAAAGACACTGCAGGAACCAGCTTCTCGCATTCACAGCTTCAGGACCCAGAAATGATACCTTGCCATATTTACTGTCTAATTTAAATTATGCATATGTTGTACTATATTCTTGTTGCTTTTACTTTATACAACTGTGCGCATCCGAGATTGTCTCGGGTGCAATCGACGGATGCGTCGATGATTAGTATAAATGGACTTAGTCATTAGCAGACCCCCCTCAATGGATGATACCCTGTTATCTTCCAAGTCCTGACACTTCCACATGTATTCATAGTGACAAATCTCATGTTGGGATGCGAGTTCGCGTGATCGACTAGCTATCGCCATGTGTGACATGCATCACGGTTAGCAAAAAATTCAGGATTAATTCAGTATAGAGACTTGGCATTTAGATAAGGGATATGCACGTCGATTATTTGATCTGTATATCTACATTGGGAGGGGAAGATGACTAGTAGGCATATGGACACCCCACTCCTTTACACTGATACCGCACTCGACGGAGTAATACAGACGCATATATATATATATATATATATATATATATATATATATATATATATTCCTGATACCACGTTCCGTAGAGTGTTGGACATTACTTGATGACATTGCAGATACCGCACTTTATAGAACGTTGGACGTTATTGTATTCCTGCGCCCGCGTTATAGGGGGCATGTGTGGCATATACTAGCCGGTTGCCACGACTGGTAAATTATGTCAGCATATGTCTAGCCTACACCTTCTCATATACTCACAGTTGTCCTCATATTGCATTCACTTAGATGGTTAGCACACCTTTATTGTATTTATTTTATTCAGTATTTATATATGGCTTGTCTCTATGTATCTTGTTACGTCCGTCTGAGGACCTAGTTCCCTTCCAGATTTGAACGAGATTTTTTACCCCACAGTATATGGCCCCGGACAGGAGACAAGATTTGCCCCAGCTGAGGAGCTAGAGGTGCAGCCGTAAGAGTTTCCATGACTAGTTGGTAGGCCTTCCGCCTAGATTAGGTGCATCATTATCTAGTCAGCCGATGCCCTCGTCACTATCTTTTATATCTCATTTCAGTACTTTATTTCGTCATAGTAGTGGGTTTGTTCCCACCAGACATCTTGGTTTGTACTATGATATTTCAGACTGGTATTTATCTTCCAGCAGTTTATTCAGTACATCTTGCTCTTTATTTATGGATGAGATTAGATTACCTGTTATTGACTAATATTGTACCTGTTAGTATTATAGGACAGTGTAGCACTCTTCGTGGATCTATTAAATTGGGATATCCTCGGAGACGTGTCAGCTGGCTATTGCCACGTGGTCTGGTCCCGTGTATTTTGGGACTGGGGCGTGACACTCCTAGGACGAGTAGTTCCAGGCTTGAGACTACTCCCTCGTCTAAGTTCCTCCTGCTGACGGAACCATGAAGATAGATAAGCGTATAACGGAGGTTGAGCCAACGTCATCCCAGTATCAGTGAGATCCTCCATGCGCACCTCCGGACAAGACGAGGACGGAGATTTGGGCCGACGGTACAAAGTCAATTAGTTGGTTTAGCATCATATATATCATGAATTTCTTTATTCATCATATATTCATTGTTTCGATAAAAATAATTATCTTTGTATAGATATCGTCCATCATCGGTACAGAGACGCCTCGACCACTTTCTGAGGTACAACTATGGTGGCCCTTAGATCAACTACTCTGATGCTCCGGATGAGAGAAAGGCGTTCTAGTTTGCACACTTCAAGGTAAAAGTATATTATATCAATCATATAATTTATGCATATTATATAACTTACTAAATTACTTCTTGTAGCAAACGTATTTCTATCCACCGCACTGGGCCGAGTTGATCAAGCAGATGTTTCATGTCGTTGCCTCCAAGCTGATCTGTGATGCTTTGGATGACCAGAAGGCTCTTAATCACGAAGGAAAACCGATCCAAGGTCGGATCATGCCTGAGCAGTGGACTGCGATGAGGGCTAGATTTGACGATCTGAGGTACAAGGAAAGGTCTGAGAAGGCCAAGGCGGCTAGGCAGAAGGAAGCAAAGTGGTGTGGTGGCTCGATTCTGATGATAGACCATTTCCGTCGTTTGGTATATTTTTTATTTTAGATAAATTATTTTAATGCAAGTACGATAAAATAGTATAGGATAAAATATGTATTTTAGTAATAAATAATATTTTTAATAGGTATAGAGGGGTGAGGATGCCAACATGGTGACCGTCTTCTTGGCCACCCATCGAAAGGGCGGGAATCTCATTGATGAGAGGGTCTCGCAGACCTATGTAAGTATTACTTTACTTTGTGTTAATTTTAATATAACTTAGGAAATATGCAAATAAATATCCATGTAGTTAGTAATAAGTACCTTAGACACATTAGCAATTATCGAGTATCCAAACTTTTCTAGGCCGAGTATCTTAGGCTGCATGAGCGGGCGACTGCTAGTGCACCTACAACGGGAGAGGCTGGTACTTCCACGCATCCCTCTCCAGCTCCGTCGGTGAGCGAGCTGTGGGTGACCGCCGCTGGTGGTCTCCAGAGGGGTACGTACTACAGTACGGGATCCAATGGCGCCCTTGTTGCAATGTAGTCATCTAGGGCCTCCATAGCAAGTGCGCATTCCCTACTGCCCTCACAAGCGTCGGCCCGAGTCCAATAGACTGTTGACCGTTAGTTTGTATCTCTCTGTCACGAGTTGCTACGAAGGATGGAGAAGCAGCCCCTGTCCCAGCCACAGACGGACGATGTGACGCTCATTGCACAATTTGATATGCTCGAGCGAAGCATCATGGAGCTCAGGGATATGACAGTTAATCTTAGAGTGTTGACAGAGCGCAGCATTACGGAGCTGCAGGCATCACAGTTGTCCATGGACGAGAGGCTGACGATGATGCATGATTCAATAGTTCATAGCAGTACGAGACTGTTATCTACCATAGATTCATACAACCATCGAGTAGCAGTATTGGAGCAGATACGTCCTCCTGGTGCGCCTTCATCAACATAGACTCTACCGATGTCACTGCCTTCTTCATCGACATCGATGCCAATTTTATGGAAGCAGTATGATTTATTCTTATCCCTGATACGCAACGGTGGTCATCCTCCTGCAGATCCACAGTAGTCCTAGTTAGGATAATTTATTGATTGTTTGTGTTTTGGCCTATGATATTTGGTCATTTATGAATATTATTTATTTTGAGGCTTTCAGACTTTATTTTTTGCACTCAATTGTGTGGATATTTATTGTATTTTTTACGACGATATTTTCTCCTAACTCGGTTTGTAATCCCAATATTTTGTTTTCTTCATATTTTACTATATTATTCATATTAAATGTATGTTAATTTACCGGTATTGAGTGTTTCACCAAAGGGGTCGACGAACCCATGGAATTCAATGGAGGGTTGCTTCGGGTCTATTTATATAAATTAAGAATTCATAAACTGCAGGAAGTTTGGTTTGGAAACCATTCTATATTCTTTTTATTTATTTTCTTACTGAAAGTTTAGCGACGTTTATATACGTCGCTAAATATATCACTAAATACGTCACTAATTGGCGCTAAATACGTTGTTGAATGTCACTAAATTGCTGACATGGCAGTATTTGCTAGGTCAATATAACATTGTTAAACGTGTTGCAAAATATCGCTAAATAAAAAAATTTAGCGACAGATAGCGACACAAAACACATCGCTAATTTACCGACGTTGAGTCGCTAAAAGTCGCTGATATAAAAATATTAGCGACGCAAATATGTTGCTAGAAAATGCTGCTACACCGACGTTTTCCGATGTTTTTCCTGTCAACGACTAACTTAAACGTAATTTCCTGAAACGTCGCTAAATTTTTTTAGCGACATTTTTAGTCCATTTAGCGACATTTTCTAACGTCGCTAATTTATTTTATTCTGGTAGTGGATGGATTATAGGAAGTATGGTAATCACAAATGATGATTTCTTGAAAGATTTCTAGGATAACCCTTGAGAATCTTATTATATACTCTATTTTGAATCTATTTCCACTTGCTTTCGCTCACCTTCACATGTTTGTTGTTGAATTTAATTCTTGTATCGAGATAAATTTTATGGACTATATTGAGGTATATTCTGATGATGTATTTGGATGAGACAGTAGGAGTTATACCATCTTCCTAATTATGGAGTCTAGAGTTTATTGCAGCCATACTAGCTGGCGTGACAA
This sequence comes from Iris macrosiphon, assembly GCA_036927795.1. NCBI lineage: Eukaryota > Viridiplantae > Streptophyta > Magnoliopsida > Asparagales > Iridaceae > Iris > Iris macrosiphon. Next base: position 96,445,194 of record JAYESA010000013.1, on the reverse strand, counting down.
AATGTCATGCCCCGTCCCAAAATACGTAGGACTAGAAATACGTAACACGCCAGCCATATGTATACGAACTCCAATATATGGAAACCATACACACACGTACGCTGTACATGAATATCAAATCCACCAGTGGTAATATACTAATAACAAGTCATACGCAATCTATATCTCATCCACAGCACAAATAAATAAATAGGAAATAAATAACTGAATCTTAAAGATGAAGTATCAAAGTATGATAGTCGGATGGAAACAAATCCACTACAAATCGACTATACTAAAACTACTAAAAAGAGACGAGATAAAACTCTAATATAAGATAAATGTCTATAAAAGAAAACAACAACTAGAATATCCACCAACTGTGATGAATCAAAGATACTCTGAAGATAAGACCTCCTCAGTCTGATAAGAAGCGTCAGGTCCAGGTCCGTACACCTGTGGATACTCCTGTCCATCTATATCTGGAAAGGTACCAGGTCCTCAGAGGGACATAACAAGATACATATAAATATGCCAATAAAGTACTGAAAATAAACATCCAATGGGTCGTCTAACCATCTATGTTAATGCAGTTTGAGAACAACTTTCCAACAAGTGGGCTATCTGGCCATAAATGGGATTGGCATGACTCTCTCGGAGAATCAGGGGCCTACAAAGCATGTTGTCTTTTGAACGACATAGGCCATCAGTAATATATAGGGATCATCGCCGCCACGTATCTCCGGCGGAGCGTACGGGTTACAGAAAAAAAAGTACAAAGGAGCCCAAATGCCTTACTTGTTGTTCTCCCCACCCCATGCTCTAAGCATGTCACATCCATGATACGATGATACCTCTAAATAACTGCCACATCTACTAGCATGCAAAGTTTCTATCAACAATTATCCCTATCTGTCGCACGACCTATACGTACCAGTGGCCAGCTGAGTACGCAAGTTCGTGTCCTACATGTGACTCACATACGTGTAAGAACAGTGTCATAGCCAATGAAACATAAGAATGCCTCATGATAATGGGGTGGTCTTATAAACTAGGTCACATGCATATACATAATAAAAACAAAATACGACGCCACCGTCGTTGCACCCAAGTTTCCTTGGACGCGCAGTTTATATAGAAGTTAAAAATATATGAACTAAATAAGCATAATAAGATGCAGGTAACATAGGGAATATAAATTACAGTACAATGGCAAGGTATACTTGCCTGGTAAGTAATCTGTAAAGTGTAAGCGTCCAGATGTCAGGTACACAGGATCAGAAGCTAAGGCCTCTGAATAAACGTCTTCGGATGCTAAAATAAACATCACCAACATTTCCGGAATCAGCGAGATAGCTAAAAACACTACCCTTTCGTCCAATTTGGACACAGGGGCAAAACGGTAATTTTGGATCAAAGCGGGGTCCATTTGTGGTCCACTTTGCATCGAAAAGCGTACCAGGGGTAAAGGTCTCTAAATGGGACAAATTATAGGTCAAATAAATTCTAAATGTCATTACGAACCCAATGGTATGTCCAATTTTGGATTCCAGTAAGCCAAACAAAATTTTGCCCAAAAAGTCAACCGTGGGGCCCGCAAATCGGCGGCTTGGTCAACTGTCTCAGAATTGCGTGAAAATTGGGTCACAGTACCAGCGTGATACCACGAGTCCATTGGCGCAAGTTTTGTCGCATTCTGATGAGCATACAATAAATGGTGCAGGGTTTTACAAAAGTCGTGATATGGAGACTTTTGTGGATACGGGCTGATTCTGATGCGCACACGCGTCCGAATAAGTTTTTGCGAAAGTCCGCACGTCTGGATATACCATATGCGCCTTTCGGTGCAATTGGTATACGACAGGGCGGTCCCATTTGGCGGGACGTGCTCCGTATCACAAATTTTAAAGGTTCAAAAACAGGTTTTTTGGTGATTTTTAACTCAGTTCAATTCTGCATACAACATCAAATAAAATAATATAATTGACAGAAAATAATCTAGGTTAGGTGGTCTTCACATAGCAAAAAGAATTTCTAAGTTTGGATCTCTGGTTATAGCAGTTTTTTTCTAAGATTAAAAGTTATCATTTTTCTTCAACTTGGTCTCGGTTTTCGCCTAGGGTTATGCGTTGATCGAAGGAAACTAATACCCAGAGTTGGAAGGGGGATAGGTCGTGAACATACCGGTGAAGACGGGGTCGAATTTTGTCAAGCGAGAACGAAAATCAGCACGTGAACAGGGCTTCGCTGCTGTGAATCTGCTATCGTGGCGCGCGCGGGCATTGACGCGGATGGCGGTTTACGGAGCTGCGCGGTAGCTCCGGCGAACGGTGGCGGTGGCTCTTTGGTCGGCGGTGGCGCTCATGGTCGACGTGGAGATGGTAAGGGTTTAGGATTATATAATATAATATATATATATATATATATATGGGTAAAAGAGATATGAGCCATAGGCTCATATTCCTACATGAGCCATTGCACACGTGGACCAATAGGAATGTAGTATACTAGTGCACATGGGTGCACATGGGATAGAGAATTCTATTCCTATTGGTCCATATGTGCATGGCTCATGTAGAAATATGAGCCTATGGCTCATATCTCTTTTACCCTATATATATATATATATATATATGAAGCGGATAGGGGGGGGAAGCTTACGCGTGGGTGAGTTGGGAATAGCTGCTGCTGCTGCTGGGTTTTGGCGGGCCGGGTAGGATAGCGGGTAGGGTTTAGGGTCTTAGCAGGTATGGGTTTTAGGTTTTTATTATTCTTATTTCCTTTTTCTTTTCTTTTGTTCCTTAAATCTATTACTTGTATATATATATATATATATATATATATATATACAGAAAATTCTAGAAAATTATATTAGTGCATACAGTTAATCTATCAATCGTCCACAAGGTCTCCTACATGAAATAAATTAAGGTAAAATAATAGTTGCTCCATAAATCTCTAAATACATAATTACCTAAAAATAAAAATTTAATAAATTATATTTCTTCTAATTAACTAATAAATACTATGATTAAATTAAATAATTAATTAAATAGTTAATACGGTTTTAAAATTAGGGGTTTTACATTATACCCAACTTATAAAAATTTTGTCCTCGAAATTAAAACTAAGCCATGATAGAATAGTCAAGGATGGTATAAGATAGAAATTTACAAATTAAATTCATACTTTGGTCTACGAATAGGTACGGAAAACGTTTACGCATGTCATCCTCGCGCTCCCAAGTGGATTCTCTTGGTGAGTGATGCTTCCAAGCCACACGGACCAAGGGAATAGACTGGTTCCTCAACACCTTCTCTCGACGATCAAGGATTTCCACGGGTTGCTCTTGGTATGACAAGCTCGGCCCAATGGTGATCTCGGAATAATCGAGGATATGACTGTTATCTGCCACATATCGCCTAAGCTGCGAAACATGGAATACATCATGTACTCCCTCAAGAGAAGGTGGTAGCGTAAGTTGATACGCCACTTCTCCCACTCTCTCTAGCACGTCAAATGGTCCAATGTACCTTGGACTAAACTTGCCACGCCCTCCGAATCGAATGGTGCCTCTGGTAGGTGATATCCTCAAGAAGACATGATCGCCCTCTTTAAACTCTAAGGGACGACGATGAAGGTCTGCCCGCTACTTCTGCCTGTCTTGCGCTGCTTGCAAGTGCCCTTGTATCTTCTTTACTGTCTCAACGGTGTTGATTGCCAACTCTGGTCCCAGGATCTGACGTTCTCCCACGTCACTCCAACATACGGGAGACCTACACTTCTTCCATACAATGCTTCAAACGGAGCCATCTAGATGCTCGCTTAATAGCTATTATTATAAGAAAACTCCACAAGATGTAGGTGGTCCTTCCATGATCCTCCAAAGTCTAACATACAAGCCCTCAACATATCCTCCAGTGTCTGAATAATACGTTCGGACTGCCCATCTGTCTGCGGGTGATAAGATGTACTGAACTTCAGACGAGTCCCAAGATTCTCTTGTATGCTTCTCCAAAAGTGTGATATAAAATACGAATCCCTGTCTAATACAATACTGACCAGTATATCGTGCAATCTCATGATCTGCCTCATATATAAGTCAGTCAAAGCTTCTGTAGACTGGCAAACTCTAAAAGTCAAGAAATGGGCTGACTTGGTGAGTCGATCCACTATTACCCATACTGCATCTCTTCCACTTAGACTCTTGGGAAAAGCCATGACGAAGTCCATAGTGATGTGCTCCCACTTCCACTCAGGAATCGGAAGTGGTTGCAATAGCCCTGCTGTTCTCTGATGCTCCGCCTTTACCTATTGACATACTAGATATTTGGCTACAAAGCGAGCTATCTCTCTTTTCATCCCATGCCACTAAAAGTGCTGTCGTAAGTCACGGTACATCTTCGTGACTCCAGGATGAATAGAATATATTAAACTATGAGCTTCTGCCATCAGCTCCTGTTGAATCTCTCCATTGGGAACATAAAGACGATCACCACATCATAATGTTTCGTCATCATGAAAGCGCAATCCTATCTGCTCTCTGGCCTCTGTCCTTTCTTTCAATCTTCTAAATATGGCATCCGTAGGCAAAGCTGATTTGATCCTCTCTACTCGTGATGAATGTACTTGCAAGTTAGCTAGTATCCCATCTGCTCCTGGTAATATCACTTCTATGCCAAGCTCTTGCAAGTCCTCCAATAATTCCCTTTGTATCGTCAAGAAGTAAGCTGCTGGCTTTCGGCTTAATGCGTCTGCTACAACGTTAGCCTTGCCTGGGTGATAATGTAGCTCTATCTCAAAAACCTTCATCAACTCAAGCCATCGACGCTGCCTAATATTTAACTCCTTCTGCGTGAAGACATACTTGAGGCTTTTGTGGTTAGTATATGTCATGACCCGTACCCAAAATTTGGGCATAAGTCGTGGGTACGTCTAGCCTACACCGCAGTATCGGCGGTAGAACACTGTCTAGGTCACAATAAATACTAATATAACTCACAACCTGTAAATGATATCAACTCCATAAGGAGGATAATATACATCTCACAATATCTCATAAAGTAAACTCAATCACAACAACTATAGAAGTATAAAGGCACGATAACAGATAAGAAGGATGACATAGTCAAACACCATGTCTAAAAATAAAGATAAACCACAGTCTAGCTGTCCAACATAAAGTCTCCACAAGTCTCAACATAAACTAAGAATAAGTCTAAACATAAACTCAATAACCTCAAATAAGTCTCAGTGCATAAGATAAATACTGTCTAGATAACTGCAGGTAATATCTCTTCTAAAGGAACAGTCTCCTCTAAAATCTCTGGCGTGTAGTCTGCATCTATACCCGGTCCATAATGTGTGGTACAGAAATCCTCAAGATCCTTTGGAAAAAAATCCAGTCAGGATTGAAACAAAGTACAAGCACTAATAGCAGTTCCACATATATTGACAAAAACTATAATCCAGTGTAAAGAAATACAAGATAGATATGAATACTGGCAATAAGAAATACTGGACATAATAAAATACTGGAAATAAGGAAATACTGGAATAAAGGAATACTGGAACATCATCATCAATGTACATCTAGCAATAAAATAGAAATACAAGTGTATACTAGAACCATGAACTAGAATATAAATGAGTACTAGAATAATAACTAGAACATGTGGAGATGCTACATCAATATACTAGAGATACATGTCAAGAACCTCTAACTAAGTGTGTGAAACATCAACATATCATGTGATCGGCTTGGGACTGATTAGGCTTGCTATGTATGACTAGCTATGATTCATGTAAGGTCATGATAACCATCCGGATAGCTATGATGCAAGCAATAGTCAGGCTAATCATACATAACAGGCTATGAGGCATATAATGGTCAAGCTGCACCGACGTGAGGTGTGGGTGAGCTATGATGCATGTAGAGTTGGGTATGATCACATAAGCTACTAATATTTCCCCGTTTCCTTAGCTAGCATGATGGATTTCAAATCATGACTCCTCGTGACAGGTCTCGATAATGCCAACTCGTGTAAACAACAGTGTCGGAGTCATATACGCTATACAACTAGAATTATAGAGATAATCAACATAATAAAAACTGTCAAAGAATGTACTCGCCTGTGGTCCTTTGCTGGCAATATTAATGTCCTGGTTCCAAGGTATTGTCTGAATAATCCAACAGTCCTATAGACATATCATATAATACAATATTGCATCAGACATTACACTAACACACAGAATCAAAACACGGTGATCTCAGAGACTATGCTAGGGGTGTCATGTCTGTAGTTGCTGTGCATAACAGACAGTCAATAATACGGTCTTGCTAGTACATTGGTGTACCTATGGCAGTCTGCTAACATGCTACGTGGTCACATGTCAATGTAACTACGGGGTATCCGTGGTAACACTCGGGTCATTTAGTACCTAGACATATAATACATATTATTATCTATCATATACATTAATACTCATTAATTACATATATAATAGACATATGTATATACATACTTAATAGAATTTATACTATGTATATATATATTAAACATATACTAGGGAATACTTATTCAATACATATACATATGTATATATACTAATTTAGAATTATACTATATATATATATATATATATATATGTCTATGTGTGTGTGTGTGTGTGTGTATATACACCAATATATATTTAAATATGTACTAATACGTATGCTAATACATACATACCAATTATATCCATATACCAACATATACTAAATACACCACGGCTAATTACGTATATAATACGATGATAAAATAAGCGTATGCACGTACATGTACATGTATGCAAGAGGGAACTCGAACCTGGGTACGTGGGACGAGACATGCGCGTCGAGGTTGTCGTCGAGTCGAAGGGGTCTGCGATGACAGTGTCCAGTCGAGATGGGCTGCTCCGGTCGGGTTCAGCGAGGTCAGCGGGTCTCCGGTCGTGCAGGCTAGTCGTCGACGGAGTGGCAGCAGGTTTCGCTCGATATGGGCTTCAGGCGAACGGTCTCCGGCGTTCGTGCAGGTGAACGGGAAGGATGGCAGTCTGGTTCGGGTCTGGATGAGAACGTGACCGCAGTTCTGGTCGTCGACAGCGGCTTCACGGCGTGTTGGCGAGTCTGGATTGAGGCGAGCCGGCGGGGTGCAGGTGCAGCGGGTCAGCGCTGCCATTCTCCGGCGGTCGGGTTTACAGGGAATAAATGTGAGGGTAACGACGATGGGAGGTGGTGGTGCTGGCGGTAAGTAGTGGTTCAGCGGTGAGGGCTCAGGCCGTCGGGTTGGGCTCCGACGGTCTATGAGCAGGGGATGGCCGGACACGATGACTTAACGAGGTCGGGATAAAGATGAACAGGAGGGGTCGGCTATGTATTAGGTTTAAGGAATAGAAAATAAAAAGAAAAAATAAAGAAAAGGAGTTTATTTATGAATAGGAGTTGGTTTGACCTAGAAAAGTTTGACTTTGGTCAACTCCTTGGGAAAAGACCTTCTCATGTAGGTATTCCAAGGGCTATAATGCAAATAAATTTAAAATGAATGGCTATGATGCATTGGTTCAAGGTTTTGAAGGGCCACGGTTCAAGGAGGTTGATGTTGTATTGCACACTCTCAAAAATTATGGAAAAATATACATGAAGGGGGAAATGGGTTTATTTGCGTTTTGTGTCCAACAGGGTCGACACCTTAATGTACTTTTGCACAAAAGTGCCCAACAATTGGAAAATTGTACAAGGTGAGGTTTATGATTTAATTTTAATTAAACTAAATGCAATATGTGTTCTAAAATTAATTAGAAGTACATGGGACTGAAATTAAGTGGGACACAAGTATCATGAATGAAGTAGACTCGGAATAGAATATTATCCTAATTTGGGTTGCTAAAGATGGGTCGAGATTGTATCTCCAATTTTGATTGGAACACACAAGGATACAAAGTTTGATTTATATAGAATTAATACAATCGGTTTACGACGAATGTTCTGCGACTAAAAGGACGCACAACAAGACATAGTTATGAGTCACACAAAGATCAAAATAACAGTCTGGCACGTCTAGGACAAGGGTATGAAATCTGTTGGAAGTCAATGGCTAGTGTAGTGCTCTAATTATTGAAGCTACGGTAAAGTACAACAATCAAATAAAATCACAACAATTTAAATATAATTAATTATTATGCAATCATTTACACATTAATTATGAAAAGACGAAAATATCCCTAATCTGAAATGTGGCGGTGACAAGTCTACCCTCCTTAAAAGAATTTCATCCTCGAAATTAAAAATAAACTAGCACAAGAACAAACAATCAAACAAAGAATTATTCCTCAAGTCTCGAAGAGATACGGATACTGTTCGCACATTTTGTCCTCTCTTTCCCAGGTTGACTCGCCTGGAGAGCGATGTAGCCATGCAACACGAACCAAATAAATAGTCTGGTTCCGCAATACCTTCTCTCTACGATCCAAGATCTCAACGGGTTATTCAGGATAGCTGAGTGTCGGTCCAACTTCGATCTCCGAGTAATCTAGTACGTGACTAGGATCTGCCATGTACCTTCTTAGCTGGGACACATGGAACATGTCATGCACTCCTTCTAGAGCAGGCGGTAAGTCCAGTCTATAGGCCACTGCACAGACCCTTGCAAGAATACTGAAGGGCCCGATGTAACGTGGACTAAGCTTTCCGCCTCTACCAAAACGAATCGTGCCCCATGTCAAAGAAATCCGTAGGAACACCAAATCACCAACCTAGAACAAACAGTCTTAATACACAATCTAAAAGAAAACAATCACAAACCAAAATAACAAAACCTATACCTGAAACTCTAGGGGTCTACGGTGGCTATTGGCCCAATGCCGCTGTCTGTCCTGCGCCACTCGCAGTCTGTCTCTAATGAGTTTTACCTTTTCTGCTACATCCACGACCATTTCTGGTCCTAACAAAACTCTTTCTCCAACATCATCCCAAGATAACGGTGTACGACACCTTCGTCCATATAGAGTCTCGAATGGTGATATCTTAATGCTGGCTTGGTAGCTGTTGTTGTAAGCAAACTCTACTAGGTGTAGATAATCCTTCCAAGAACCTTCGAGATCCAAAACGCAATTGCGTAGCATGTCTCAAGAGTCTAAATAGTCCACTCAGACTGCCCGTATGTCTGGGGGTGACGCGGTACTGAACTTGAGCTGAGTACCCAAGCTAGTCTGTAAATTCCTCTAGAAATGGAAAGTAAAACGACTATCCCGATCTGAGATAATGCTTACAGGAACTCCGTATAATCTGATAATCTGCCGTACGTACATCTCTGCTAACTTCTCTATCGATGTACCAACCTTGAAAGGTAAGAAGTGGGCTGATTTGGTCAACCTATCTACGATAACCCAAATCGCGTCCTTTTCTCCTGGAGAACGTGGAAGTCCTGAAACAAAGTCCATAGTCACATGCTCCCACTTCCATTCTGAAATAGGTAAAGGTTGAAGCAATCCGCCTGGCCTCTGTCGATCTGCTTTTACCTGCTGGCATACTAAACATCTGGATACAAAGTGTGCTACCTCGTGCTTCATACCATACCACTATACGTGCTCCCTCAGATCTTGATACATCTTGTTGGCTCAGGGATGCATCGAGTACTGAGAGCGATGTGCCTTCTGTAAAATCTCTTCGCGCAGCTCTCCACTTGGCACACACATCCTCATGCCATGTCGTAAGGATCCATTATCCGCAAGAGTGAAGTCATCTGTCAATCCTGTCCGAACTTGTGCCCTGATACTCCTCAGAGTCTCATCATCATACTGTGTAGCTCTAATTCTGTCTATCAGTTTTGATTGTATTTATAATCCCCACATCTGAATCTCAACGCCTAAAACTAGTACTTTAATTCTCAAGCTCTCTAGATCAGCCAATAAGTATTTATCTGTAGTCAAGTGCATAGCCATCAGATACCTGCTCAAGGCATCGGCGATTACATTGGCCTTTCCTGGATGGTACTGTAATGAGATATCAAAGTCTTTTATCAACTCTAACCACCTTCTCTGCCTCATATTCAACTCCTTCTGTGTAAATACATACTTCAAGCTCTTTTGGTCCGTGAAGATCTCTACACGCTCTCCGTACAGATAGTGTTTCCACAGCTTTAGAGCGAAGAAAACTGCTGCTAACTCCAAATCGTGGGTGGGGTGTAGAAGCATGAAAAATATGCTGGAGTATTATACGTGTAACACCCCTAACATACATGAAGCACGCATAAAACAGAAGCTTCAGCGCAGTGTGGCATAAAATATGACTTCAGAGCTGCCCGCGTAAAGCAGCACTTCAAGGCTGTTTTCATGTAAAAGGTTGCTACACCTCCCTCCGACGTAAACTATGTCCGCTTTTAAGGCAGCGTGAAGTTGTACGAGAAACTCTTCGTATTCCTCGAATGAACCTGTCAGACAGAACAGTGAACCTGACTCCTGACAAAGAGTACTGTACGACTATCGAGAGGACGGCTGTAATGATGATTCTACACAGAGGCCCAGGTTGTCGTTTAGTGGCATATCCTTGATACAAGTCATTTTTATGCACTCAAAGAATAAGCTGCCTATTTTACACAGGCAGAAATGAGCCTTTACACTCAAGATGAGACGAAATCAGACGCCACGTCAAAAGCTGTTCTTCGTACAGAATTCGAGACATATCTCTGCAGTTAATGCGCGAGATGGGCGCAGATCTCTGCATTTAATGCATGAGATTTTGTTCTATTTTTAATGATTGGGAGAGCTAAAACTAGGGTTAATACGCTCACATCACTATCCCTGCATGTTACGCCAACCAGGCTATTTTTAACTATTGGAGTACGCCGTATGCTATCTCCTCGAAATACGCTAACTCAGGCTATATTTGTAAAGGTACGTGACAAGGCTATTTGGCCCAGAATATGCTCAAAACCTCAGTCAAGAAGGACAATTGGCTAGTTTACACTGGTTACCTAGTATTTATGCATCATCAAGCTTTGAGCAGAACTTGGCTTTTACGCCAACACAATAGCTATTTGGCTTTTACGCCAACAGGACAGCTTCTTGGCTTTTACGCCAATAAGACAGCTATTTGGCTTTTATGCCAACGAGATAGTTATTTGGCTTTTATGCCAACCATCTCTACGCGAGGGAAAGTTACCTATGTGGCTTGCATGCCATGATCTTCGATGAGCGATTATACGCATTTACCTCATAATGGGACTCGCGTCACACACGGATTCAGGAGATTATTCAGATGTGGGTAGTAGTTATTATAACCACCGCGTAAAAGGTGCAACTCTCTCCACTAATTGGCTTCTACGCCAACTGGACAGTTACTGTGACTGAGTTCTATAAATAGAAACCTCCGGTCACAGGAGATAAAAAAGGTCGGGGGAAGGTGGTGAAAAATCAGAGAGAGAGAATACATAAAGACAGTGTTGATTGACAACTTTGACTACGAGAGTTCAATCCCTCCTGCAATCTTTGAAGCTTCTTCTTCTTCTACAACACTTCTTCATCATCGTGTGGTCCAAGGGACAAAGTGATCGACCGCATATCAGACTCCTATAGCAATATTTCCCCAGAATTTTTTTTTTACTTAACATCCTCGTATAGGATTAATTGTACTCTTTTTTCTTGTTTGTAAACAAAGAAAGGGTTTCGTATAAACCTAGTTTTTTTCTTCTGTTTATCATCAAACACAAGATGCCGACTCTGCTGGGGACTACTTTCTCATCTGACGAGAAAGCTATTGATCAACACGATGTTGTATCCGTCGGATCAACGAAGAAGACTTTGGTCATCCAATTCGACCAATCGGCTTATGAAGACATGCTTCGAGCAGGGGGTAGCTCTTATTCCCTCTCTGTCCAGGATAATAGGAAGCTGCGTAAAGTATGGATGCCCCGGACATCCTCTACCCTTCCTGCAGACTCTCTCTCTCCACTCAACAAGGTTGTGATATCACAACCTATATGCTCTGTGCGTAAAAATTCGTCCCCCGTCTGTGACGTGGCAGAAAAAGCTTCTGGCAATGCCCCAGTGCCAATCTAGAAGTCTAGAACGCGCTCTGCGCGTAAAAACCCGTCTCCCGTCTGTGACATGGCAGACAAAATTTCTAGCAAGGCCTCAGTGCCCGTGAAAAATTTTTAAATATGCCCTGCACGTAAAAATATATCTCCCATCTGTGATGTGGCAGGTGGACCTGTCACGACCCGCACTCGGAATAGGGGTACGAGAGCGTGGGTACGTCCAGCCTACGCCGCAGCATCGACGGTAGAACGCTGTCTAGGTTATGTAACTATCTAATCAATCTCACATGAATATACAACTCCATAAGGAGACATGGATATCACAATATAATGCTAAAAATACTCAATCACATAAGCTGCAATAAAATACAAGACAAGTCTAACGACAAAATAACCATACCTGCAATCAATAACATCCAATCCCCAAGTGTGTCAGAAACAAGTCCACTATGTCACAGTCTGGAAAAATATATCCAGTCAGGATTGGAACGAAATACAGCTCTAACAGCAGTTCTATATATATTGATAAACTATAATACAGTGTAAAGAAATACAGACAGATATAAAAAGTGGCAATAAAGAATACTGACGAGCATGGATATACTGGAAACAGAAATACTGGAATAAGGAATACTGGAGCATATAATGTACATCTAGAAATATAATAGAAATCCAAGTACATGCTAGAATAATGAACTGGTATGTAAAGGTGTACAAGAACAATAACTAGAGTATGTGGGAATGCTAGATCAATACACTAGAGATACATGTCAAGAATCATCTAACTAAGTGTGTGAAATATCAGCATATTAAGTGATCGGCTTGGGACTGATAAGACTCATTACATTGGTTAGCGATCATCCCTGAGGTCAAGCTAATCCATCCAGATAGCTATGATGCGAGTAATAGTCAGGCTAACCACATATAACAGCGATGAGGCATGTAATGGTAAGGCTGCACCGACGTGGGGCGTGGGTGAGCTATGATGCATGTAAAGTTGGGTATGATCACATAAGCTACTAATATTTCCCCATTTTTTCCCAGCTGGCACGATGGATTCCAGATCATGACTCCTCGTCACAGGTCTCAATGATGCCAACTCGTGTAAAGAATAGTGTCAGAGTCATGTACGCTATACAACAAAAGTTATAGAAATAATCAACATAATAGAAACTGTCAGAGAATGTACTAGCTTGGGGTCCTTAGTTGTCAATACCAATGTCCTGCTCCTGAAGTCTCGCAGGACGATCCAATAGTCCTATACACATATAATAAAATATAATATTTGTATCAGATGTTACACTAACACAATCATAATACATTGAACTCAGGGGCTATGCCAGGTATGGCACTGGTCAACTAGGGTCAAGTGTGCGACTGATTTCACGGGTGTCGCGTCTGAAATTGCTGTGCAAGACAGACGGTCAATAATACGGGTCTTGCCAGTACGTCAGTGTACCTATGGTAGTCTGCTATCATACTACATGGCACAGGTCAATGTAACTTTGGGGTATCCGTAATTATATTAGGGTCATCTAGTACATGGGTATATAATACCTATTATCATTTATCATAGCCATTAATACTAACTAATTTCAAGTATAATGGATATATGCATTTAGATATACTTAAATAGAATTAATACTACGTACGTATACATATTAAACATGTATTAGGGTACATACACCATACATATACGTATGTACATATATACTAGTTGAGAATATACTATATATATATATATACATATATATACCAAAAATATATTTAAGGCATATACTAAATAAATATACAAAAACATATATACGTATACATACTAAATATATACACATACTATACCAATAGAGAAATACTAATACATTCACATATACACTACACACATATGTATACGTGTACGTGTACGCGAGGGAAGGATCGAACCTGAGCACGGACACTGCGTGTCCTACTCCCTTCTTGCAGACATGGAAATGGATGTTCCCAACTCGACTGCTACATGCATGCTCGTGGCGTCGTGGACATGAAGCAACATGGGACAGTTAGAAGATCTCTCTTATCAGAATTTAAACCGGAAGGATGACTTGAACTTCACGGATCGGTGATCGTTTAAGTCGAACAAAAAATCCTTCTCTGAGGTACTTTACCAAGCACCGAATCATCGCTGGAGCACGTCGATACTACCATCGTCGTCGATGCCTCTACAGTCGCCGTCAAGGAGGAGAACGTCTGCCGCTGAAGTTTTGCCGAGAAGTTCGTCGGAGCACCGAGGTCGTCGTCTCCGTTGTTGTGGTGTTCGTCGACCGCTGTGGAACTCACGGTGGAGTCTCTGTCGTCGTCTTTGTCAAAGCGTTGGACCACCGGAGAAGGAAGCACCTTCGTTGATCGTGGAGAAGTAGATCACCGTCACTGGAGTCGTCGAAGTTGCTGATGTGCTTCGTCGAGATGTTATCGGCTGGTGGTTGGCTGGAGGAAGGATGAAGCGGGTGGGAACGCCGGAGTTGCAGGCGGGTCGCTGACGGGATGACGGCGTCGGGTTCAGTCGGCGAGGGGACTGCGGGCTTGCCGTGGTCCTGTGGGTCAAATTTATCGCTGCTCCGGTGATGAGGAGGACGGGGAGTGGCGGTGATGATTTATCGGGCGTTCAGTGCAGGCGAAGGAAATGTAACAGTGTTCTGGTGGAGAGATGATGTTCAGGCGACGTCGTCCCGGCGGTGGAGTGGTGCAGCAGTTCAGCCGAGGAAGGAGGCCGTGATCCGGCTGGGGAGTGGCTCGGTTCACCTTGGAGTTTAGGGTTGAGGTGGTGATGAATAAATTCAATGGGGATAGTGGTTTTTGTATATGGAAAAGAGGTTGATGGTGGCCTCCTAGGGATTAGGGCCGGCCAAGTCTTGGGATGGGGTTGCTTTGGAAAAAGGGTTGAGGTGTATTTATATATAATGGAGAGGATGTTGTGTGGTGATGATGGCTCCATTTAAAATGGAAGGCCTAGATTCAACATGGAGAAAAATGCAAACAAAAGGAGAAGAGAGAGGTTGGGTTGACTAGTCAAAGATAGGGGGGTTGGTTTCTTCATTTGGTTTAAACCAATTGGATGGTGACACAACATTGCAGTTTCGCAATTAAGCCCCAATAATTGGAAAATTGCACAGAAGTGGGTTTTGGAATTTAATTGATTAAACTAAATGCAATTGGTGTTCTAAAATTTATTGGAAGTACAAGGGGCTGAAATAAGGTCGGGTCACAAATATCATTAGTGAAGAACACTCAGAACAGAATATTACCCTAATTTGGGTTACACGAAAATGGGTCAAGATTGCCTCCAATTTCGATTGGAACGCACAACGATATAAAATTAGAATTTATTTAGAAATTTAAATAAACGTCCGTGACGAATATTGTGCGGCTAAAATGAAGTACAAGAGAGCATAATTACGAGTTACGAAAATGTCAGAATGGAAGGCGGGCATGTCTAGGACATGGTTGTAAAATTTGTTGGAAGGCAAAGGCTAGGGTAGCGCTCCAAATATCGAAGCAACGGTAAGGCGCAACAATGAAATAAAAATTACGGCAATTTAAATATAATCAAATATTATACAATCCTTTATACATTAATTATGAAAAGACGAAAATACCACTAATCCGAAATATGGGGTGACAAGTCTACCCTTCTTAAAAGAATTTCGTCCTCAAAATTTAAGATCCTCAACAATAGTATTTATTTATTCATTTTCCATCAAAATTTTAAATTCATCGAATCACATAATCATGAAGTGAATCCATATTGCTACTTCACAAAATTTCTTTCCAAATTATATAAGTATCATATTCCCGCAAACCTTTAAAATTATAAAAATCAAATTCCATTCTTATCAAAATCTCCTCAAAAAATTTATGTTAATCACTAAATACAAAACTTAATATTCAATACTCTAATTTAAATACACCCAATGTATATTTATAAAAATTAAAAATCTCGTCCAAAAGTTTGTATTTGAACACTAACCAATTAATCATCTTACTCCTCAAATTTTGAGTGAATCACTAAATACAAATTTTACTATCCAATCCTTTGATTGAAAATCCAGTCAATGCACGTTTATAAAAATTTAAAAATCTTTTCCCAAAATTTGAATTCAACACTAATCCATTAGTGATCTTAATCCTCGATTTCTTTTTCCACACAATACTCAAATAATATAATACTTGCAAAATCCTCAATTGTAATTTTTAAAATAAATCTATACCTTGCGGTCAAATAAATACAATAATAATCTTCTTAATTTCCTCAAAATTTAATGACAAATTCAATCATTTTATAATCTTCATAAAATCAACGTTTTAACAAGATCGCCAATCCTGTCATATTAAGTTCTCAACTCTTTGTTTAAATTAATGTTTATCCTCGAAATTTAAGGCACATTGTCTCTCTTTGCCAAACCATAATCTCTTCATTAATTCTTCACTATGGTCAAACCCTCAACAATCAAGGTCCAAGAAAATTCTTTCTACAGTCATACAACACGCAATACAACACGCAATCTAGATAAAATATGCAATCTAGATAAAACATGCATGGTTATGGTCTCTTTGTCATGGTATTAAAGTCTCTGTCGGGGTGTACTACTAGCTATATTCTAACAAAAAAATCATGAATACAAGCTACGGTACTAAGGAATCAGTCAATCAATCAAACAGGAAAGGACAGAAGGAAAGAAAAGAACAAAACCTGCTAACACGTCACCTGCAGTATCTTCTATTTCTAACATACACTTAACTCTGGCACATTCACTAACTAATTCCTATTCTTGTACACTGATACCCATATCAATTAATTATTAGTCCACAAGACATCGATGAATACATCCTCATTGCATACACCTGTCTATTGATACCTAAATCTGATACCAAAAATCTCTAATATAACCATGGTTTAATAATGCATCCAAAGTTTGATACCTCTATCTCTTTAGTACCATAGTTTTTACTACAAGCACACTCACTGCTAGCTCTCTTACCTACTATAATTGTTTATACTATTTGTTCTTATCACTCAAGTACACGTCAAGTGCAACACACCATACTAAGTACTGCTCTCTCTAATACAACTCTAGATGGACACCCAAGTCAGTCTGCAGTGCCATCTCAATCATGCTCAAGTCAACGGATCCTTATACATGTATATCATCTACTCAGATACTAATATATATTTCTTATCCACCATAAAATTTTATCCTCATAATAAAATCATAAAAATTTAACTTTTTAAACAATTTAAAATAAAAAGTGTATACTTTCCTCATGGGTCAAATATTCAATATTGAAATCAAATTTTAATCACTTCCCAAAAATCCTTATAGCTTTAACTATGTTTATTGGATTGAATTGAACCCTCAAAAATTTAATGACATAAATCTCAACTCCTCCATAATTCTTAAAAATTAAAATTTATTTCCACTCTTCAATTTATAAATTGAAATCCACAAGCATATATATAAATACTCACGGTCTCTAATACTCAAAGTGCACACTAATACACCAATCGTCTACAACTCTCAACTGTGTACTGAAATTGTACTACCCGAATTACTTGCACTATTACTTCCAAATGATCAAAGTTATCATCACACGTATTTTCTCCAATGAGTTTCTATCTATATTAACTGATATACTAATTTAACATTATCGTACAAGGCACTTACTATTAGCACCTTGCTCAACTAATCCTCGATATAGAATCATTAGTACCCTTGGTATGATGACACTATCTTCATTATTGGATCATCTCATCAAACTTATTAGAACTCACGATTACTTGCACCTTCTATAACACCCATGTTTTACTTTACTCTCATGGGCAAGTATATGGTTCCTCATCTCGATCAATGTATATGTATTTTCCTTTAATCTCTTACAGCCTGTTAAACTAATATGTGATACGTTTTACCACTTTTATTACCAATCCTGATATTTCTCTACTCATGACATCTCATTAAAACCCTTTATGCATATACATTTCTTTATTCTTAACACCCCCAGTATCAATCATCAAATTAAACATCATGCTCCATAATTCCTTGATACTTAATTGTTTACATAGATCATCCAACTACATAAATTCATGACTAGCCAGGACGAGCATGCTGGCTCTGATACTAACTCTTGGAACTATCACTGATACTCTATACTCTCCTTCTACTTATAGTACTATAATGACACCTATCCTAGAGCTATTGCTACAAGGTACTATGCTATGGGTTAACTCTAGATTAATGCCTTCTGCTCACATGTCCAACTAGAAAACACTTACAAACTCACAAGCATCACTCAGTCAATACTAATACTCAAGACACAGACATAATTTACAAGTCACTAATTATCATAATTAACAAGGAATCCTCAAAGAATAGAAGCTCAAAAGGAACTGGATTGAGGATTGAAGGTATTTCTACTGCTAGCAACCAAAAGAAGCGATGGAATAAAGTCCTGTAATAACAGAAATAGATAAGTGGTGAGATGATACTTTAAGAACTAATTTAAGATACAACCTGATAATCATACACGTCTGTCCGAAATCATGACACTCAGAATCCTCGCCACGCTAGTAAGCATAGGTGCGATAACGACAGGTTCCATAACTAAGGTATGCAACTCTATAATCATCTCATCTAGAATCCTCGCCACGCCAACCGGTATGGCTGCAAAAGACTCTAAGTTTCATAACTACAATATGTACATCCAAGTCAGGTTCCTACGTTCTCGTCACGACAGCTAGTATGGCTGTGATAAACTCTAGGTTCCATAACCAAAGTAGACGTTTTATCTTTCTCACTATCCTCATCAATATATGCCATCAGATGATACCATAAATTTTAGCTCGTAAAATTTATCTCGATATAAAATCAACTCAACAATGATACCAAGAATTTAAAGTTAACAACTGGTCAACAAGAATCAAAATCAATATCAACAAGCGAGAACAGACAAAAATAAGGGGAAAGGAATTAAATTTGAATTCATAATGAGATTCTCAAGGGTCATCCAAGGAATCTCTCAAATAAATTATGATTGAGTATCCTCTCTCATCCTAGTATCCTTTGTCCTATATCTTATTGCAGGCATACGGTAGTATAACTAATACGTCGCTCTACCACGACATCGCACAACTTGCGAAGTCTGACCTGCATGGGCCACCACTAAAAATGTGTCACGACCCGTACCCGGTATAGGGGTACGAGAGCGTGGGTATGTCCAGCCTACGCCACACCATCGGCGGTAGAACGCTGTCTAAGTCATGTAACTATCTAATCAATCTCACATGAATATACAACTCCATAAGGAGACATGGATATCACAACATAATGCTGAAAATACTCAATCACATAAGCTAAAGCACGATAAGATATCGAAGCAAGCAATAAAATACAAGACAAGTATAACGACAAAATAATCATACCTGCAATCAATAACATCCAATCCCCAAGTGTGTCGGAAACAAGTCCACTATGTCACAGTCTGGAAAAATATATCCAGTCAGGATTGGAACAAAATACACCTCTAACAGCAGTTCCACATATATTGATAAAACTATAATATAGTGTAAAGAAATACAGACAGATATAAAAACTGGCAATATGGAATACTGACGAGCATGGATATACTGGAAACAGAAATACTGGAATAAAGAATACTGGAGCATATAATGTACAACAAGAAATGAAATAAAAATCCAAGTACACGCTAGAATAATGAACTGGTATGTAAAGATGTACAAGAACAATAACTAGAACATGTGGGGATGCTAGATCAATACACTAGAGATACATGTCAAGAATCATCTAACTAAGTGTATAAAATATCAGCATATCATGTGATCGACTTGGGACTGATAAGACTCATTACATTGGTTAGCGATCATCCCTGAGATTAGGCTAATCCATCCGGATAGCTATAATATGAGTAATAGTCAGGCTAACCACATGTAACAGCGATGAGGCATGTAATGGTAAGGCTGTACCGACATAAGGCGTGGGTGAGCTATAATGCATATAAAGTTGGGTATGATCACATAAGCTACTAATATTTCCCCATTTTTCCCCAGCTAGCACGATGGATTCCAGATCACGACTCCTCGTGACAGGTCTCAATGATGCCAACTCGTATAAAAAATAGCGTCAGAGTCATGTACGCTATACAAAAAGAGTTATAGAAATAATCAACATAATGAAAACTGTCAGAGAATGTACTCGCCTGGGGTCCTTAGCTGTCAATACCAATGTCCTACTCCTGAAGTCTTACTGGACGATCCAATAGTCCTATACACATATAATAAAATATAATATTTGCATCAGACGTTACACTAACACAATCATAATACATTAAACTCAGGGGCTATGCCAGGTATGGCACTGGTCAACTAAGGTCAAGTGTGCAACTGATTTCACGGGTGTCGCGGCTGAAATTGCTGTGCAAGATAGACGGTCAATGATACGGGTCTTGCCAGTACGTCAGTGTACCTATGGTAGTCTGCTATCATACTACATGGCACAGGTCAATGTAACTACGGGGTATCCGTAATTACATTAGGGTCATCTAGTACATGGGTATATAATACCTATTATCATTTATCATAGCCATTAATACTAACTAATTTCAAGTATAATAGATATATGCATTTAGATATACTTAAATAGAATTAATACTATGTACGTACATATATTAAACATGTATTAGGGTACATGCACCATACATATACGTATGTACATATATACTGGTTGAGAATATACTATATATATATATATATATATATATATATATACATATATATGCCAAAAATATATTTAAGGCATATACTAAATAAATATACAAAAACATATATACGTATACCAATAAATAAAATACATACTAAATATATACACATACTATACCAATAGAGAAATACTAATACATTCACATATACACTACACACATATGTATACGCGTACGTGTACGCGAGGGAAGGATCGAACCTGAGCACGGACACGAGCAACTGCGTGTCCTACTCCCTTCTTGCAGACATAGAAATGGATGTTCCCAACTCGACTGCTATATGCGTGCTCGTGGCGTCGTGGACATGAAGCAACATGGGACGGTTAAAAGATCTCTCTGATCAGAATTCAAACCGGAACGATGACTTAAACTTCACGAATCGGTGATCGTTTAAGTCGAACAGAAAATCCTTCTCTGAGGTACTTCACCAAGCACCGAATCGTCGCTGGAGCACGTTGATACTGCCATCGTCGTTGATGCCTCTACAGTCACCGTCAAGGAGGAGAATGTCTGCTGCTGAAGTGTTGCCGAGAAGTTCGCCGGAGCGCCGAGGTCGTCGTCTCCGTTGTTGTGGTATTCGTCGACCGTTGTGGAACTCACAGTGGAGTCTCTGTCGTTCTCTTTGTCAAAGCCTTGGACCGCCGGAGATGTAAGCACCTTCGTGGAGAAGAGGGTGCACCAATTAACGTTTGATAGAAGTTATCCCAGTCATCACCCAGATCCACTCGAGGTTCATCGGGTGGAATCTTTTTGGAAATACTTACAGACGAAGGAGGGGTTACTCCCATTATTGGTCTGGATAAAGGTATATTGATTCTGAATATGCTCGGTCTCGAAGGCGACCTCGAAGCACTACCAGTAATGGTAGTAGCGGCAGCGATCGCGAGCAAAGAATCTCCAGCACTGTCAGCCGGAACTGTGGAGGTTCCCTCTCTAAAAGGCGAAGGACTTTTGATCAAAAAATTATCCCCAATTGGGGAAATGACAGGCTCACTCCTAGAAGCCCCCTTGGTAGAAGTCTTTTTAGGACCTCTGACCGTCTTCTTCTTGCGGGGGGAAGGCTCTTTCAGAGTGGAGGCCTTCCGTTTATTGGAGATAACGAGAGGCTCTGCTGGCGGAGCTATCATGCCTCTCGGTATTATTAATAAGAACTCATCTGCACCAGCAAGGTCTTCACCTTCATCAGATAAAACAGACGGTATCTCCTCCCTTCCAGTGGACCTATGGGTGGGCATCCTGAAACTTTTATACACATCAAAATCATGATGGAAGGTGTTGATGGACGCATAAAACTGCGCATACGAATGAAGAATGTGCAACTCCATAGAGAGATGTCGCGGGCACAGCAAAAATTGTACCAATACAACCCGTGATGAAATACCGCCATCCTCTGGCTCCATCAATAAGTCCACCTTTAGACTTGAAGCTGGTGATGGGATTTCCCACATGCAATTGCTCGTACCCAAATTGCCTGGCGAACCGGCTGGGCAGATAAGGCTCCAAGTAGCAGTAGTCCTCACTTCTGTATAGCAGGTGGGAAGGTCTAATGCAGACCAACCAGTAAAAGGCTTTAGAAGTGTTAGAGTTATTTTATTTTATTATTTATCATATGAGGGTATAATAGTAATTGTGGGTGTATTGCATATTTATATAAATAGACATGAGATGCAACCTAGGGTTTTAAGCCCTTGCAATCTCCTTTCTCATATTCTCTCTTCTCCTTCTCCTCTCCATCTCCATCTCCAGACTTCACTTGGTATCAAAGCATATATTTGTAAGTACTGTACATCCCATCCCTGACAGGGCCGATCGAACTTTTCATGTTTTTGGGCTGTTTTTCGTCTATTTTTTATGATTCGCCGTTCGTCGTTCGCTGTTCGTGGTCGTTCGTGGTTCGTTTATGAGATCTAGGGTTTCTACAGATCTCCGTTGGTTATTCGTCGTCGGTTGAGGTTCGTTGTGAGATCTAGGGTTTCAAAGATCTCGTCTTTCTGTTGCATCTGCAAGTATGGTGGGGACCGAATCTTCTAGCGAGGTTAATAGTGGTGGTGGTGGCGGAGGTGGTTCTCCTTTTACTGTTATTCATAATGATGAATTGGGAAAGTCGATTACAGCGGTGAAACTCAATGGTGCGAACTACCTTGCCTGGTCCAAGTCTATCAAAGTGGTGTTAAGGGCGAAGAAGAAGTTGAAGTTTTTGACGGACGAACCCCTGCCTGAAATGTCCGCTGAGTATGAAGATTGGATGAGTGCAGATGCATACGTTATGTCATGGTTGTGGCATAGTATGGAACCACATATCGCTGCTAATGTTCAGTGGTGTGAATCAAGCAAACAGATTTGGGCATCTCTGGAAGAATCATATTCGCAGAAGCGAAACGTTGCCCGTATCTATGAGTTGTACGAGTTATTGTTCAATACAAAGCAAAATGGGAGGCCTGTGAATGAATATCTGGCTTCAAAGAAGGCTTTGTGGGAGGAACTGCTTCAATATCATCCTGTTACTACTGATTTGAAGGAAGCTCGGAGGCAGAAGGAAGAGTTTCATGTTTCACTCATCCTTGCCGGCTTGGATCCTGCGCTCGAACCTTATAAAGCTCAAATCCTTGCTGGAGAGCAGTTACCTACGGTGGCAGATACTTTCTCCCGTCTCAATCGTTCCTTTCTGGGACAGAGTTCTGTGGTGCCGAGTACTGACTCTTCTGCCCTAGTTTCTAGTGCTGTTGGTCGTGGTGGTGGACGTGGTATTGGACGTGGCGGTAGAGATGGTGGTCGTAGTTTTGGTCGAGGAGGAGGCCGTGGTGGTAGAGACAATGGTCGTGGTGGTGGTCGCGGTGGTGGTGGTAGCCGCGGTGGTGGTGGCCGTGGTCAACCACGAAAGTGTAACTATTGTGGAATGCTCGGTCATGTAGAAGACTATTGTTGGGACAAATGGGACAAACCAGAATATGCACATCAAGTGCATGATGAAAATATGCAGTCCCAGGACACCACTTCTGCTCCCAGAGATGATACTTCGGGTTTCAATCAGACTTCAACGTCCGATACCTCATCTCCATTTCAACAGATCCTCCAGAAGTTGAACGCGCTTGCTAGTACCACCTCCCAACCTACTGCAACCATGGCACATATAGGTAATCCTGCTTTTGTGGCAACCCAGTCACCATCCACCTCTTGGGTCATCGACTCAGGAGCGAGCTCTCACATGTCTGGTATAACATCTATCTTTCATAATCGTAGTTCCATGAAACATAATATTATCTTGGCTGATGGGTCTACTCGTCCTGTGCTTGGGAAAGGTGTCATTCACCCTACTCAATCACTATCATTATTTGATTCATTATATGTGCCTAATTTTCCATTTAATTTGTTATCTGTGAGCCAGTTAACCAAATCTCTTCAATGTTCTGTGACATTTTCTCCCAATTCGTGTATTTTTCAGGACCTCAGGACGAAGAAGACGATTGGTTCGGGGCATGAAAAAGATGGACTGTACTACTTGGATCTACCTGGTAAGGCCTTCACTTCTGTTTCTACTTCTCCGTTGCAGTGGCATTATCGTTTGGGACATCCGTCTTTGGCTAAGTTGCGTCAAGTTGTTCCTAGTTTGAGTCATGTATCTAGTCTTGAATGTGAGGCTTGTCAGTTAGGCAAGCATCACCGTAGTTCCTTTCCTCGTCGTAGTGAGAGTCGTCAATTAGAGTCTTTTGATCTTGTTCATTCTGATATTTGGGGTCCGTCTAGAGTCAAAAGTCCGAAAGGATTTCAGTATTTTGTTATTTTTATTGATGATTATTCCAGAATGACTTGGTGTTATTTAATGAAAGAAAGATCTGAGTTTCCAAATGTGTTATCTGCCTTTTATAATGAAGTCTATGTTCAGTTTAATAAATATATCAAAATTCTGCGTTCTGATAATGCTTTGGAGTATACTCAATCTTCTGTGAACAGTTTCTGTGTTGATCGTGGTATGATTCATCAAACCAGTTGTGTCCACACCTCTCAACAAAATGGTATAGCCGAACGCAAACATCGACACATTTTAGATGTGGCTCGAACTCTCATGTTCAATATGCATGTCCCCAAACAGTATTGGGCAGATGTCGTTCTTACTGCATGTTATCTTATTAATCGCATGCCATCATCTGTATTAAATAACAAAGTTCCATTTTCTATATTACATACAGATGTCGCACCCTTTTTCTTATCTCCTCGAGTGTTTGGCTGTGTCGCTTTTATTCATAACTTGGAACCTAATCGAGATAAGTTGGCTCCTAGATCTCTGAAGTGTATCTTTCTTGGTTATCCCCGTACTCAAAAAGGTTATCGTTGTTACAGTCCACAGTCACGCAAATATTATGTCAGTGTGGATGTTACATTCTTTGAGTCTACCCCCTTCTTTCCTTCAGGAGACCGTGGTATTCCTTTTACAACAGATTTGATATCTTCTATACCACTTCCGGTCATTCCTGAATCAATTTCTGTCTCCATTCCCCATTTACAGGTTTATCAGAGATCCAAGGACAGGCCAGTGGTTCTGCAGAATTCAGCCTTCAACCAATCATCTTCCGTGCCTGAGGTTTCTGCTCCCATCACCACAGATCCAGATGATCTTCCTATTGCTCTCAGGAAAAGACAACGCCTTTGTACCACAAAGAATAAGCATCCCATTTCTAACTATGTTTCATTACACCGTGCTTCATCATCTTTTCATGCATTTGCTGTTTCATTGTCTTCTACTTTTATTCCCAAAACTTACAAGCAGGCTATGTCATCTTCTGGTTGGAAAAGTGCAATGGATGAGGAGATGTATGCTTTACATCAAAATCAGACTTGGGAGCTTACATCACTTCCTGTTAGAAAACAAACAGTGGGTTGTAGATGGGTGTACACTGTTAAATATCACCCTGATGGTTCTGTTGAGCGCCTCAAGGCACGGTTGGTTGCCAAAGGATATACTCAGACATATGGCGTGGATTATATGGAGACTTTCTCTCCAGTGGCTCGGCTGAATTCAGTTAGGATTCTTATTTCTGTGGCGGTTAATCACCAATGGCCTATATATCAGCTGGACATAAAGAATGCTTTCTTGCATGGTGACTTACAGGAGGAGGTTTATATGGATCAACCACCGGGATATGTTGTAACAGGAAATAAAAGACTCATATGTCGATTGAAGAAAGCATTATATGGACTGAAACAGTCACCTCGTGCTTGGTTTGACAAGTTCAGTTCAGTTCTCATTCAGTATGGCTTTCGGCGTACCACATCAGATCATTCAGTATTTTGCCATTCTTCCTCAGCAGGTATTATCGTGTTGATTGTTTATATTGATGATATCATTATATCTGGGAGTGATCATGCTGGAATTGTGGACTTGAAGGCCTACCTTAGTCGTCAGTTTCATACTAAGGATTTGGGTCTTCTTCGATATTTTCTTGGAATCGAGGTTGCTCGATCTAAGAAA
The DNA here is from genome assembly GCA_036927795.1 of Iris macrosiphon. Classification (NCBI taxonomy): domain Eukaryota; kingdom Viridiplantae; phylum Streptophyta; class Magnoliopsida; order Asparagales; family Iridaceae; genus Iris; species Iris macrosiphon. Next base: position 96,418,893 of record JAYESA010000013.1, on the reverse strand, counting down.
GGTGTGTATCTGTCACAACGCAAGTATGTTCTAGACTTGCTCTCCGAGACTGGGATGTTAGAGTGTCGGCCAGTTGAGACTCCTATGGATTATCATGACAAGCTTGATGCTGACAGGGGAGAGTTATTTGAGGATGTTGGATATTATAGACGTTTGGTTGGCAAACTTATATATCTTACTGTTACTCGACCAGACATCACATATGCAGTTGGAGTAGTTAGTCAGTTTATGCATGCCCCTCGGCAACCACATTGGGAGGCTATCTCTCGCATTCTTCGATACTTGAAGGGTGCACCTGGAAAGGGTTTGTTGTACAAACCTTCCCAGTTGCTTACGGTGACTGGATTCAGTGATGCTGATTGGGCAGGCAGTCGCAGTGATAGGAGGTCTACTTCTGGCTATTGTATGTTTGTGGGTGGCAATCTTGTCACGTGGCGTAGTAAGAAGCAGAGTGTTGTGGCTCGTTCTAGTGCAGAGGCCAAGTACCGTGCGATGGCTCATACAGCTTCTGAGATGATGTGGGTGTGGTCTCTTCTTCATGAAATGGGAATCATGATTCCTATTCCGATGGAGATGTATTGTGATAATCAGTCGGCAATGTTTATCGCAAGTAATCCGGTGTTTCATGAGCGCACGAAGCATATCGAGGTTGATTGTCATTTTGTTCGTGATTTGTTGCTGAAGAAACAGATTGTCACTCCTTATGTTCGGTCAGAGGATCAATTAGGTGATATCCTCACCAAACCACTTGCTCGTGGTCCATTTTCTGATTTATGTAGCAAGCTGGGCATGTCTGATCTCTATGCTCCTGCTTGAGGGAGGGTGTTAGAGTTATTTTATTTTATTATTTATCATATGAGGGTATAATAGTAATTGTGGGTGTATTGCATATTTATATAAATAGACATGAGATGCAACCTAGGGTTTTAAGCCCTTGCAATCTCCTTTCTCATATTCTCTCTTCTCCTTCTCCTCTCCATCTCCATCTCCAGACTTCACTAGAAGAAAGAATAGTCCTCCCTTGACCTGCATCCTTAAGTTTTGTCCCCTGTTGATTAATATGTACAGGGGGAACGGTACAGAAGAGCTTTCAGCCATGGGCAAAATTTAATGCTCGTCGGTAGTCTATGACGCTCGCCATATTCCAAAGGGAATTCTTATAATTCAACAAGAAGTTATTTCCCGAACCGTTGGCAGAGCCGGAAGACATCACCCGGGTGTTGTGAAGAATTAACCATCCTATCAGGTATAGAAATGGTAATTCCACTCTGGGAAATCCTTCATGCTGTGTATCATCTACAAGCAGCCCATCAGTAATGGCCCTCAGGCCAGCTTGTATTCTATATACCATGGCAGAAAGCAGGCCCAATCTTGCTCCAAACACCAACCGTACTATGGGCCATAAGGTGTTGCGATGAATGCGATCCGCAGACGTGATGCCAGGCACTACCAATCGGCGTAGCTAGACAGAGAGGAAGCCAGCCAGTTGAGCTTCCCTTGACAGAGGCTTGAGATAATGCCTCATATAACTGAAGGCTTTAGTGCCTGCAGGATAACCCCCTATCTCCTCAACGAGAATATAATCTGAAGCCCCTGCATCTTCAATAAGGTCATCGACCGTGTTGGCACTAAGCATGCTCAGGAGGTTCAAGGGCTTATGTCTGCTATCTACAACCTTGTCCGGCTTAGCATTTCTGGCCTGATGGAAGAAGAGGTAGGATGCCCATTTGTTGATATGAGCCAAATCAGAGGGCTCTTTGTAGAAAGTGGTACAGGCAAGATAGTGACTCATCAGCTCCTGGTACACCGCCACTGCCTAAGGGTTTGTATCCCTCATCTCCCTGTTTGTGAGAACGTACTCTTCATAAGGAGTGTCTCCCATTGGCAGCTTTGAAATCTCTGTCGTCTCATGAAGGGCTAAGCCCAACTCACCTAGCGGAGTGGCAAAAGTCCCAGTGAGCGAGTTGTATCGCCCCATCATGGCTAAGAACAAGTTGGGGTTGACAGGCAGCCCAACACTAGTAGCGCTCACAGCCGCAAACAAACCTATACTTTCTAGCTCCGTCTGGAAGTGCTTCAGGGCCCAGGTAGTTAAACTGGCCCATCGAAGATTCCCGGGGCTAAGCCATCCACTGGTCCGAGGGTTAACCTTGGGGTACACTCCTCCCTTGCCCATAAAGTTATTGCAGAAAGTGGACATTTGAATCGGCTGGATCAATGAAGCGTCTTCACTCGAGACGCTGTCCGACAGTAATCCTCTGAAAGGCATAACAGGGCCTAAAGGTCTGCTCATAAAGGCTCCTTGGTTCAATCCTTTGTTGTATAAGATCTTCCCAGGCCGGCAATGGAGATCGGGAGTCAGAGTCCACATCATCTTCCTAGGATGTGTGGCATGGAAGAATGCCGAGATAGGGTAATCTCTGGGCATCCTGGGCAGATATATGACCGTGCCCTCAGCAGTAAACACCCAATCCTCCTTCTTAGGCTTAGTCTGGGATTGTTTGTCAATAGCATCCACGAATAAGAAACCTGATTTCTTATATTCAGTCCCATCTATGTATGTTAGGGGTTCCCCATTGATCATACTTAGCAGCATTCGTTCTCCTTGGGACGAGATCAGAGTTCCCTTTCTTGAGGATACTCATTTCCAGAGATAGGGAATGTCACATGGGACAAGTCCTCTAGATAGTTTGAGTTCAACATCCCGGCAGCAGAGCCCATCACTTCAGCTAAAGGAGGGATCTGCAACTCCACTGCAAAATGCTAGAAAACAAGTCAGTTTTACGCTAGACGCTACACTCTTGCAATTTACGCCAAAGATTAACAGTCTTAGCTTTTATGCCGGACTGCAAAAACTTGGGTTTACGCTGGAATCTATTTCCATTGCGTAAAACTCAAGGTTGGCAGTATACGCCAAAATCTAACAGTCTGAGCTTTTATGCCAGATTGCCAAAATTTGAGTTTTTATGCCAGAATTCACATCCAGCGCGCAAAACTCAAAGTTTATAGTATAGGCCAAATTTTGACAGTCTTAGTTTTTTTACGCCAGACTGCAAAAAGATGGAGTTTTTACGCTGACCCATTAGAAATATGGGCGTATTATTTCGCATATACGTACAACGTGTGTGAAGGGTTCTCTGTTTCTCTCGAAATCTTTACCTATAATTTCCGGAGCATAACTCGACGGTGGAGCACTGCGCTCAGATCGGGACTGGCTCAGCCTAATGGGCGTTGCTCGTGCTTGAGCAGTGGAGCGAGATGAGGAAGCGACCTTCTTTCCCTTAGCAGTGGAAGCCTATTTAGGTGCCATGGCGAATCTGAGTTCTCAGGAAAGAGACGAAGAAGAAAGTTTTTTTTTTTGGAAAGCAAGGGTTTTGCAAAGACAGATGAAGGGTTTCTCTCTCAAGACCTTGGGCTATTTATAGAGTTCGGATAACTCTTCGAATCCTTAACCAAATCCGATATTTAATAGTCGGTTATGATTTGGGACCACGTCAGCCTATCATTTTAAAAAAGGAAGACGGACAGTCATACTGCGTAGTGGATACGGTTTTACGTTCAAAGGCTACAAATCTATGGTTTTATGCTCAGAAGCCTTTACGCTCAGAGGCTACAAATCTATGGTTTTATGCTCAGAAGCTTTTACGCTCAAAGGCTACAAATCTATGATTTTATGCTCATATTCTTTTACGCTCAGAGGCTACAAATCTACGGTTTTACTCAAAGGCTACAAATCTACGGTTTTACGCACAGAAGCTACAGATATATGATTTTACGCTCAGAAGCTACAGATGGCCGATTACAAGGGTTTACGCAGAAAATGCTCTTTTTTGTCTTCAAAACATTCCAAGTGCCTAAAACACACAGAGGTCTGCATTGAAGATGACTCTTCTTCTTGAGCCATTGGAAGTTCATTCGAAGTCTAGTCAGAATCTTTTACATCTAAGTTCAAGTATGGCATATTTGGCAGACATTTCTCGCCCTATTTCGAGGGATTTTTTGGGGAAACCATTCTTGAAGATGATAGTATGAACAAAAATTCTTCGTATCAGAGAAGTGACAGTTTAAAATTTTTATGCGACTTCTCGTCCAAAAATAGCATGACAGTTGGATCCTTAAGACAACTTAATGCTAAGGAGCTTTTTATGCATCTTCTGTTACGCATAAAAGTCGGGACGTGACCAGATAAACATTTATCAGAGTCAGCGTAAAATTATTCAGACGTGTCGAAGCTGCACATTATCAGACTTCCTCACAGCAAATATGGCAAATCAACAATGCGTAAAAGAAGACAAGTTTATTTATCATGATTACATATGATGGAAATCTAATTTACAAAGGATTTTTTATTTTCATGATTACATATGATGGAAATTATTTTTATACAAAGGATTTCTCATTTTTATTTAAGATCACGCCAAGAATCTGTTGTGCCAGGTTCTCATATTGGTGGAGATCTTTTTCTTCTTCTACGGCACTTCATGGGCTTCTACGGCCGATGAACAAAAAAATGATTAATGGCGGGAGAATACAAAACTGGGTCTGCATTATTCAAACCCACCCTCCATACGCCATGGTAGACACGCCCTAGAATTGTGTTAGGGGTTCAGACCTAACACAATACTCGAAGACAGGGCCAAACTGCCTACCTACGTCCAGCTTCATAATAAGGAAAAATACAGCTAGCAAGTTGTGTGGTCCGATGTGACCCTTCCTCTCTCCTGAACGAATTGCCATATAAAATTGCTGATTATCCCGAGAAAAGGAAGCTATGATATCCTTCCATGATCCATCGTTGCAGAGGACATTTGCTAGAAGACGCCTCCTTTTACGACTCCTTACATGCTGGAAGAGCATAATCTTCTTCTTTCTCAAGTCAGCACGATAAATCTCAGGGGCCATCTTTTTGGTAAAGGAAGTATGGAAAAACAGGTTCACTCACTCGCCTTTATATAGGCAGAAGAGAACATACCAAATCCCAACAAATTCCTAAAATCCGCCGAGAAATCAGCCTCGCAGAACGAGTCAAATTTGACCGTTTCATGCTTCATTCAAAGTATTTCAAATTACGAGGAATTTGAAAACTTTGAAGGGGGTCTTGTAGAAGCATAAAAAATATGCTGGAGAATTATACGCGTAAAACCCCCAACATACATGAAGCACACGTAAAACAGAAGCTTCAGCGCAATGTGGCATAAAATATGACTTCAGAGCTGCCCGCGTAGAGCAGCGCTTCAAGGCTATTTTGGCATAAAAGGTTGCTACACCTCCCTCTGGCGTAAACTATGTATGCTTTTAAGGCAGCATGAAGTTGTACGAGGAACTCTTCGTATTCCTTGAATGAACCTATCAGACAGAACAATGAACCTGACTCCTGACAAAGAGTACTGCACGACGATCGAGAGGACGGCTGTAATGATGATTATGCACAGAGGCCCAGGTTGTCGTTTAGTGGCATATCCTTGATACAAGTCATTTTTACGCACTCAAAGAATACGCTGCCTATTTTACACGGGCAGAAATGAGCCTTTACGCTCAAGATGAGACGAAATCAGACGCCACGTCAAAAGCTGTTCTTCGTACAGAATTCGAGGCATATCTCTCCTGTTAATACGCGAGTTGGGGGCAGATCTCTGCATTTAATGTATGAGATTTTGTTCTATTTTTAATGACTGGGAGAGCTAAAACTAGGGTTCATATGCTCACATCACTATCCCTGTATGTTACGCCAACTAGGCTATTTTCAACTATAGGAGTATGCCGTATGCTATCTCCTCGAAAAATGCCAACTCAGGCTATATTTGCAAAGGTACGTGATAAGGCTATTTGGTCCAGAATACGCTCAAGACCTCAGTCAAGAAGGATAATTGGCTAGTTTACGCTGGTTACCTAGTATTTATGCAGCATCAAGCTTTACACAGAACTTGGCTTTTACGCCAATACAACAGCTATTTGGCTTTTATGCCAACATGACAGCTACTTGGCTTTTAAGCCAACAAGACAGCTATTTGGCTTTTACGCCAACGAGATAGTTATTTGGCTTTTATGCCAACCATCTCTACGCGAGGGGCAGTTACCTACGTTGCTTGCATGTCGTGATCTTCGATGAGCGATTATACTCATTTACCTCATAATGGGACATGCGTCATATGCGGATTCAGGAGATCATTCAGATGTGGGTAGCAGTTATTATAACCGCCGCGTAAAAGGTGCAACTCTCTCCACTAATTGGCTTCTACGCCGACTAGACAGTACTGTAACAGAGCTCTATAAATAGAGACCTCCGGTCACAGGAGATAAAAAAGGTCAGGGGAAGGTGGTAAAAAATCAGAAAGAGAGAATACATACAGAGAGTGTTGATTGACAACTTTGACTACGAGAGTTCAATCCCTCCTGCAATCTTTGAAGCTTCTTCTTCTTCTACAGCACTTCTCCATCATCGTGTGGTCCAAGGGACAAAGTGATCGACCGCAGATCAGACTCCTATAGCAATATTTCTCCAGAATTATTATTTTTTACTTAACATCCTCGTATAGGATTAATTATACTCTTTTTTCTTTTTTGTAAACAAAGAAAGGGTTTCGTATAAACCTAGTTTCTTTCTTCTGTTTATCATCAAACATGGGGTAGTTTTTTCATGAGGGCGTAATTATCTTGAAGTATAGGCAATTACTTTCCCGTGCTGCTGAAGAATGCATCCCAAATATTTTCCTGAAGCATCACTGTAGATAGTGAATCCACCTGTCCCTGATGGCAACGTCAAAACTGGCGCTGTCGTCAATCTCTTCTTTAGCTCATCAAAAGCAACTTGACATTCTTCTATCCAGACGAATTCCATATCTTTCTTGGTCAGCCTAGTCATCGGCTCTACAATCTTGGAGAAGTCTTGTACAAATCTTCTGTAGTATCCTGCTAGTCCGAGAAAGCTCCTAATTTCAGCTACCGTACTGGGGGTAGCCCATGATTCCACTGCTTTGATCTTCTTTGGGTTAACTGAAATTCTGTCACCCGTTACCATATGTCCAAGAAATTCAACCTTGTCAAGGAAGAACTCACACTTTGAAAGCTTCTCGTATAACTTTTTCTTCCTGAGAGTCTCCAAGACTATCCTCAGGTGCTCTTCGTGCTCCTCTAGGGTCTTCGAATATACAAGAATGTTGTCAATAAACACCACTATGAACTTCTCAAGGTACTGATGGAATACCTTGTTCATCAAGTTCATGAATACTGTTGGTGCATTGGTTAAACCAAACAGCATTACCATGAATTCAAATTGGCCATATCTGGTCCAAAAAGCTGTCTTCGATATGTCTTCACTCTTCACCTTCACCTGGTGATAGCCTGACCTCAAATCTATCTTTGAAAATACCTTCGCTCCGCTCAACTGATCGAAAAGATCATCTATCCTCGACAGCGGGTATTTGTTCTTGATAGTGAGGTTGTTCAAAGCTCTATAATTGATACACATGCGTACGGTGCCATCCTTCTTCGGTACGAATAATACCGGTACTCCCCATGGCGATGAACTGGATATAATAAAATCTTTGTCCAGCAGCTCCTCAACTTGCTTCTTCAGTTCTACCAACTCGTTGTTGTTGACTCTATAGACATGTTGCAAAATAGGCTCCACTCCTGGTATCAAGTCTATAGAGAATTTAACATCTTTGTCTGGCGGCAAACCTGGCAACTCCTCTGGAAATACATCCAGGAACTCCGCTATTAGTGGATGTGATAACTCCTCTTCTTCCATCCTGGCTCCGCAAAAAGTGCCTCTGCTCTGCTCCTCTGCTCCTCTGGCGATCTCGAACACTGGCTCTCCTGGGGGTCGAAATACTACTCTACCTCCGTGACAATCTATAGAAGCATGGTGTTTACTCAACCAGTCCATTCCGAGTACAATATCGTATCTCGAAAGTGGCATGACGAGTAAACTCACGGTCAACTCTCGGCCTTCTAATGATACTCTCCGATCCTTACAATAATTATGGACTAGGATAATGCCTCCTCCAGTCGTGATCTTGCAAGTCCTATATAATGGTTCTATTTCTAAATGATGCTTAAGGGCATAAGATACAGATATAAAACTATAGGAAGCGCCAGAATCAAATAATGCAAGTGCTGGAATAGAATCGAGAGAAACTGAACCTGAAATCATGTCTACAGCTGGCTCGGGCTCCTCAATAGTCATGGCATAATCTTGTCCCTGTGGTGCTCCTCTCTACTGCTGCTGGTACTGAGCAAACCTCTGCTGCTGTAGTGAAAGTGGAGGTCCTCTCTGCTGGCCTCCTGGTACAGTAGGTACTCTGGCTGGTCCTCTCTGAGCGGCTGCTCCACCGTGACGAGCCTGAATAGATAGACAGTCCCTAAGCTGATGTGATAATGATCCACAGGACAAGCAAGTACTTAATCTCTTCCTGCAGATGTCTCTAGTATATCCTATCTTTCCGTAACACGTGCACTAGGTAACGAGCTGATTCTGTCTCTGTGGCTGCTGATGCTGGATGTGTCCTCGAACTGGTGCCTAGTGCTGCTGATGCTGCTGCTGGTACGGCCTCTGTTGTTATTGAAAGTGTGGGAGCTTGGCCGGTCCTGTGTTACCACCTGTTCCTCCAGAAGTGTCGCATCCTCTCTTGGGCCTGAGGTCCAAGTCAACTTCAATAATCTGGGCATCCATCAGAATACCCTCAAATATAGCAGTGCGTCGTCCCAAAGTACGAGACTTGATCTCTCTATTCAATCCCTTCCTAAATTTTCGTGCTCTCTCTCCTGGATCTTGAATCATCGATGGCACAAATTGACTCAATCGGCAAAACTCTACGGCATATTCGTCGACTGACATGCTTCCTTGGACTAAGTCAGGGAACTGACTTTCTAATGCTCCCAAAGCCACGTTAGAAAAGAACTTCTCCTTGAAGAGTTCTTTGAAGTTATCCCAAGTAAGTCCTTCGACAGCGAGTCTCATCTCTGTACGATACCATGTCAGCACGATATCAAACATCTGACTGCCAGCGGCCTCGATCTGAAGGATCTCCGGAATCTGTGCTAAGCGCAAGTTCCTCTCTATGTCCTCTGACCAATCATCAACATAGAGTATTCCTTCAGTGCCTTTGAACTCTCAAGGCATCATCCTCTTGAAGTTTACTATAGTACCTGGCCTCTGGTGCTGCTGTCCATGATGCTGCTGGCGTTATGCTACTCTCTCCACAGCCTGGAGAGCCACCTGATGAGCATTCTCCATGCTCTCTCTCATCAGCTCTGTCTGCGCCTGGTGTGCCTCTGCTTGCACCATCTGAGCCTCAGCTTGAACATGCTTTGCTTTTGTTGTCATTCTTTGGGCCTCTAGCATGCCCTGGATCAATGCGAACATATGTGCCCCGTCATTGGGCACTCCTCCGGGAATCGGTGGTGGTGGAAGGTTGTTCGTCATAGCTGGGGCAATCCTCTAAACTGGTAGAGCAGGAATCCTATTAGCTGCAGATACTCCCACATGAACAGGAGATGTAGGAGGAACTTCAGATGTCTGTTCGTCAGGTCGAGAGGTGGCAGGCCCCTCTAAAGTTAATGCTCCCGCTCTCAGAGATCTAGTGTGCGGCGGCATCCTGAAGGCAGACCAAAAGAATCAATTTAGGTGATAGATATGATATCATCAAGGAAGGACAATAAAATTCTAAAGGAAGCAATCAATTAGAATAGCATTATAAAGATCAAAATTTTCCTAGTGTGATTAAGCATACTCTCATCCTAAATCATATTTCCTATATCCTATCGCAGGCTCGCGGTAGTACAACTAAGTTGTCGCATTACCACGATATCGCATAACTTGCGAAACTCGACCTGCATGGGCCACCATTAAAAATGTGTCACGACCAACACCCAGAATTTGGGCATGAGTCGTAGGTACGTCCAGCCTATGCCGCAGCATCGGCGGTAGAACATTGTCTAGGTCACAATAAATACTAATATAACTCACAACCTGTCAATGATATCAACTCCATAAGGAGGATAATATACATCTCACAATATCTCATAAAGTAAACTCAATCACAACAACTATAGAAGTATAAAGGCACGATAACAGATAAGAAGAATGACATAGTCAAACACCATGTCTCAAAATAAAGATAAACCACAGTCTAGCTGTCCAACATAAAGTCTCCACAAGTCTCAACATAAACTAAGAATAAGTCGAAACATAAACTCAATAACCTCAAATAATTCTCAGTGCATAAGATAAATACTGTCTAGATAACTGCAGGTAATATCTCTTCTAAAGGAACAGTCTCCTCGAAAATCTCTGGTGTATAGTCTGCATCTATACCCGGTCCATAATGTGTGGTACAGAAATCCTCAAGATCCTCTGGAAAAAATATCCAGTCAGGATTGGAACGAAGTACAAGCACTAACAGCAGTTCCATATATATTGACAAAAACTATAATACAGTATAAAGAAATACAAGACAGATATTAAAACTGGCAATAAGAAATACTGAACATAATGAAATACTAAAAATAAGGAAATACTGGAATAAAGGAATACTGGAACATCATCATCAATGTACATCAAGCAATAAAATAGAAATACAAGTGTATACTAGAACCATGAACTAGAATATAAATGAGTACTAGAACAATAACTAGAACATGTGGAGATGCTAGATCAATATACTAGAGATACATGTCAAGAACCTCTAACTAAGTGTGTGAAACATCAGCATATCATGTGATCGGCTTGGGACTGATCAGGCTTGCTATGTATGACTAGCTATGATTCATGTAAGGTCGGACTAACCATCCGGATAGCTATGATGCAAACAATAGTCAGGCTAATAATATATAACAGGCAATGGGCATGTAATGGTCAGACTGCACCGACATGAGGTGTGGGTGAGCTATGATGCATGTAGAGTTGGGTATGATTGTAACCTCCGATTTTCAAATTTCCGAAATAATTAGATTTTTAATTTTTATATCAAGATTATAGCATATTTTCTCCTTGAATTCTTGTATTTGATTTTTTTGAACAATATTTGATTTTTAGAAGGTGATTTAAAAATCTTTTATAAAAATCATTTTTCCTAAATGTCGATGTATTACAAAATAAATAAATAAATAATAATATATATATATTTCTCTAGTTTCAAATGTTTATTGGCTTAAAATCATAAAATTATTTATTTGATAAAATTATTTAAAGGACTAGTTGTTTTCTTCATAATAATTTTTAAATTCATTTGGGGTAGTAAATAAATGAATTACATACTTTCTAATATTTTGAATATGAGGTTAATTAGTAGCCAATCGGAAGCCCCTTAAAAATATTTCTTAAATTATAATATTTTCTATTAATTTTATAAGTTTACCATCTTCCTTTTTCACCCTCATTTTTCCCACATGAAAAGTCCGTTTATTTATTATCTGGGCCATTCATTATTTGGGCCAATCCTCACCCTCTCTCCCTATTTAAGTCCCTCATCACCATTCCCAAGAAACCCTAATCTCCAATTTATTAGCTAGCCCCCACAATTTCCACAAGCCAACAGCCACCACCATTTTTGTGTGCTCGTGTCCGTGTGTCCAGCATCACCGTGTCAACCGTGTTGGCCTCGGGTCCGACCCCGGGTGTCCCACCGTATCCATTCATTTCCTGTGTCCAGATTTACAACATTACAATCTGATTTTCGTGTCCGACACACCCGGACACATCCATATCCACCACTGTACACAACATCATCCCTGTGTCCAACACCCGGACACGTCCGCCCCCACACCACAGTACATCGAATCCGTGTGTCCAGCCTCGGACACAGCTACTACACAAACCCATCGTGTCCAGCCCCGGACACGTTCCAAACCGACACATCCACAGCAGACCCTAACCCTAACCTAGCTCCGGTGACTGTAGCTCCTCCTCGTCGTCGTCGAGCTTGCCGGTGGATGCGAGACCGCTTCCTCGAACCACCGCCGCCTCGGACCTCCTCACCGCGTCGAGCCGTGGCCGCCTCAGATCCGTCGAACCCAGATCCGCCGACCGCCTCTTCGATCAGGTCTGCCGCCGCCTCGAGTCGAGCCCCGCCGCCACACCAGACCCGAGCCGAGCTTCGCCGCCGATTTGGTTGTCGAAGCCGACGAGCGCTCCTCCCAGTTCAGCCTCGAAGTCGTGGACTGCCCTGCCCGGCCTGATCCCGGCGGACTTCCCCGCGCCGACGCCGGGAAACCCCTCCCCCAAACGTGAGCCCTCGTTTCTCTCCCCTTCTTCGGTTCTGTGAATTATTGGAGTAGTGAATGTGATTAGTAAAATTTCTAAGTAGTTTTAGTAAATAATGGTTAAGTTAATGTAAAGTATATTAATTAGTTAATTAAATTATAATTAGTTTAGTTATAATTAATCGGTTAATTATTTTTATCAGTTAATTATTTTTATCAGTAACTATATTCTTAATTAGTAATTAATTCTTAATCAGTAGTTAATTTATATAGTTTGGTTTAGTTAATTTAATTAGTTAATTTATATAGTTTAGTTTAATTGATTATTTCTTAATCAGTAGTTAATTAATCAATTAGTTATATGTAATTAGTTTAGTAAATTTCTGTAATTAGTTTAGTAATTAAATATGAATAGCTAGTTATGTAAATTAGTTTATTTTTATGTAATAAATATAAGGATTTTGATTTTTGTGAAAAACTATAATAATTTTGGGTTCTATTATTATTTAAAAATATATATAGTTTCAATAATAAAAATAAGATCAAAATTTGTTCATTTGGGTTGGTGACCAATTTTACTATAGATATAAAAATATATATTGGCTTTTACATAAATTCTAGATTTTTATAAATAAACTCTTAAGTGTAATTTTGTTCGAAAGGAAAGTTTTAACAATTATTGTTCAAATAATTTCGAAATGATTTATATATGTAAATACGTATTCTAGTATATGTAATTAATTTGGTATTTATGTATATATATTTTTAGTATATGTATATAATTATTTTGGTATATATATATATATAGTATAAATTTGAATTGGTAAATTAATATTAGTATGTTAAGAATGATGTTGACAATATGTATATGTATATTCTAAAATGTACTTTTGCACATATATGACATATACATATTTTGGTATATAAAATGTAATAGTATACGTATTATTTTGGTATAAAAATATATAATGTTTAGTATATGTATATATTGTATATATATATGTATTTAATATATTTTCAAATATGTATAATTAGTATAAATGTATATATATATATCTTGTACATACAATTAATGTATTGTATATGTATTTAATGTGATGTACTAGTATTAGTGTATATTTTAATAATAACATTGACAATATACATATATATATATTTTAAAATGTATTTTAGCATATGTATGAGTATACATATATAATGTTCAACTAGTATAAATCAAATATGTATTTAAAAGATATATATATATATATATATATATTGTAAATATATTTAAATTGGTGCATGTATATATATTGTAAGTATTAATGATAATTAATAATATGTGTATTTATATACGTATCCCTACTAGATGACCCTAGTTGACTAGAGCCATGCCTGGCATAGCCCTGAGGCCAGGGTATTGCTATTGTGTGTTAGTGTAGCATCTGATACAAGTGATATTGTTATATGTTTATAGGACTGTCGGATTCTCCAGACGATACTCTGGGACAGGACATTGGTTTTACCAGCTAAGGACCCAAGGCGAGTACATTCTCTGATTAGTTTCTAATTTATGATATCTCCTATGTTCACTGTATCTAGTGTAAATATCCATGTTCTTGACACATTGGTTACACGGATTGGTATACACGGATCTCGTCATGAGATGTTATTCTTTATTCATGGTGTAGCTTGTACAAGACTTGTTTTCCTTGTTATCTTGTGCATGTACAGACACTGATTTTCGGGGAGATTTGCTACCTTCCTAGGGAATCCCGTGCCATAGCGTACCATGATTGGATCTACTATACCAGTCGGGGTGGGGAGTATTTTAGTATAGATATGTGATCATACCCAACTTTTCATGCATCATAGCTCACCCCGCATCTCACGTCGGGTGCGGCCTGACCCTCTCCGTGCCTCATAGCTGTTACTTGTGATTAGCCTGACCTCTACATGCATCATAGCTAACCAACGGTTAGCCTGACCTTCGTGAATCATAGCTAATCACATGTAACCAGCCTGATCAAGTTCCCAAGCCGATCACATGTTAAAGCTAGTACTCACACACTTAGTCATAGGTTTCTTGCTCATGGACATATTGTTTCTTTTCCTGCAGTTACTTACAGTATTTTCCAGTATTTTTTCATTGTACATTTCTCGTACCTGTACATGCATCTGGTATATTTCCATCTAGAACTGCTACATAGTTTATGTCATTTATATAGAACTGCTATTTAGAGATGTACTTTGCTCCTTCCTGACTGGAAAATATTTTTCCAGACTGTGACCTTAGTGGACTTGTTTCTGACACTTGGGGATTGGTTGTTACTGATTGCAGGTATAATTATTTTGTCTTTAGTCTTGTGTTGTATTCTTTTTGTTTCTTCAAATTCTTATCGTGCTGTAGTTGTGATTGAGTATGTTGTTCATTTTTATAGTGTTATCCGTGTCTCCTTATGGAGTTGGATACTAGTGTGAGATTATTTAGATAGTACTTGACCTAGACAGCGTTCTACCGCCGATGCTGCGGCGTAGGCTGGACGTACCCATGCACTCGCGCCCCTAAACCGGGTGCGGGTCGTGACACGTTTTTAGTGGTGGCCCATGCAGGTCAGACTTCGCAAGTTGTGCGATGTCGTGGTAGTGTGACGTCTTCGTTGTACTACTGCGTGCCTGCTATAGGACATAGGACATAGGGTACTAGGATGAGAGAGGATACTCAATCACAAAATCTTGAGAGATTCCTGGGACGACCCCTTGAGAATCTCATTATAAATTTTCCAATTTAAATCCTTTTTCCCCCTTGTTCCCGTCTGCTCTCGCTTGTTGTTATTGAACTTGATCCTTATTGAACAGTTATTAAATTAAAATCTTGGTATCATTGTTGAGTTTGATTCTTGTTGACCAGTTGTTAAATTTAAATTCTTGGTATCGTTGTTGAGTTGATTTCATATCGAGATGAATTTTACGGGCTAAAATTTACGGTATCATCTGATGACATATATTGATGAGGACAATGAGAAAGGTAAAACGTCTACTTTGGTTATGGAACCTAGAGTTTATCGCAGCCATATTAGCTGTCGTGACGAGAACGTAGGAACCTAACTTGGATGCACATACTTTAGTTATGAGATTTAGAGTTTCTCGCAGCCATACCGGTTGGCGTGGCGAGGATTCTAGATGACATGATTATAGGGTTAAATACCTTAGTTACGGAACCTGTCGTTTATCGCATATATGCTTACTAGCGTGGCGAGGATTCTGTGTGTCATGATTTCTGACAGACGTGTATGATTATCAGGTTGTATCTTAAATTGGTTCTTAAAGTATCATCTCAAGACTTATCTATTTATGTTATTCCAGGACTTTGTTCCATCGCTTCTTCTCTTTACTAGCAGTAAAGATACCTTCCGCCCTTGATCCAGTTCCTTTTTGAGCTTATTTTCTTTGAGGATTCCTTGTTAGTATGATAATTAGTGACTTGCAATTTTGGTTGTGTCTTGTATTAGTTTGACCGAGTGTGACTTATGAGTTTGTAAGTGTTTCTTATGTTGGACATGGGAGCATTAGGCATTAATCTAGAGATACCCATAGTATAGTACCTTGTAGCAGTAGTTCTATGATAGGTGTTATTATAATTAGTATTGGTATTATAGAAAGAGGAGTAAGAGTATCAGTGATAGTTCTCAGAGTTAGTATCAGAGCCAACATACTCACCCTGGATAATCACGATTATGCAATTGGATGATCTACGTGAACAATTAAGTATCCAGGAATTGTGTTAAGGATTTATGGAGTATGATGTTCAATTTGATGATTGATATCGGGTGTATTAAAGGTAAGGAATTGTATATGCATAAAAGAGTTAATGGGCTGTCATGAGCAGAGAAATATCGGAATTGGTAATGAAGATGGTGAAGCGTATCACAGATCAGTTTAACAGACTAAAAAAGTTAAAGGGGAATACCTATACATCAATCGAGATGAAGAACCATACACATGCCCATGAGAGTAAAGAAACATGAGTATTATAGAAGGAACAGGTAAACATGAGTTCTAATGAGCTTGATGAGATGATCCATTAATGAAGCTAGTGATATAATACCAAGAGTGCTAATGGTTCTATTTCGAGAGTTAGTCGAGAATGACGCTCAAAACAGTAAGCACTCTGCGTGATGATACTCGGATGATATACCAGTTAATATAGATTGAAAATCATGGAAGAAAATACATGTGATGATAACTTTGATCATTGGAGGTAATAGTACAAGTGATTCAGGCAGTACAATTTTAGTACACAATTATAGACACTAGATGCATTGAGTGCACCTTGAGTATCAGAGACCGTGAGCACTGATATGTACCTTTGTGGAGTTATAAATCGAAAGGGGGAAATAAAATGTTTATTTTAGAATAATTGAGGAGTTGAGATTATGTTATTAAATTTTTAAGGATTTCAAATATGAATTCAATAAACATGGTTAAGGCTACAAAGATTTTAGGAGTGATTAAATTTTATTTTCGATATTGAGTATCTGATTTTGAGGAAGTATGTACAATTTATTTTAAGTTGATCGAGAAGTTAAACCTTAACGATTATTTTGAGGATTAATTTTATGGTAGATGAGAGATATAAATATTAATATATGAGTAGATGATATACATGTGTAAGAATCTAATAATTTGAGCATGATTGAGATGGCACCACAGACTGACTTGGGTGTCCACCTAAAGTTGTATTGGAAGGAGCAGTATTTAGTATGGTGTTGCACTTGACGTATATTGAGTGATAAGGACGACTAGTATGAACAATTATAGTAGGAACGGGAACCGACAGAGAGTAGGGTACTAAAGAGATAGAGGTATCAAACCTTGGATGCATTATTAAACCATGGATATATTAAAGATTCTTGGTATCAGATTTAGGTATCAATAGGCAGGTGTATGCAATGAGGATGTAATCATGGATGTCTTGTGGACTAATGATTAGTTGATATGGGTACCAGTGTACAGGGATAGGAATTAGTTAGTGAATGTGCTAGAGTTAAGTGTTTGTTAGAGATAGGAGATACCGTAAGTAATATGTTAGCAGGTTCTTTCTTTCCCTCATAATGTTCTTTTTTCGCCTTTCGATTAATTGATTTTCCTAGTACTGTAGTTGTATGCATGATTCCTTGTTAAAATAAAACTTGTAGTACACCCTAACAGAGACTGAAATACCATGACAAAAGATACATGACCTATATTTTTTCTTAAATTGCATGGCTGTAGGTAGAGTTTTCTTAAACCATGATCATTAGGATTTTGACCATAGCAAGGATCTATGACAAGGTTATGACTGACAAAAATAGACAAGATGATTAAATTATGGATAAGCATTAATATAAATAAAGAATTAAAGGGTTGTTATAACATAGGTGATGAATCATTGATTGTACGAAAATCGAGGTTTGATTAAAATTCGAGGATAAGCATTAACTAAATAGAGAGTTAAGAAATTCACAGGGCAAAATTGAGGATTTATTAATTTTAGGAAGGTCTTGATATGATTAAATTGATTATTAAAAATTTAAGAAAATTTGAGAGATTATCATTTTTTCTATTTGATTGCAAGATAGAAATTTTATAGTTTATATTATGAATGTTGCATTGAAGATTCTGAAAGTATCGCATCGTTGAGTATTTGAGGAAAAAGAAAATCAGAAAATAAATCGTTAATGGAATAGTGTCAAATTCAATTCTCAGGAGGAGGATTTATACTTGAATAAGCATCAATTAAATTTGGGTTAGAGGAGTAAGATGAATGATGGATTAGTGTTTAAAATTTAAATTTGGGATACAGATTTTTGAATGTTATAAATAGACATTAATTGGACTTCAATTGGAGGATTGGATATTAAAATCCTTGAGTAATTAGATACGAACTTAAATTTTTGGAGGAGATTCTGATAAAAATTTGAATTTGATTTTAAACCTTGAAGATTTTCCGGAATATGATGTTATAAAATTTTTGAAAGGTTGTGAAATAACATTATGAAATTACTTCATGATTATTGGTTTAAAATTTAAATTTTGATAGAAATAATATGATGAGTAAAAGCAATTATTGAGAATCCTAAATTTCGAGGACAAAATTTTTCTAAGGTGGGTAGACTTGTAACCTCCGATTTTCAAATTTTCGAAATAATTAGATTTTTAATTTTTATATCAAGATTATAGCATATTTTCTCCTTGAATTCTTGTATTTGATTTTTTTGAACAATATTTGATTTTTAGAAGGTGATTTAAAAATCTTTTATAAAAATCATTTTTCCTAAATATCGATGTATTACAAAATAAATAAATAAATAATAATATATATATATTTCTCTAGTTTCAAATGTTTATTGGCTTAAAATCATAAAATTATTTATTTGATAAAATTATTTAAAGGACTAGTTGTTTTCTTCATAATAATTTTTAAATTCATTTGGGGTAGTAAATAAATGAATTACATACTTTCTAATATTTTGAATATGAGATTAATTAGTAGCCAATCGGAAGCCCCTTAAAAATATTTCTTAAATTATAATATTTTCTATTAATTTTATAAGTTTACCATCTTCCTTTTTCACCCTCATTTTTCCCACATGAAAGCCCGTTTATTTATTATCTGGGCCATTCATTATTTGGGCCAATCCTCACCCTCTCTCCCTATTTAAGTCCCTCATCACCATTCCCAAGAAACCCTAATCTCCAATTTATTAGCTAGCCCCCACAATTTTTACAAGCCAACAGCCACCACCATTTTTGTGTGCTCGTGTCCGTGTGTCCAGCATCACCGTGTCAGCCGTGTTGGCCTCGGGTCCGACCCCGGGTGTCCCACCGTATCCATTCATTTCCTGTGTCCAGATTTACAACATTACAATCTGATTTTCGTGTCCGACACACCCGGACACATCCACATCCACCACTGTACACAACATCATCCCTGTGTCCAATGCGTCCGCCCCCACACCACAGTACATCGAATCCTTGTGTCCAGCCTCGGAAACAGCTACCACACAAACCCATCGTGTCCAGCCCCGGACACGTTCCAAACCGACACATCCATAGCAGACCCTAACCCTAACCTAGCTCCGGTGACTGTGGCTCCTCCTCGTCGTCGTCGAGCTCGCCGGTGGATACGAGACCGCTTCCTCGAACCACCGCCACCTCGGACCTCCTCACCCCGTCGAGCCGTGGCCGCCTCAGTTCCGTCGAACCCAGATCCGCCGACCGCCTCCTCGATCAGGTCCGCCGTCGCCTCGAGTCGAGCCCCGCCGCCACAGCAGACCCGAGCCGAGCTTCGCCGCCGATTTGGTTGTCGAAGCCGACGAGCGCTCCTCCCAGTTCAGCCTCGAAGTCGTGGACTGCCCTGCCCGGCCTGATCCCGGCGGACTTCCCCGCGCCGACGCCGGGAAACCCCTCCCCCAAACGTGAGCCCTCGTTTCTCTCCCCTTCTTCGGTTCTGTGAATTATTGGAGTAGTGAATGTGATTAGTAAAATTTCTAAGTAGTTTTAGTAAATAATGGTTAAGTTAATGTAAAGTATATTAATTAGTTAATTAAATTATAATTAGTTTAGTTATAATTAATCGGTTAATTATTTTTATCAGTTAATTATTTTTATCAGTAACTATATTCTTAATTAGTAATTAATTCTTAATCAGTAGTTAATTTATATAGTTTGGTTTAGTTAATTTAATTAGTTAATTTATATAGTTTAGTTTAATTGATTATTTCTTAATCAGTAGTTAATTAATCAATTAGTTATATGTAATTAGTTTAGTAAATTCCTGTAATTAGTTTAGTAATTAAATATGAATAGCTAGTTATGTAAATTAGTTTATTTTTATGTAATAAATATAAGGATTTTGATTTTTGTGAAAAACTATAATAATTTTGGGTTATATTATTATTTAAAAATATATATAGTTTCAATAATAAAAATAAGATCAAAATTTGTTCATTTGGGTTGGTGACCAATTTTACTATAGATATAAAAATATATATTGGCTTTTACATAAATTCTAGATTTTTATAAATAAACTCTTAAGTGTAATTTTGTTCGAAAGAAAAGTTTTAACAATTATTGTTCAAATAATTTCGAAATAATTTATATATGTAAATACGTATTCTAGTATATGTAATTAATTTGGTATCTATGTATATATATTTTTAGTATATGTATATAATTATTTTGGTATATATATATATAGTATAAATTTGAATTGTTAAATTAATATTAGTATGTTAAGAATGATGTTGACAATATGTATATGTATATTCTAAAATGTACTTTTGCACATATATGATATATACATATTTTGGTATATAAAATGTAATAGTATACGTATTATTTTGGTATAAAAATATATAATATTTATTATATGTATATATTGTATATATATATGTACTTAATATATTTTCAAATATGTATAATTAGTATAAATGTATATATATATCTTGTACATACAATTAATGTATTGTATATGTATTTAATGTGATGTACTAGTATTAGTGTATATTTTAATAATAACATTGACAATATACATATATATATATTTTAAAATGTATTTAGCATATGTATGAGTATACATATATAATGTTCAACTAGTATAAATCAAATATGTATTTAAAAGATATATATATATATATATATATATATATATATATATATTGTAAATACATTTAAATTAGTGCATGTATATATATTGTAAGTATTAATGATAATTAATAATATGTGTATTTATATATGTATCCCTACTAGATGACCCTAGTTAACTAGAGCCATGCCTGGCATAGCCCTGAGGCCAAGGTATTGCTATTGTGTGTTAGTGTAGCATCTGATACAAGTGATATTGTTATATGTTTATAGGACTGTCGGATTCTCCAGACGGTACTCTGGGACAGGACATTGGTTTTACCAGCTAAGGACCCAAGGCGAGTACATTCTCTGATTAGTTTCTAATTTATGATATCTCCTATGTTCACTGTATCTAGTGTAAATATCCATGTTTTTGACACATTGGTTACACGGATTGGTATACACGGATCTCATCATGAGATGTTATTCCTTATTCATGGTGTAGCTTGTACAAGACTTGTTTTCCTTGTTATCTTGTGCATGTACAGACACTGATTTCCGGGGAGATTTGCTACCTTCCTAGGGAATCCCGTGCCATAGCGTACCATGATTGGATCTACTATACCAGTCGGGGGTGGGGAGTATTTTAGTATAGATATGTGATCATACCCAACTTTTCATGCATCATAGCTCACCCCGCATCTCACGTCGGGTGCGGCCTGACCCTTTCCGTGCCTCATAGCTGTTACGTGTGATTAGCCTGACCTCTACATGCATCATAGCTAACCAACGGTTAGCCTGACCTTCGTGAATCATAGCTAATCACAACTAACCAGCCTGATCAAGTTCCCAAGCAGATCACATGTTAAAGCTAGTACTCACACACTTAGTCGTAGGTTTCTTGCTCATGGACATATTGTTTCTTTTCCTGCAGTTACTTACAGTATTTTCCAGTATTTCTTCATTGTACATTTCTCGTACCTGTACATGCATCTGGTATATTTCCATCTAGAACTGCTACATAGTTTATGTTATTTATATAGAACTGCTATTTAGAGATGTACTTTGCTCCTTCCTGACTGGAAAATATTTTTCCAGACTGTGACCTTAGTGGACTTGTTTCTGACACTTGGGGATTGGTTGTTACTGATTGCAGGTATGATTATTTTGTCTTTAGTCTTGTGTTGTATTCTTTTTGTTTCTTCAAATTCTTATCGTGCTGTAGTTGTGATTGAGTATGTTGTTCATTTTTATAGTGTTATCCGTGTCTTCTTATGGAGTTGGATACTAGTGTGAGATTATTTAGATAGTACTTGACCTAGACAGCGTTCTACCGCCGATGCTACGGCGTAGGCTGGACGTACCCATGCACTCGCGCCCCTAAACCGGGTGCGGGTCGTGACAATGATCACAAAAGCTACTAATATTTCCTCGTTTCTCCAGCTAGCACGATGGATTCCAAATCACGACTCCTCGTGACAGGTCTCAATAATGCCAACTCGTGTAAACAACAGTGTCAGAATTATGTACGCTATACAACTAAAATTATAAAGATAATCAACATAATAGAAACTGTCAGAGAATGTATTCGCCTATGGTCCTTTGCTGGCAATACCAATGTCCTGGTTCCAAGGTATCATCTGAATGATCCAACAGTCCTATAGACATATCATATAATACAATATTGTATCAGACATTACACTAACACACACAATCAAAACACAATGATCTCAGAGACTATGCTAGGGGTGTCACGTCTGTAGTTGTTGTGCATAACAGACAGTCAATGATACGGTCTTGCCAGTACGTCGATGTACCTATGGCAGTCTGCTAACATGCTACGTGGTCACAGGTCAATGTAACTACGGGGTATCCATGGTTACACTCGGGTCATCTAGTACCTAGATATATAATACATAATATTATCTATCATATACATTAATACTCATTAATTACACATATAATAGATATATGTATATACATACTTAATAGTATTTATTCTATGTATATATATATTAAACATATACTAGGGAATACTTATGCAATACATATACATATGTATATATACTAATTTAGAATTATATATATATATATATATATATATATATATATATATATATATGTATATATATATATCAATATACATTTAAACATGTACTAATACGTATGCCAATACGTACATACCAAACATATCCATATACCAACATATACTAAATACACCACGGCTAATTACGTATGCAATACGATGATAAAATATGCGTATGCGCGTACATGTACATATACGCAAGAGGGAACTCGAACCTGGGTAAGTGGGATGAGACGTGCGCGTCGAGGTCATCGTCGAGTCGAAGGGGTCTGCGATGACAGCGTCCAGTCGAGATGAGCTGCTCCGGTCGGGTTCAGCGAGGTCAGCGAGTCTCCGGTCGTGCAAGCGAGTCATCGATGGGGTGGCAGCAAGTTTCGGTCCACGTGGGCTTCAGGCGAACGATCTTTGGCGTTCGTGCAGGCGAACGGGAAGGATGGCAGTCTGGTTCGGGTCTGGATGAGAATGTGACCGCGGTTTCGGTCATCGACAGCGGCTTCACGGCGGGTTGGCGAGTCTGGATTGAGGCGAGCCGGCGGGGCATAGGTGCAGCGGGTCAGCGCTGCCAGTCTCCAGCGGTCGGGTTGACAGGGAACAAAGGTGACGATGAGGACGATGGGAGGTGGTGGTGCTAGAGGTGAGTAGTGGTTCAGCAATGAGGGCTCAGGCCGTTGGGTTGGGCTCGGGCGGTCTGTGAGCAGGGGATGGCCGGATACGGTGACTCAATGGGGTCGGGATGAAGATGAACAGGAGGGGGTCGGCTAGGTATTAAGTTTAAGGAATAGAAAAGAAAAAGGAAAAAATAAAAAAAAGAGTTTATATATGAAGGGAAGTTGGTTTGACCTAGAAAAGTTTGACTTTGGTCAACTCCTTGGGAAAAGGCCTTCTCATGTAGGTATTCCAAGGGCTATGATGCAAATAAATTTAAAATGAATGACTATGATGCATTGGTTCAAAGTTTTGAAGGACTATGGTTCAAGGAGGTTGATGTTGTATTGCACACTCTCAAAAATTATGGAAAATATACATGAAGGGGAAAATGGATTTATTTGCGTGTTGTGTCCAACAGGGTGGACACCTTAATGTACTTTTGCACAAAAGTGCCCAACAATTAGAAAATTACACAAGGTGAGGTTTATGATTTAATTTTAATTAAACTAAATACAATATGTGTTCTAAAATTAATTAGAAGTACATGGGACTAAAATTAAGTGGGACACAAGTGTCATGAATAAAGTAGCCTAAGAATAGAATATTACCCTAATTTGGGTTGCTCAAGATGGGTCGAGATTGTATCTCCAATTTCGATTGGAACATACAAGGATACAAAGTTTGATTTATATAAAATTAATACAATCGGTTTGCGATGAATGTTGTGCGACTAAAATGACGCACAACAAGACATAGTTATGAGTCACACAAAGATCAAAATAACAGTCTGGCACGTCTAGGACAAGGTTGTAAAATCTGTTGGAAGTTAATGGCTAGTGTAGTGCTCTAATTATTGAAGCTATGGTAAAGTACAACAATCAAATAAAATCACAGCAATTTAAATATAATTAATTATTATACAATTATTTACACATTAATTATGAAAAGATAAAATTACCCCTAATCTGAAATGTGAAGGTGACAATATAGATCTTCACTCGTTCTCCATATAAGTAATGTCTCCATAGCTTCAGAACAAAAATAACGGCTGCAAGTTCCAAGTCATGAGTCGGATAATTCTTCTCATGTACTCGTAACTGCCTAGATGCATATGCAATCACCTTGCCATGCTGCATCAACACGTATCCTAAGCCTTTCTCTGATGCATCACTATAAATCATATAACCTCCTAATCCTGATGGAATAGTCAATACTGGTGTTGTGGTCAGTCGCTTCTTCAACTCCTTAAAAGCGGCTTGACACTCGTCGGTCCATACGAACTATTGATCCTTGCATGTCAACCGAGTCATAGGTGCTACTATCCTTGAGAAGTTCTCCATGAACCGTCGGTAATATCCCGCAAGTCCAAGGAAACTCCTCACCTCTGATGCTGATTTAGGAATGGGCCATGTCTCGACTGCCGAGATTTTCTCTAGATCAACAGAAATACCATATCCCGTAATGACATGCCCAAGAAATGAGACTCTATCCAAGAAGAACTCACATTTACTGAGCTTCACATATTACTGCTCTCTCCTCAAGGTCTCTAGAACAATCCACAGGTGCTTTTCGTGCTCCTCGTGGCTCTTCGAATAGACAAGTATGTCATCTATGAAGACGACCAAGAACTGGTCCAAATACTGATGGAATACTCGATTCATTAAGTCCATAAAGATAGCTGGAGTATTGGTCAACCTAAATGGCATGACCAAAAATTCGTAGTATCCATATCTTGTCCTGAATACGGTATTAGGATGTCCTACTTTCGTACCTTCACCTGGTGATATCCCGATCTCAAGTCAATCTTCGAGAATACCTTAGCTCCACTAAGCTGATCAAATAAGTCATCAATGCGTGGCAATGGGTATTTATTCTTCATGGTCACTACATTCAAGGCTCTGTAGGTAATGCACATACGCACTGACCCATCCTTCTTTGGTACAAACAACACTGGTGCTCCCCAGGGTGACGTACTTGGTCGGATGAACCCTTTCTCTTCTAGTTCTTTCAACTGTGCCTTCAGCTCATCCATCTCCTTCTTCGCCAATTTATAAACATGCGACACTATAGGTGTTGCTCCTGGTGTCAATTCAATTGAGAATTCTACGTCTCTGTCTGGGGGTAGGCCGGGCAATTCCTCTGGAAAAACGTCTTGAAACTCTGAAATAATGGGGTGATAGATAACGTCGTCCATTGCAAGCTGAAAGCCATTAATAGCTTCTGTAGATCCTCGTATAAACTTAAGTTCGGGCTGGCCTGGTACCTTAAAAAGTATGCTTCCTCCAAAACAGTTGAAGAAAGCGTGGTACTTGCTTAGCCAGTCCATTCCAAGCACAATATCAAAAGTTGGCATAGGAAGGACTAAGAGTCGGGCACTCATCTCTCTACCACGAACCATTACAGGACACGATCTACAAATCCAACTAACAGGTACAACTCCTCCTTCGGTGAGAATTCTAACACAACTAGGTAAAGGTGTAGTGGCAATATTGTGTTTGGCAATAAAACTAGAAGATATGAACGAGTGGGTGGCTCCCGTATCAAATAATGTCACAGCAGAAAAATTAAAAGCAAGAGTAATACCTGTTATAACATTAATCTCCGGTTCCATGTCATCCACTTATAGTGCAAAAGCTTGCCCATTCCTTTGTGGTAGTCCATGACTAGCCCTTGTGAACTGATCCTTCTGAGTAGGTAGCGGTGGTCCTCGCTGAAATCCCTCAGCTGCTGGAGGTCGTGCTGCTCCTGGTCTAGTCATCTACTGAACTAGCTTCGGTGCTGGAAGTGCTAGCCTCTGTGTTGGCGGTGGAAGCGCCAAGGTCTGCTGTATTGGACAGTCTCTCACCATATGCTGTCCGAAACCACGCCTCATACATTGTCCTAAGCGGTTCTGACAGTCTCTCATAATATGTCCACGTCTCCCACAATAATTACATTAGGGCTTCTCCAAAATCTGGTATGGTCCTGCTCTGTGTTGTTGCTGTGCCAAAGGACATCTGATAGGCTCTCCTTGTTGTGTCATTGCTGGTCCTTGCTGTGTCTTCAGTTGACCTCCTTTTCACTTGCTGATGGACTCTTGAAATCTTGCTTCTGTCAATAATTCGGCATAAGAGACCCGGGACTGTGCGCTAGTATAGTGTTGGAGCTCTTGAGTCAGCCCGCGGTAGAATCTCTTAGCCGTCTCCAAGTTATTCGGTATCAGGGCAGCGCCATATTTACTAAGGCGACTAAACTCTGTATCATACTCGTCAACTGTCTTGTTTCTCTGCTCTAGATGAAGGAACTGATCATACAATGCATCCCTTACAATGTCCGGGAGGTACTTTCTCTCAAAGCACTCCAAGAATTATTCCCAAGTCTGATACGTACCTAACTGGCGCTCCATTGATTCCCACCAGTGATGAGCGTTACCATCTAGCAATGTCCTTATGCCTGTCATCTATAGATCTGTAGGCAACTGTGATGCTTCTAACAACTTTCGGGTGTGGTTAATCTAGTTTATAGTCTCCTCTGGGCTCTCAATGCCTTTATATGGCTTGGGACCCATTTGTATAAAGTCCTTGACTGAACCAAATCTAGCTCGTGGTAATGGAACTAGTGTCTGAGCTGGTATAGTTGTCTGTGCAGCCATTCTCTCAACTGCTGCCAAAAATTCTTGCCTCTGTTCTGCTGCTTGCTGCCTCTACTCTGCAGCTAGTGTGGCTGCCTGTTGTCTATGTTCCTGCATCATCATTTGGATGAATTGGAACAGCTGTATTTGGCCATCCTGCGGTATCGATAAAGTTGGAGGGGTCCCATTAGGTGAAGCTGAAAGATCAGATAGAACTGGATTATGAGTCTGTCCATCCGACCCCAGAAGTCTAGGAGTCGTCAAGGTCTCCCCCCGAGTTTGGCCATTGACTCCTGAAGGTGTGTCGCCATCAGCGGCAATACATCCACTACGCATATCCATCTCTCTGCAGGTGGTGGATGAAACGATTAGAAGAAGTACAAGAATCAAACAGGATGCAACATTTAAATAGGATTGTTGAAAGGGAAGATGAGTTTTAGTCAAGCATGGATGAGATCCTATACTATATTCCTATACGCAGGCTTGTTCGGTACAGTAACGTTACCGAGACAATATATTCTCGAACTGCATGGGCCACTACTAAAAATATGTCACGCCCCAGTCCTAAAATACGTAGGACTAGGAATACGTAACACGCCAGCCGTATGTATACGAACTCCAATATATGGAAATCATACACATACGTACGCTGCACATGAATATCAAATCTACCAGTGGTAATATACTGTCAACAAGTCACACGGAATCTATATCTCATCCACAGCATAAATTAAATAAATAGGAAATAAATAACTGAATCTCAAAGATGAAGTATCAAAGTATGATAGTCGGATAAAAACAAATCCACTGCAAATTGACTATACTAAAACTACTAAAAAGAAAAGAGATTAAACTCTAATAGAAGATAAATGTCTATAAAAGAAAATAGCAAATAGAATATCCATCAACTGTGATGAATCAAAGATACTCTGAAGATAAGACCTCCTCAGTCTGATAAGAAGCATCAGGTCCAAGTTCGTACTCCTGTGGATACTTCTGCCCGTCTATATCTGGAAAGATACCAGGTCCTCAGAGGGACATAACAAGATACATATAAATATGCCAATAAAGTACTAAAAATAAATATCCAATGGGTCGCTTAACCATCTATGTGAATGCAGTTTGAGAACAACTATCCAATAAGTGGGCTATCTGGCCATAAATGGGATTGGCGTGACTCTCTCGGAGAATCAGGGACCTACAAAGCATGTCGTCTTTTGAACGGCAAAGGCCATCAGTAATATATAGGGGTCATCATCGCCACGTATCTCCGGCGTAGCGTACGGGTTACAGAAAGGAAAGTGCAAAAGAGCCCAAATGCCTTACTTGTTGTTCTCCCCACCCCTTACTCTAAGCATGTCACATCCATGATACGATAATAACTCTAAATAACTTCCAGGTCTACTTGCATGCAAAGTTTCTATCGGCAGTTATCCCTATCCGTCGCACGACCTATACGTACCAGTGGCCAGCCGAGTACGCAAGTCCGTGTCCTACATGTGACTCACACTCATGTAAGAACAGTGTCATGGCCAATGAAACATAAGAATGCCTCATGATAATGGGTTGGTCTCATAAACTAGGTCACATGCATATACATAATAAAAACAAAAATACAACGCCACCGTCATTGCACCCAAGTTTCCTTGGATGCGCAGTCTATATAGCAGTTAAAAATATATGAACTAAATAAGCAGAATAAGATGCATGCAATATATGGAATATAAATTACAGTACAATGGCAAGGTATACTTGCTTGGCAAGTAATCTGTAAAGTGTAAGCGTCTAGATGTCAGGTACACAGGATCAGAAGCTAAGGCCTCTGAATAAACGTCTCCGGATGCTAAAATAAACATCACCAACATTTTCAGAATCAGCAAGACAGCTAGAAACACTACCCTT
Organism: Iris macrosiphon; assembly: GCA_036927795.1. Taxonomy (NCBI): domain Eukaryota; kingdom Viridiplantae; phylum Streptophyta; class Magnoliopsida; order Asparagales; family Iridaceae; genus Iris; species Iris macrosiphon. Next base: position 96,389,854 of record JAYESA010000013.1, on the reverse strand, counting down.
TCGTCCAATTTGGACACAGGGACAAAATAGTAATTTTAGGTCAAAGCGGGGTCCATATGTGGCCCACTTTGTACCAAAAAGTGTGCCAGGGGTAAAGGCCTCTAAATGGGATTCTAAATGTCATTACGAACTCAACGGTATGTTCAATTTTGGATTCCGGTAAGCCGAACAAAATTTTGCCCAAAAAGTCAACCGTTGGGCCCGGGAATAGGCGGCTTGGTCAACTGTCTCATAATTCCGTAAAAATTGGGTCACAGGACCAGCGTGATACCACAAGTCCAGTGGCACAACTTTCGTCATATTCTGACGAGCGTACAACAAATGGTGCGGAGTTTTACAAAGGTCACGATACGGGAACTTTTTGCGGATACAGGCTGATTCCGACGCGCACACGCTTCCAAATCAGTTTTCGTGAAAGCCCACACATCTGGACATACCATACGTTCCTTTCGGTATAATTGGTATACGACGGGACAGTCCCGTTTGGCAGGGCACGCTCCGTATCATAAATTTTGAAGGTTCAAAAACAAGTTTTTTTGTGATTTTTAACTCAGTTTAATTCTGCATACAGCATCAAATAAAATAATATAATTAACAAAAAATAATCTAGGTGAGGTGGTCTTCACATAGCAAAAGGAATTTCTAAGTTTTGATCTCTGTGGAGGGAGATACGAGCCCGTAAACATGGGTGGTTACAGCAGTTTTTTTTTAGATTAAAAGTTGTCGTTTTTCTCCAACTTGGTCTCGGTTTTCGCCTAGGTTACGTGCTGATCGAAGTAAACTAATACATAGAGTTGGAAGGGGGATAGGACGTGAACATACTGGTGAAGACGGGGTCAAATTTGGTCGAGCGATGGAATAGGAATCAGCGCTTGAACAGGGCTTCGCTGCTATGAATCTGCTATCGCGGCGCGCGCGGGCGTTGACGTGGACGATGGTTTGCGGTGCTTAGCGGTGGCTCCGGTGAACGGCGGCGTCGGCTCTCCGGTCGGCGGTGACACTCAGGGTCGACGTGGAGATGGTAAGGGTTTAGGGTTAGGGTTTTAAAATATAATATATATAAAACGGGGGGGGGAAGCTTACGCGCGGGTGAGTTGGGAATAGCTGCTGCTGCTACTGTTGATGGGTTTTGGCGGGCCTGGTAGGATATATATATACACTCATATATATATACAGAAAATTCCAAAAAATTATATCAGTGCATACAGTTAATCTATCAACCGTCCACAAGGTCTCCTACATGAAATAAAATAAGGTAAAATAATAGTTACTCCATAAATCTCTAAATACATAATTACCTAGAAATAAAAAATTAATGAATTATATTTCTTCTAATTAACTAATAAATACTATGATTAAATTAAATAATTAATTAAATAGTTAATACGATTTTAAAATTAGGGGTTTTACACAAAAAAGTAGAGACATAATTTTGGATGTACATATCTTAGTTATGGAATTTAGAGTTTCTCGCAGCCAAACTAGTCGTCGTGGCAAAAATTCTAGATAACATAATTATAGAAGTACATACCTTAGTTATGGACTTTATAGTTTATCGCAGCTATGCTTACTGGCATAAATTTTTTTTTGGAAAACATAATTTCGGATAGACGTATATGTTATCAAATTGTATCTTAAATTGGTTCCTAATATATCATCTCTATCATTAAAACCTTGTTATCATTGAATTATGTTCCATCACCCCTACTAGCTCAGGATAGAGATATCTCTAGTACCTCTAGTTCAGTTCCTTATAGAGCTTCACCTTAATTAGTTCCTGAGTCAGCTCCTTGGATAGTACAATAGCTTGATAACTTGCAAATTAGATGGTATCAAGTTTGAGTATTAGTGTTGATTGTGGAAAGTGTAACTTGGGAGTTTGTGAGTGGTCCTGGTTGGGTATGTGAGTATTTGGTATCAGTGTATAAGCCTGGAAATAACACATAGTGTAGTACTATTTGTAACAATAGTTCTATAGTAGGTGTCAGAGTATAGTTAGTAATTGTTATCAATGGTATTAGAAAATAAGAGAGTTATGAGGGAGAGTAGGGTATCAATTTATGATTCTAGGTATTTTTATCAATGTCATCATGCATGTTTTAGATATATATAGATTATATAACACTGGGATCCATGTATCAATTGAGTATCATGAATTTGTGTTAGGTATCAATGGAGCTTTGATATTCTATTTGTCCTTGATACTTGATTGTTTCATGAAGAGAGAAATGTATACCCATGAGATGTACTAGTGAGTGTGCCATGGTAGAGTGGTGCCCATAAGTGTGTAGGTGAGTGTGCTAGTATTAGAGTTCTGTTGTGCTAGGTAATATGACTTGTGCTATGTGTTGAGTGTTAGGCATTGGTGTGTATAGATATGTATGCACAGGTATGTGTCTAGTATGGGGTATATCACCTAGTACTTGAGGGTGTTGGTGTGTTAGTGAGTGATGTGTGAGTGAGTGCATGAGTGGTGAAGTGAAGTACAAGTGTGGGTGTTTTATGAGTATCATGAAGTGAGGGTCTGGGTATTATAAATGCCAATAGTGTGTTAGTGGGTAGGTTAGTGTCAAGTTAATATCCTAGAGTATTAAGTGCATGAGTCAAGTACAGTTATGGAGTTAGTGACTGTACACCAAAGGTGCCTAGAGAGTGCAAGTGTCCAGGGTGTGTTAAGATTGGGATGAGTAATATGTGATATATGTAGTGTGTCAATCTAGTATCAGGGAGTATTATTATGGGTGATACTATTAGCTAAGCGTATCCGTGTAATATGGATGTAGGGTATGTAAGAAAGTATCATGGGAAGTAAGTGTGTAGGTATTCCAGACAGTGAGAAAAGAGGGGTAACCTATGTATGGGTGTGGGCACATTTGCTAGTGTATTGGAGTAAGAGTAGTTATGTATCAGTGAATTGTATGATAGATAGAATAGTACCAGTATGATATCAAAGTGTCAAGTGTGTTAGTGTCATATTGGGTAGAAAGTATTTATATATGTTTATATTGATACTAATATACATGTGAGTATCCTAGAGTGATTGTTAAATGTTGGTACATGGGTTAGTATTGAGATATCAAGATATGAGGAGTATTTTAGTATCAAAATATGGGGTATCTCAAGTATCATAAATATTCAGGATACAAGTAACCTAGTGGCTAGTGTATTGGATATAGATAAGATACTTGGGTACCTTAATATGAGGGTATCACATGAGTGTCATGTGTAGAAGTTAGTGTCTTATGTAGACATTGTTAGGGATTTGGATAGGTATCCTATAGATAGTATCCTAGAGTGGTAAGTGTGTATCAATAGAATACATGGTGTGGTGGTATTTGAGTGTCATAAGTATATGACTAGTGTCAGTGCCAAGCATAGGTATGGGGTATCTATAAACATAGGTAATACATGGGCATAGGTTTTGAGTTCGTTAAGTATACAATACAAATATGTATTCTTCATACCCCTAAGAGACTCTATCTACTAAAGTACTTCCTGTTATTTCTCCTAGAACTTAAGATAGGGATGGTTAGGCTTTTTGTTCATTTTTCGGATGGTGTATATGAACTTTTCTGAACTATTGTAGTTGATTGCATTCCTTAGTTATCTCCAATCTGTCTTATCTTTGTTATATACTTTAGGGCATGGCGGATTTTCTAGATTCTGTTTACTTTGAGAGGTAACGTATAATCTCTCGCTTATCTGTTTCCTTCATATACTGGTGTCTATCTTAAATTTTGAAGACAAAATTTTTCTACGGGGTAGGATTGTAACCACCTAAAATTAGGACTAGTGGTATTTTATCATTTCTTTGTAGTTGTTAACCATATAGTTATGTTTATTTAAGTAGTTAGGTAGAATTAATTAGTGCTAGTTGTCATGAATAAAATATTTTCTTTTAGAAAAGTTAGATACCCTCCCATAACTAATTAGGTTCATTCCTAACCAAAAAGATTATATTCATATTAGATCTAGAAAATAAATTAGAGAGTGGAGGGACAAACTTGTCATTAAAATAACCCTCAACCCACCCTATATAGTGGTCGACCCTATTGGAGGGGTTTCCAATCCATTTTTCCTACCAATTTTCTACTACATCTTCTCCAAGCTTCTTCTTCTCCAAGCCACTTCCAATTATAATCAATTCTCACTCCAACCACTCATTTTACCCATGGAGGCCTAGAACTTTGGAACACAAGGAGAAGCATTGGAGAGAAGCCAAGCTAGGAGGATTGAGTCCAATTCACCCTCATTATGTCTAATTTGGTGGAGTTTCATTGTAATACAACTCCCAATAGGTAAATTTACTTTTTCTACTAATTTATATTTTAGAAAACCAAATTGAACCTATAGGAACATACTAATAGTTAGATCCAACCTCATAGGTGGTGAATTAGGTGGTAGAGAGCCTATTCCTAGTAGATTCATGTATTTTTATAGGATATTTGAAAGAATTATGAATTTGTGTCCACCAAATATTTGTGTGATATTTTTATGAGAAATTTGGTGTCTATTGTGGTTTGTGCTTGTGTCTTAGTGTCCACAATTAGATACTTAGTATTCGTATTATGATACACCTTGATACGTATAATTAGATTTAGTAATTTAGGTGTATTGGAGCCTTCTTGTGTCAATTACTTTTTATTACACTAGATCTAATTATCCTAACTATATTTATGTCATATTCTATATAATTTGGTGTTCCAATTGGTTTTGGTATTTGGTACCTTGATGTGTTTGGTGTAGGAAGAGTATCATGGTGTACCGTGGTGGTATAGTTGTGATACTAGAGTATCATGGATGTTTTGGGTTGTATTGGTGTATAATTTAGGAGGGTGTTTGATGTGAGAGTAGAGAGAGGGCGTGCATGTGGTGTGTGTGTGCTCGAGGAAGAAAGATCTTTCAGTTCTTGCTATATTCAACAGTGGCAGTATGAGGGGGGAGGTCTGTGTGCACTATAGTGGAGGAAACTTGGTTCTTGTAGTTGTTGTGTTCAGCAGGAGTCGGGGGGAGATGCACCTGAATATAGTATCAGCAGAGCTGTGGAAGCAGCAGGCACTGTAGTGTACTGCAACTCAGTGTATACACAGGCAGTGTACTGCATAACTAAGACTGGGGTCAGTTGCTGCAGTTGTTGACAGCGTTTGGCAACAAGGTAGGGAGGGTGCAACAGGTTTTACACAGTAGTAACTTGTTGTAGTAACACTACAGTGGCTAACTGTGCAGTTCACACTGCAATCAATGTACTGCAGGGAAATACAGTTAGTGTAGGGGCATGGGTGCTAGAATGGTGATTGCGTGGGTAAGTTAGTAAGGTTTGGGTTAGTGTTTGAGTGAGGGTGTAGTGAAGTGTGCTTGTAGTGTAGCTAAGTATCAAATAAGGTAATGTGTAGAGTAAAAGTTTGCTAGTGTCAAGTGAAGAAGTGTGGTACCATGTGATACTTGGGTATCCATGAGGTAGTGTGGTACTATGATACTCAAGTACCAATGGATGAGGGTAAGTGAGTTTGAGTGTTGAGATGTTATCCTGTCACGACCCGTACCCGGTGTAGGGATGCAAGTCGGGAACAACGCCCAGCCTACGCCGCAGCATCGACGGTAGAACGCTGTCATGGTCAACTATACTACATAATTATCTCACTATAAAGCATAAACCTCCAATAATATCTCAACTCCAAGATGAGAGTATAATCAACTTAGTTCAACACAATACTCAATCACATTACTATGGCACAAAAAGATATCAAAGAAGTTTAACATAACTATGTAGTTAATATAACAACAACAAATAGAATAATATCCAAACACAAATATATGCAGGAAATAAATCCGGTACCAAAATGCTAAAGAGAACTAACTATGCTAACTAGTGAATCCGGCTAAATCTCTCGATAGTCACTCCAGAACTAGTGGGTCCAAGTCTGCACCATCTATAGGCTGAGGTCCGTAGTATGTCGACACCAATCTTCCGGATCCTCTGAAAAATATTTTCCAGTCAGGAATGGAGCAAAGTACAACCCAATAGCTGTTCCAATTAATTGACAAAAACTATAAAGCAGTAGAATAGAAGATGCTATCTACGATAAGGTTATAACTGGTAATCAAGAACAATGAAAGAATAGGCAATACTAACAACAGAATATAATCAATACGTACAAGAATAAAGGAATGAACTATAATGTCAGACTAGAACAAGGTAATCAATGAACTGAATAATGGAATCTACAATAACTATATGATTTGAGATACTAACTAAATATGTGATCGGCCTAGGAGATTCAATGATTACACTAAGGAGATAACTCAACCATACGTGAATTGCATGGTTAGTTAGTAGCCAATGATTACACTACTAGCCGATAGTTTCTTGATCACATATTTAATTAGTATTTCCCCCGCCCCGACTGATATGATGGATCGAATCATGACACGTCACTAGCCAATGTATCCAATGTTTAATCTACAATATTCAATGTTATCCAATACCAACAAGGAGAGTATCCGATACCATCTCCATAATCAAGGTAGCATCCCATGACTGACGATCCAATAACAATACCAATCCGTGTACCATCGTGTCAAGAATCATAAGTAACATTTCTAAATACTTAAATTATAGTGGTAATTAAATAATGGAAACTATCAGAGAATATACTCGCCTATGGTCCAGAGCAAATGATGAAAAATGATGTCCGAACTGGTGTCACAGACCTATATATAAAATATTGCATTAATACAAGTTTTTGGGAAGAGAAATAAATTAAACTAAACTTTCTAGGTCATAAAGTCATTTCTAAGTCAAAAGTCAAACTAGGTCAACTCTAAGTCAACTATTGTCAAATATAGTCAAATTATGGTCAACTACCTATTTCTAGGTTGCATGAGTCTAACTCAAAGATATTGGGCTCACACACTATGAATCTAGGCCATACAAGCTACATCTTAGGATACTAAGATACCGTATCTCAGGATACGCAAACAAAGGATAAATATAATACATATGTACATATCAAACAATATTATATATATAAAATCCTAATTACAAATGCTAAATGAATATCTTGGTTTTGAACCAACTTGGTATCGCAATACTAAACCTCTATCTTGATATCCAAACCCAATACCTTGATTATCCTCCAATACCTTGATACTTACCTTGGCATCTCAAGGTAAATTCAAAACCTTATTTATACTAACTATCCAACAATAATTATAAACTACTATGCATTTAATATTTATATAATACTATATACCTTATTTTAGTCACCTTAATACCAACCCATAATTAGTTTACAACTATCCTATTACTTATGCCAATACCTACTACTCATACCTTGGTATATCTTGATACTTACCTTGGTATCTCAAGGTATTTGCCAAAATCTTATATATATACTAACTACCCATCAATAATTACATATATCAATCCAATATAACTCTAGTATGTACTAATAGAATAATACTAACTACCAACTACACACTAACTATTAATACATATATACGTACATACATACCTACAAATATATAATATATAAAAGATACTCATAACAATTGATAACTAAAATATACTAACTATTCAAATAAATTTATATGCTACAACTAAATATATACATATATAGTATACTATAATACAAATAGCAATTATGAACATATATATATATATATATATATATATATATATATATATATATATATTAATTACCATATATATATATATACATATATATCTATATATATATTAATTTTTAATATATTAAAAACTGCCAAACTGTCGCTAAATACCCTGTCCACTGTCGCAGAAAGCTGCTGTGTATATATATAGATACAATGCAGTTTTTGTGACAGTTTCCTGCACTGTCACTAAAAACTGTCGATGAAGCTTTTGATACTCTGCTGATACGCTGTTGTTTCAGCGACAGTTTTCTGCAACTGTCGCTGACTGCTGTCGCTGAAAAGCTGATATTATTTGCATTTGTTGCTGCTGTTACGACACTTCTGGTTCGCTGCTGTCGCTGAAAATATATGTATATATATATACAATATATATATAAATACATATATATAACCCACCATATATATTTATACAATATATATTTAAATACATATATATAACCCAAAATATATATATTTATACAATATATATTTAAATACATATATATAACCCACAATATATATTTATACGATATACATATATAACTATATATAACTTACATACACTTATACATAGTAAATTGTATAAAATACCACATAGTAACATACACACACACATATAGTAATATGTATATATAACTATACATATATGTATACATATATATAATCATACAATAATATAAATACATAACGATATATAATATAACTATATATATAACCACATATAAATATACCTACTATATTATATATACATATGCTACCACTTATAAATATATATGTACATACATATATATATATATATATATATATATATATATATATATATAAATAATCATATAATAACTATAAATAATCTAATTACTTAATTAAACATACACATATATTATATAAAACATATACATATATTTACATCCCTAACATATATTATAACATATATATTAATATATGTAGAAGAAAGCTATATAATATATATTCTATTAATACATATATAATACATAGATCTATGATACAATAAATACTATAATAAATATACATAATACATATATAATATATATAGATACATACACAATTATAATTCAAGAATTAAAGCATAATTAATTAGATCTACACATAAACACACAACAATTGGAGAGTATCACACCGTATCCCACTAGATCTAGGATACGCATGCCACACGAGTCTACCACACATCCAATTGCACCCCGAAGGACACAAATAAATCACATATAATATTTATGAACAAAACAAAGTGTCAAATGTAGATCTATGTGTCCGTGTCAAAATATGACATGTACAAAGTCCCGTGTCGGAGGAAAAAACCCCAAAATAACACGTATCACCAAATTGTTGGGATACGACCTACACGTACCCAATTGTGGACATGACACTAGCGCTAAACACATAAATATATGCCAAATTGATCAATAGGATCAATTGACATACACAACAAAAGATATTTTTGGAACTTCTCCAAAATTGACACAAAAAATACCATAACTTTCTCCATAGGTCTCCTATGAATACAAAACTAAATCCTGTGGGTAGTACATACATATGGGTTGATTATTCATGATTAAATCTCACATTTAGAAGCTATTTTAAGGGAAAAACTGAATTATACCTATTGGGAGATGGATTCCCAATGAAACCTCCAAAATTGGTAAAATTAGCTTCCAACTTGTAGATCCTTGCTCCTCTTTGTAGATCTTTGCTTCCTCCTTCTAGATCCTTGCTCTTCTAGTCTCCAATGGTGATTTAAGAAGTAATTGGGTGAAAATTTGGTAGGGATTTGATGAAATTTGGTTGAGGAAAATTGTAGATCTAGATTTGGAATAAAAAATAAAGTGAGAGAAAGTTTTCATCCCCTTTATATAGGCCTCACTTGCCCCCTCCCTCAAGCTACTATGTAAAGTCTAAAATACCCCTTGGGGCCTCTCATGAAGAAATTAATTAAGGAGGGAAGCTTCTAGTCTAATGGTTTAATTAATTTAATCCTCCTCCTAATTAATGGGCTTTCTAGTTGGGCTCAATTCTAACAATTAATACATGTTGGTCCATGAGTCTAAACTAAACTAGTTAGGTCCACTAACACAAGTCCACAAATAAATTTAACATGCTAATAATAAATAAATAATATAATAAATAAATATTTAACATGCACAATATTTAATTAATTATAAAATAACCAAAATACCCTTTTCTAAAAAATACGGTAGTGACATATCCTAGTTAGTACTAAGGTATTAGAACTTGTTTTGGATAGTATCTTGAATATGGGGTAAGTATCTAGAATATGGGTAAGGTATTGGGTATTTGTCAAGGTAATAGGTAAGATACTAGGTAATGGGTTAAGATATTAGGTAAATAACTAAGGTATTATAAGTTACTAGTATATATGAGTCAAGATAGTTATATAAAAAATATATGATACCTTGAATACCTATAGAATATGACTAGAAAATCTAGAAATAGCTTGGTAATAGCTAAGATAACCACATAAGCCAACCAAATAGGTATTAGAAAATCCAAAAATAGGTATTGACCTAGTTTTACCCTATTGACCTAGAATTGACCTAGAAACCTAGAATAAGGTTAGTTAAGCTTTTTTTTTTTAATTCTAAATCACCTATTGACATGATAAATTCATAATATATGTCACTTAGACTCCAATACGGACTCTGATTTTAATTTTTAGCTCAAAACTGCATGCGAGTACATTCTCTAATAGTTTTCTTACTTGATAGCTTCTATGATACATGTTTATAGTATTGTTTTACTTGATTTTGACACGATGGATACACGGATTGGTATTATATAGATTTATTGTTATGAGATACGGGATTTTAGGTCTATTACTTTTTGGACTAATGTATTACGGGACTAATATACTTTCAGGACTATTGACTTTTTGGACTATTGCGATTTTTCGTATCGGTACTCGAATCCATGAGTACTAGCCGGGTGAGAAAATACCTAGAAGGCGTGTGAACTATCCTTTATATCCTATGGTCTTACTGGAATAATAACAGCCACACAATACACGTGTAGTTGCACGATTTTACCCCTTAGTCGTTCATATTTTGACTTGGTATTTCAAAATACTTAGACAGGTGTACTTTTCCTTATTTCACTCTATACTTGCTAGCTACATTCGTATATTTCTTTGTTTACTGGATTTTACCTATTTGACTTGTCTTTACTGCCTTACTTATATGTTCTACTATATTTATGTAACATCCTACTCCTACTTTTGGGATATGAGTACGTGGCCAAGCCCAACCTACGCTGCAGCATCGGCGGTAGTAAGTTGTCTATGATAAACAATAGTTCATGACAAGTAACAAATACGCATATCATTATAAGGAATTAACTTAAGTCTCAATAATTTATTTAAAGAAATATCCACTATAACTCAAGATGTACTTGGGAACAAATTCGGTAAAATAAATACAACTAGAACTGAAGTTTACTAAACCTACTAACTAAGAATAATACAAAAATCATAAGAAAGAAAATATGCTACTCCGCATCCAAGGATGAATTTGGTACATCGGTGACATCTAAATCGCCAACATACTCACCGTAGACGTCCGGGCAATTGTCGCCTCCTAAAATTGTCAACATATCCAGTCAAGATTGGAACAAAGTACAAGTCTAAGCTAACACAATACAAATACAACATAAAGTAGTAAAACACTAAATATAAGAAACCAATGAATGATCAGTAAAAATATAGATAGAGCGTGCAAGTAAATAATATGATAGGAGAAATACAAATAGCAGTAATAACTAGCAAAAGAAACTGATAGAACTCAAAATAAAATAGTATGTGTACTCATGTGTCTTTGGAAACACAATATCTAACACGTGGATATACCTATGAGTGCTTGAGAATGTCACATGATCACGTTTGCACATCACACAAATTTATAATAATATATAAAACCTTCTCAAGTTCATAAGCACGTCTCATGAAGGAGGACCACGTGTCAAATGATTGTACTTCCCCCGACTCCCATATCTCACGGTCATGATAAAAAGATCACGCTAACGGTACGAAACAAGGTCATAATGACAATATGTGAAAACAAGCAAACAAGAGTATAAATAGTTCACTCAGCTCTCATGTGTGTAAACAATGAAAATACGAAAGGTAGCATGTATAGATGAAATACCATAATATAAAATAATTCTACATGAAAGAATTAAACAAGTACTTACCTGACTTTTCGGATCACAAGTTGAAGACAATGTAAACTTTGGCCTGTCAGCTATCCAACCATACCATCATCCCACGAACGTCGTCGCATGAATTAATACAAGTTAGACTTAAAGCCATAAAAGTGTCTAACTAGTTTTTTCCTAATTAATCTATTTTAATTCTGGATAATATCATGTAAAATACTTTTTAATTATATTATATTCTGATTTTATTGTTAAACCTAAATTTTGGGCCAAAAGAAATCTAGTTAACAAATTCGGGATTCGTGGCACACAAATGAAGGCGTCATGTTGACCAAAAAGTCAACCAACTCAAATCCTTGATTTGTGTGTGAAATACTGTAGATTTTAGTGCTACAAAAATGCTAGAATCGACAGTTTTCTCGAACCTCGAATCGGTTACAAGTTATTGTTGATATGGCACATAGATCACAATTTCGGTAGTTTTCTAGTTACTTATAGGTTGTACAAATTTTATAAAATATTAAACTAAGATATTTAACTTTAGGAAAAATATATATTATACTTTATCACGTCAGCTTTCTGAAACTTCAAACGGCTCATGATCTCGAGATCGAAATCTCCCAGAATCTCCAAAACACTGAAACACATCAGATTTTGGACAACTTACACTCTATGAATTTTCCAGAAATCTAGGTTTAGAATTAATGAAAAAAAATTAGATATTCAGAAATCTAACCTCGATACGATTCAAAAAAAAATCCACATGTTTGGTGTCTGGAATTAGGAGATATGGTCCTTCCAAGTCGCTATGGCTGCTGAAAAATGAGGCTGATTTTGTGACAAATTTTGGACTTTTTTGGGACGAAAAAGAGAGGAGTTTGAAAAAAGAAGATGAAATATGAGTTTATTTTATAATTTTAGTAGGTATATATAATGGGTGGAGACTATTTAATTTCAATACGGCTAGGATGGCCTTGTTTGCATAGGAATAGGATCAGTTCAACTAAGGGATATGGATGAAGTTGCCTTTCCTAGTAGACTTAGGATTAAGATTAATTTAAAATATAGTTTGAATTTATCTAAATAATTTATATTCTTAAATATAATTAAAGATAATACCAATAATTTATATTTAATCTTATTTATATCTATTAACAATAAATCAGCATTTATCAAATATTAAGAGTGTATATATTCAAATAAATTCAAATAATTATTGAATAATTTCATAAAAATCCAAATAAATCCCAAATAATTCCAAAAAATTCCAATAAATTACAAAAAATATATTTAACCCACCTAACTGTAAAATAAATGTTTATTAGCAAAATAGGCATGTATGGTTCCACAGTAATTTCTACAAGCTTTAGAAAATAATATTTCTTAGGTTTAAATAATCTAAAAATTCCAGAAAAATTACTAAAATTCTAAAATATCCTAAACATGATTCTAATTCTTAATACGAGTCTTTATGAGACACATGAAGCATAGTATTATAATAATATTATTATTAAACTATACTTAAAAACAAAATTCTCACAAAACTACTAGTGTATTCTAATTATTTTTCTTATACGGTATTTTGGATAGCAAATGCTACAAGCTACCCTCCTTAAAATATTTTTGTTCTAAAAAATCAAATAATACAAGTAACCATATATATAGTAACATATACAAGCAATTTGTATGGTAATATAATAATACTTTCCTAGGTTGATGCATGGAGCAATGATGGTTTTTGAAATCAAAATAAGACAATCAATGGGTATTTTATCGACTATGGTCTAACAATAACTAACTAAATATACATAATAATTAGGCAACCATTACTAACTAAAAGGAGCAAAGGGACATGGTTAGAACCGTAGATGCAAAAATATCAAAAAAATCAAGGACAAAATCAAGCAAGATGCACATAAGAAAGCCTTTGACTAGAGATGATGTTAGATTGATAGGGTGAGAATCCTAACTGTGGATGATGTATCTTCTCTAAGTTCTACTCCAATTCTTGAACCTAATCCAATTTGCAGGCACACAGATTGTACTACTAAGTTGAGGTACTAACCATAACGTCACATTATATGTGAAGACAGACCTGCATGGGCTACCATAAAAACTTGTCATGCCCCGTTCCTACTTTTGGGATATGAGTACGTGGTCAAGCCCAGTCTATGCCGCAACATCGGCGGTAGTACACTGTCTATGATAAACAATAGTCCATGACAAGTAACAAAATACGCATATCATTACAAGAAATTAACTTAATAGTCTCAATAATTTATTTAAAGAAATATACACTACAACTCAAGGTGTACTCGGGAACAAACCCGGTAAAATAAATACAACTAGAATTGAAGTCTACTAAACCTACTAGCCAAGAATAATACGAAAACCATAAGAAAGAAAATATGCTACTCTGTATCCAAGGATGAATTTGGTACATCAGTGACATCTGCATCGCCAACGTACTCACCGTAGACGTCCGGGCAATTATCGTCGCCTAAAATTGTCAACATATCCAGTCAGGATTGGGACAAAGTACAAGTCTAAGCAAACACAATACAAATACATTATAAAGTAGTAAAACACAAAATATGAGAAACCAATGATCAATGGAAATATAGATAGAGTGCACAAGTAAATCATGTGTAGGAGAAATACTAATATCAGTAATAACTAGCAAAAGAAACTGATAGAACTCAAGATAAAATAGTGTGTGTACTCATTTGTCTTTGGAAACACAATATCTAACTCTTAGATATACCTATGAGTGCTTGACAAGGTCACCTGATCACGTTTGCATGTCACACGAATTTATAATAATATATAACACCTTCTCAAGTTCATAAGCACGTCTCATGAAGGAGGACCACGTGCCAAATGACTGTACTTTCTCCGACTTCCACATCTCACGATCACGATAACATGATCACGCTAATGGTATGAAACAAGGTCATAAGACAATATGTGAAAACAAGTAAACAAAAGTATAAGTAGGTCACTCAGCTCTCATGTGTGTAAACAATCAAGACACAGAATATAGCATGTATAGATAAAATACCATAATATAAAATAATTGTACATGAAAGCATTAAACAAGTATTTGCCTAAATTTTCGGATGTGTTGATATCACAAATTGAAGACAATGTAAACTTTGGCCTGTCAGCTATCCAACCATACCATCATCCCACGAACCCCGTCGCATGAATTAACACAAGTTAGACTTAAAGCCATAAAAACTGTCTAACTAGTTTTTTCCTAATTAATATATTTTAATTCTGGATAAAATTATCTAAAATACTTAGTAATCATATTATATTCAGATTTTATGGTTAAACCTATATTTTGGGCCAAAGAAATCTAGTTTACAAATTTAAAATCTGTAACACGCAAATCGAGGCATTCTGTTGACCAAAAAATTAGCCGAATCTAATCCTTGATATCTGGGTGAAATCCTGTAGATTTTAGCATTACAAGAATGCTAGAATTGACAGTTTCCATGAATCTCGAATTGGTTACAAGTTATTGTTGATATGGCACATAGATCATAATTTCGATGGTTTTCTAGTTATAGGTTGTACAAATTTTACAGAATATTAAAATAGCATATTTATTTCTAGAAAAATTATATGTTATACTTCATCATATCATCTTTTCGAAACATCAAATGGCTCATGATTTTGAGATCAAAATCTCCCTGAATCTCGAATACACCGAAACACATCAAATTCTAGATAACCGATACTCTACGAATTTTTCAAAAATCTAGGTTTAGAATTAATAAAAAAATTAGATATTCAAAAATCTAATCTTGATATGGTTCTAACAAAAAATACTGGAGTACATTTGGAGTCTGGAGCTAGGAGATATGGTCCTTCCAAGTCGCTACGACTGTTGAAAAATGAGGCTGATTTAGTGACAAATTTTAGGCTATTTTGGGACGAAAAAAAGAGGAGTTTGGTGAAGAAAAATATGAAAGATGAGTTTATCATAAGTTTAGTAGGTATATATAATGGGTGGAGACTATTTAATTTGAATACGTCTAGGATGGCCTAGTTTGCATAGGATTAAGATCAGTTCAAAATAGGGATATGGATGAAATTGCTTTTTCTCGTAAACTTAGGATTAAAATTAATTTAAAATATTGTTTGAATTTATCTAAATAATTTATAACCTTAAATAAAATTAAAGATAATACCAATAATTTATATCTTATCCTATTAAGATCTATTAACACTAAATCAGCATCTATCCAATATTAAGAGTATATATATCCAAATAAATTCAAATAAATATTGAATAATTCTAAAAAAAAGCCAAAAAAATCCTAAATAATTCCAAAAAAATCGTAATAAATTACAAAAAATATATTTAACCCTCGTAACCCAAAAATAAATGTTTAGTGACAAAATAGGCATATATGGTTCCACACTAGTTTCTACAAGCTCTAGAAAATAATATTTCTTAGGTTTAAATTTAATATAAAAATTCCAGAAAAATTCCTAAAATTCTAAAGTAGCCTAAACATGATTCTAATTCTTAATACGAGTCTTTATGAGGCATATGAAACCTGGTGTTATAATATTATCATTATAAAACTACACTTAATATTTAAAATAAAATTCTCACAAAACTACTAGTGTATTCTAACTATTTTTCTTATACGATATTTTGCATAGCAGATGCTATAATTTATCTTACCATGATTCTATGCTTATATGTTCATCATGTATTTTATTACTATTTACCATTTTATAGTCTTTATCATGTATTAGAACTGTTATTAGAGTTGTACTCGTTCCATCCTGACTGGATAGTCGATACTGCGACGTAGACTAGACGTACTCACGTACTCATGCCCGAATATCCGGGTGCGGGTTGTGATAGTTTAGATTAGTTAAGATGAAACACTTTAGATTTGAATGGAGATATCAGTTGGATTTTGGCCTTGAGTGTGTTGATATTGGTTGGGATAGGTATATACATTATGATAAGTTCATGAAGACTTATAAGAATTTAGGATTGATTGATATTGTTGGATAGATTGGAATATATTAGCTTAATAGAAATCAGATCTAGTTAATTTTGGTTATGTCCCTTTTGATTCAGATTGATTAGTGTCGTGCTTGGGTAGATTGTCCTAGTTTGGATTTGATTCCTTAGTGCTTAGGTATGCAATTGGGTTTTCTTGTGATCTTGCCTAGAGAGTTTGATAAGTATGGTTATGTGCGAGGTGCACTATAAATGGTGGTAGAGAATATTGATGAATTTTTCTGAAATAGTTGGATCGAGCTTGTGGTATAAATAGTTCAATGGATTTGACTAAGGCGTGAGTGAGCTTTTATTGATAAAGGATGGAAGTTATGCAAGACATATTCAAGTTTGACAAGAAGGAAGAATCTTTGTGAAGTTTATTGAGTTAATATATTTGAGTATTTTGGTTTGGTTATGGATTTGGAAGATAAGGCATTAACGCAAGTAGAGAGAGTTGCTTCAGGTGTATTTGTTGTGTGCAGAAGGACATAATCAAGTACATTGTCAGAATGGAAGATGTTTTGTATTTATTTTGGGCTATAATCTATGTGCTTCAGCGGTTTATCAATTATGGAATTGACATCAAAGTTTGAATCATATATTGTGTATGGAATTTGCTTCCTTAGTTAAGTGATGCAGCTAGAGAACTATGTTCTTTATGTTCACAGGATAAAACTTTTTTGAGTGATGTATTATGTAATGTTCCATTCCATGCGGTGCATTGGGCTTAATTGATGGCTCGAATGGCTTAGTTTGACTTAGATTCATGCAGAGGAAGCATGTTAAGATCTTGGTGTTCGAGGCGAAGACATTTATTCATGGTGGATAGTTTTGATCTCTCTCCTTTATCTTCACACTTAATAAAATGATGTCGCTAGTATTTGTTTCTATGCCATGAGATAGTAAAAACTAAGTAAAAAAGAACCAAGATAGATAAAAAAGAGTAATCTAATTTCTGTAACTTGCTGCTATAGAACATAAAATTGTTAAACTAATAATATAGACTTGTATAATATATAACTGCTTTTATCTTATCATATGGAGTATAGTACTGTAGTTAGATTATCATATAGAATATTGTAATACTGTTGTAGACATGAAGCCTATCGTATTGTTATCTCAGAGATGGAAAAATGAGGTGAATGTTTGGGACTGTTGGGTCACCAATGTAGTATCCCTGGACTGGGATGTTAGTAAATATGGAAATCCTTAAAATAAAAGTATAGAAGTATGAAATATGGTAATAGAAAGAGTTGTGTTGTATAGTTATTTTTAGTTTTTGTACCATGCATATGTCATCGTTTAATTGTTTACGTACTTGCATGATCATGGACAATTTGTGTACTTGAAACAGTCTTGTGATGATAATGCTTCTATGGCCACTAGTTTATCCGTCACAAATAAATTTTATTGTTCACCACTACTCCGAGATGTGAACTGCTCATTTGAGACGATACTCTTTTGGTTATGTTAGAGTTATTTTATTTTGTTATTTATCATATGAGGGTATAATAGTAATTGTGGGTGTATTGCATATCAATATAAATAGACATGAGATGCAACCTAGGGTTTAAGGCCCTTGCAATCTCCTTTCTCATATTCTCTCTTCCCCTACTTCCTTTTCTCCTCTCTATCTCTAAACTTAACTTGGTATCAGAGCATATATTTGTAAGTACTGTACATCCCATCCCCGACAGACCAAAAAAAAAAAATTTGGCTGTTTTTTGTCTACTTTTCATGATTCGCCGTTCGTCGTTCGTCGTTCGTTGTTCGTGGTCGTTTGTGGTTCGTTTATGAGATCTAGGGTTTCTACAGATCTCTGTTGGTTATTCGTCGTCGGTTGAGGTTCGTTGTGAGATCTAGGGTTTCAAAGATCTCGTCTTTTTGTTGCATCTGTAAGTATGGTGGGGACCGAATCTTCTAGCGAGGTTAATAGTGGTGGTGGTAGCGGAGGTGGTTCTCTTTTTACTGTTATTCATAATGATGAATTGGGAAAGTCGATTACAGCGGTGAAACTCAATGGTGCAAACTATCTTGCCTAGTCCAAGTCTATCAAAGTGGTGTTAAGGGCGAAGAAGAAGTTGAAGTTTTTGACCGAAGAACCCCTGCCTGAAACGTCCGCTAAGTATGAAGATTGTATGAGTGCAGATGCATACGTTATGTCGTGGTTGTGGCATAGTATGGAACCACATATCGCTGCTAATGTTCAGTGGTGTGAATCAAGCAAACAGATTTGGACATCTCTAGAAGAATCTTATTCGCAGAAGCGAAACGTTGCCCGTATCTATGAGTTGTACGAGTTATTGTTCAATACAAAGCAAAATGGGAAGCCTGTGAATGAATATCTGGCTTCAAAGAAAGCTTTATGGGAGGAACTGCTTCAATATCATCCTGTTACTATGATTTGAAGGAAGCTCAGAGACAGAAGAAAGAGTTTCATATTTCACTCATCCTAGCCGGCTTGGATCCTGCGCTCGAACCTTATAAAGCTCAAATCCTTGCTGGAGAGCAGTTACCTACGGTGGCAGTTACTTTCTCCCGTCTCAATCGTTCCTTTCTGGGACAGAGTTCTGTGGTGCCGAGTACTGACTCTTCTGCCCTAGTTTCTAGTGCTGTTGGTCGTGGTGGTGGACGTGGTATTGGACGTGGCGGTAGAGATGGTGGTCGTAGTTTTGGTCGAGGAGGAGGCCGTGGTGGTAGAGACAATGGTCGTGGTGGTGGTCGCGGTGGTGGTGGTGGCCGCGGTGGTGGTGGTGGTGGCCGTGGTCAACCACGAAAGTGTAACTATTGTGGAATGCTCGGTCATGTAGAAGACTATTGTTGGGATAAATGGGGCAAACCAGAATATGCACATCAAGTGCATGATGAAAATATGCAGTCCCAGGACACCACTTATGCTCCCAGAGATGATACTTCGGGTTTCAATCAGACTTCAACGTCCGATACCTCATCTCCATTTCAACAGATCCTCCAGAAGTTGAACGCGCTTGCTAGTACCACCTCCCAACCTGTAAACTCCCTCACCCAAAATAGGTATTTGTGTATATTTTATATTATTATATTTATTATAGATGTTGAATTTATTTAGAGTATTATCTTAGTTAATTAGAAAATAATTTTTTTAGTATATTTACTTATATAAATATTTATTTAGAATTATTTTTAGGCTATTTTAGATTATTGAGATTTTTCCATAATTTTTAGTTAATTAAAAACTAGTAACACTAATTTTTGAGGACTTTAAAGAATTTATTTTATGTTCAAACTAAATTAAAAATATTCCAAAATTTTATTTTAGGTTCTAAATAATAAAATATATTTTCTAGAATTTTTTGAAATTTTTTTAATTATATTTAGCATTTATTTCGAGTTAATTATGAAAAACTGAATTAAAAACTAATTTCTGAAAAAGAAAACCCAAAAAGTAATTAATTCTGCCCAGTCAGCAAACAGGGGGCCCACCTGTCTGCCTCCAGCAGTGAACAGTGTCGGGCCCGCCTGTCAGTGACCGCTGAGTGGGTGCGAGCCGAGCCGACCTCGAGCCGAGCCGAGACCGAGTTCGACTCGGACTCAACTGAGCCGAGCCGCATCGAACTGCGACCGTTCGATCTGGGCGGAGCTGCACGGATGGCTGCCACATGGCGCACTGTGAGCCGCGGCTGCACTTTCTCTCTCCTATATATATATATATATATATATATATATATATATATAATAGTTTAGATATTAATTTCTAGGATTTTTCTTCAGCCGATTTTTGGAGAATTGTCATCTAGGGTTCCTTCATCTTCCAGAAGCAACTGCGCATAGCTCTGGACTCCAAATGAGCCTAGTTTTTTGTGTTAGAAAGATATTGAGGTTAGATTTCTGATTATATAATTTTTTTTACGAAATTATGAGTATTAAATTCTGGAAAATTCGTAGAGCACAGCATGTCCGAAAATAGACGTGTTTCGATGTTTTTGCGATTCCGGGAGAACTAGGAATCAGAATCATGAACCGTTTAAAGTTTCGGAAATCTAATATCGAGATCATTGACATATGTTTTTCCAAAAATTTAATTCAAAGTATTTTTATACTGTTAATTCTGTAGAACTTCGAGGTTAGAATTTAACCATCGGTGCACAATACAAAATTTGTATGTGCCATAATTCCCAAACGAATTTGAATTCGGACGAGCCGTAAATTACAGCATGTTTTTGACGCTGAAATCTATAGGAAATCATGCATGAAAATTAAGTTTGTGTTGGTTGACTTTTCGGTCAACAGATTGCCTCGATTTGCGTGCCATGAGTCTCGAGTTGATAAAATTTAGTTCCTTTGGACAAAATTTAGGAATTAACATAAAAATCAGAATAATAAGATTAAAATAGAATTTTAGAGTAATTATTCTAGAATTAAATAAATTAAAATAAATTATCTTTTGACGTGATAAATTTGTAATACATAGGCTATTTGGACTGTGACTTGGACTCTGATTCATACCAGCAGCAGGACCCCAGGCAAGATACCTTGCCAAATTATTTACAGTACTTTGCATGCTATTTATATTTCTTTTTATTTATTTCATTTATGTATAGTTCTTGCATGTGTAGTTTTTCTCCAGTTATTACTATGTATTAGATATGTTGACACACACATGGCACCTAGTATCATGGGAGGACAATCATTAGGCGTATGGGCTTTTAACCACTCTGGTAAACTGTAGTATATAGTTCGCACTACGGGCGTGTGTCACGCTGGTCGCTACCCCAGAGGTTTGTCGATTTCTATAGAGTCGCGCTGGTCGCTACCCCAGAGGTATATCTATTTCTGATGTTCTAGACGGGTGTGTGAGTTGTGAAGCTTAGATCGAGTAGACTACCCTTGCCCATACGTCGAAAAGTTGTCCTCATTTGTATTCATATAGATTGTCTTGTACAGCATACTTATTTATTTTCAAATTATATGCATGTTTACTGTATTCAAGTTGGCTCATATTTTTTGTATCTTGTTACGTCTCTCTGAGGACCTGGTCCACTGCCAGGTGTATCTGTTCTTGAGTATTTGCAGGAGCACAGATTTGGATGGTTGTATATGCTTAATGGATATCTTCTCTTCGAGCCATGATCGATAGCTGGTATACTTATATTGGGTTTGATTGTGTTGTACTTATATTGTATTTACCTTTCCTATTCGAGTTGGTAGTAGATTTGTTTCCATCCAACTATCATCCTAGATATTTCTTATTGAGATCTAGTTTCATCGATACTATTTATTTATTTCTATATGATTTTGGTGGATGAGATTTAGATTTTACCCTGTGACTTGTATTACAGTTATACCACTTGTGGATTTGATATTCATATTCCAGCGTACGTGTGGATTTGGTTTCCATATATTGGAGTTGCCATATCCATGCGGCTGGCATGCTTACGTGTCCTAGTCCTACGTATTTTTGGGACTGGGGCGTGACATGTTTTTGTGGTGGCCCATGCAGGTCAAGAGCATATTGTCTCGGTTACGTTATTGTACCGAACAAGCCTGCACCTAGGACTAGAGTATAGGATCTCATCCACATTGACTATGATTCATCTTTCTCCTATCTATTCTATTTGAACAATTGCATCATGCTTGATTCATGTACTTCCCTAATAGTTCTTTAAGTATAGCCTTCTCCTATAATATTGAAGTTCCTGTTGTTAGATGATAATTAGAGTAGCACACATATTAAGAATACAACGAGAATATAGACACACCACTAAGTTTAGAATATCTAGTGAATCCTAGAATTCCTTATCTTTAGATTGGTATACCATTACCCCTTGATGTATTAAGAAGACTTGAGAGTAGTATAGACACTACTAGAGTTAGTTAGAAGTTTTACCATAATGTTTGACACCTAGTATCACATAGTCTTTTGACCTATTAATGGAGTATGATTGAACAACATTAATTACATTCTAGCAAGAGACGATAATGTTTATTCAGACGATAAAATTTAGAGGTCCTTGCCCCTATTTGGTCGACTAGCGACTTAGACAAGGAGGTTGTATGATAACTGTAGGGATTGTAGAGTCTTTTATTATTGTTGTTTAGTTGTTTTTGTTTTTGTGAACTTGAATTAAATTGTACCTCCTTTCATCATCATCTAGCGTACTTATATTTGCTGTACTACCTTGACTTATGCTGCTATTATAGTCTAGTTTTTTTAAGCATATTCTTTATCGAGCTTGTTCATGACATATGTATTATTGGGGAGGCCCACAATAATACAATTCAGAATTAGTGTATTACGGTCTGATCAACCATAGTGTGCTTGATTCGTCCTTCGCAATAATACTTTACATGGATTGAGATATATAGTTGACTAGTAGACACATGTACTTGCCCTCTAGATATGTCTAAGCATATTGTATCCGTTACATAACTGTACCGATGCGAGCATGTGGATAGACATTACCAAAATAGGATTTCAATCCACAACTGCTTTGACAATTTCTATTTGAATTCTTTAAACGCCTTGATCCCGATACTTCTATTCTATTACCTCGCCCTTGAACTCTTTATTATTGATCTCCATCTTCCCTTATTTCGGAAAGACGAAACCTCGTGCTTGGTATGAGTTTAATACACAGAGAGTACTAGATATATCCCGTAGGCCGATCACATACTTGAGGATTATTCTTTTGTAATTAAGGACATATCATATATGATATAATCGGCGTTGAAGTTTTGAGGATTGAATGACATGAGTAAATAAATTAAGAAATATTTTTCTTAAAGTATATAGCCTTCCGTGATAGATGGATAAATTCTAAGTTGGGTAGCAGTGCATTGTCAACTTGAGAGGAATTTCTTTTAGATTGTGATCAAGTAAGATTAGATTGGGAGATTCAAGTCATTTTAATTTTGAGAAATTTTAAAAGAAGGATTAAGATAATGAGGATTTAACGAATTTTAAAATCTTGATATTGCGGACCAAATATTTATACTTTGAGCACATGATTTAAATTTTGAATATTGAAGGATGAATCATCGATTTAAATTTTGAGGATAAATATAGAATTTTAGAGTTGAACAATTGGTTAATTAGATTTAAATTTTACAATTTGATGATTTGAATTAAAAGTTTAATTTTGATTGTTAGGTCACCTATTTGAAATATTGAGGATGTAAATTGAGTTTAAATATTTGAATAGTACAAAATTCTTAAGTTAAGAATAGGAATAAGATTTGATTAGAATTGTTTATTGTTTAAAGTCTAGAGAAGATTATAATAGTTAAAAATTATGATATAAATTTTGATGTGGGATGTCATATAGACTTGAGTTAGATTTGGATGTTGATTATTTAAAAATCGAGAAGAGATTACGACAGGTTGAATTTTGATTTAAACAGTGGTTATCTTAATTTTGAAGTGATCTCGATAGATTTGAATAGATTTTGTTATTTAAATTTTTGGAAGAGAATGCGATTGACGTACCTTATGTACGAATGTGAAGGATTTAACAAATTATGCCTTATTTTAATTTCGAGGACAAAATTGTTTTAAGTTGGGTAGATTGTAAACTCCCTCACCCAAAATAGGTATTTGTGTATATTTTATATTATTATATTTATTATAGATGTTGAATTTATTTAGAGTATTATCTTAGTTAATTAGAAAATAAATTTTTTAGAATATTTACTTATATAAATATTTATTTAGAATTATTTTTAGGCTATTTTTGATTATTGGGATTTTTCCATAATTTTTAGTTAATTAAAAACTAGTAACACTAATTTTTGAGGACTTTAAAGAATTTATTTTATGTTCAAACTTAATTAAAAATATCCCAAAATTTTTTTTAGGTTCTAAATAATAAAATATATTTTTTGGGAATTTTTCGATTATTTTTAGCATTTATTTCGAGTTAATTATGAAAAACTGAATTAAAAACTAATTTCTGATAAAGAAAACCCAAAAAGTAATTAATTCTGCCCAGTCAGCAAACAGAGGGCCCACCTGTCAGTGACCGCTGAGTGGGTGGGAGCCGAGCCGAGCCGACCTCGAGCCGAGCCGAGACCGAGTTCGACTCGGACTCAGCTGAGCCGAGCCGCATCGAACTGCCACCGTTCGATCTGGGCGGGGCTGCACGGATGGCTGCCATGTGGCGCGCTGCGAGCTGCGGCTGCACTTTCTCTCTCCTATATATATATATATATATAATAGTTTAGATATTAATTTCTAGGGTTTTTCTTCAGCCGATTTTTGGAGAATTGTCATCTAGGGTTCCTTCATCTTCCAGAAGCAATTGCGCATAGCTCCGTACTCCAAATGAGGCCTAATTTTTTGTGTTAGAAAGATATTGAGGTTAGTTTTCTGATTATATAATTTGTTTTATGAAATTATGAGTATTAAATTGTGGAAAATTCGTAGAGTACAGCATGTCCGAAAATAGACGTGTTTCGATATTTTTGCGATTTCGGGAGAATAAGGAATCGGAATCATGAACCGTTTAAAGTTTCGGAAAGCTAATGTCGATATCATTGATATATGTTTTTCTCAGAATTTAATTCGAAGTATTTTTATACTGTTAATTCTGTAGAACTTCTAGGTTAGAATTTAACCATCGGTGCACAATACAAAATTTGTATGTGCCATAATTCCCAAACGAATTTGAATTCGGACGAGCCGTAAATTACAGCATATTTTTGACGCTGAAATCTACAGGAAATCATGAATGAAAATTGAGTTTGTGTCGGTTGACTTTTCGGTCAACAGATCGCCTCGATTTGCGTGCCATGAGTCTCGAGTTGATAAAATTTAGTTCCTTTGGACAAAATTTAGGAATTAACATAAAAATCAGAATAATAAGATTAAAATAGGATTTTAGAGTAATTATTCCAGAATTAAATAAATTAAAATAAATTATCTTTTGACGTGATAAATTTGTAATACATAGGCTATTTGGACTGTGACTTGGACTCTGATTCATACCAGCAGCAGGACCCCAGGCAAGATACCTTGCCAAATTATTTACAGTACTTTGCATGCTATTTATATTTCTTTTTATTTATTTCATTTCTGTATAGTTCTTGCATGTGTAGTTTTTCTCCAGTCATTACTATGTATTAGATATGTTGACACACACATGGCACCTAGTATCATGGGAGAACAATCATTAGGCGTATGGGCTTTTAACCACTATGGTAAACCGTAGTATATAGTTCGCACTACGGGCGTGTGTCGCGCTGGTCGCTACCCCAGAGGTATGTCGATTTTTGTAGAGTCGCGCTGGTCGCTACCCCAGAGGTATGTCGATTTTTGATGTTCTAGACGGGTGTGTGAGTTGTGAGGCTTAGATCGAGTAGACTACCCTTGCCCATACGTCGAAAAGTTGTCCTCATTTACATTCATATAGATTGTCTTGTACAGCGTACTTATTTATTTTCAAATTATATGCATGTTTACTGTATTCAAGTTGGTTCGTATTTTCTGTATCTTGTTACGTCCCTCTGAGGACCTGGTCCGCTGCCAGGTGTATCTGTTCTTGAGTATTTGCAGGAGCGCAGATTTGGATGGTTGTATATGCTTAGTGGATGTCTTCTCTTCGAGTCGTGATCGATAGCTGGTATACTTATATTGGGTTTGATTGTGTTGTACTTATATTGTATTTACCTTTCCTATTCGAGTTGGTAGTGGATTTGTTTCCATCCAACTATCATCCTAGATACTTCTTATTGAGATCTAGTTCCATCGATACTGTTTATTTATTTCTATATGATTTTGGTGAATGAGATTTAGATTTTACCCTGTGACTTGTATTACAGTTATACCACTTGTGGATTTGATATTCATATTACAGCGTACGTGTGGATTTGGTTTTCATATATTGGAGTTGCCATATCCATGCGGCTGGCATGCTTACGTGTCCTAGTCCTACGTATTTTTGGGACTGGGGCGTGACACAACCTACTGTAACCATGGCACATATAGGTAATCCTGCTTTTGTGGCAACTCAGTCACCATCCACCTCTTGAGTCATCGACTCAGGAGCAAGCTCTCACATGTCTGGTATAACATCTATCTTTCATAATCGTAGTTCCATGAAACATAATATTATCTTGGCTGATGGGTCTACTCGTCCTGTGCTTGGGAAATGTGTCATTCACCCTACTCAATCACTATCATTATTTGATTCATTATATGTGCCTAATTTTCCATTTAATTTGTTATCTGTGAGCCAGTTAACCAAATCTCTTCAATGTTCTGTAACATTTTCTCCCAATTCGTGTATTTTTTAGGACCTCAGGACGAAGAAAACGATTGGTTCGGGGCATGAAAAAGATGGACTGTACTACTTGGATCTACCTGGAAAGGCCTTCACCTCTGTTTCTACTTCTCCGTTGCAGTGGCATTATCGTTTGGGACATCCGTCTTTGGCTAAGTTACGTCAAGTTGTCCCTAGTTTGAGTCATGTTTCTAGTCTTGAATGTGAGGCTTGTCAGTTAGGCAAGCATCACCGTAGTTTCTTTCCTCGTCGTAGTAAGAGTCGTCAATTAGAGTCTTTTGATCTTGTTCATTCTGATATTTGGGGTCCGTCTAGAGTCAAAAGTCCGAAAGGATTTCAGTATTTTGTTATTTTTATTGATGATTATTCCAGAATGACTTGGTGTTATTTAATGAAAGAAAGATCTGAGTTTCCAAATGTGTTATCTGTCTTTTATAATGAAGTCTATGTTCAGTTTAATAAACGTATCAAAATTCTGCGTTCTGATAATGCTTTGGAGTATACTCAATCTTCTGTGAACAGTTTCTGTGTTGATCGTGGTATGATTCATCAAACCAGTTGTGTCCACACCTCTCAACAAAATGGTATAGCCGAACGTAAACATCGACACATTTTAGATGTGGCTCGAACTTTCATGTTCAATATGCATGTCCCCAAACAGTATTGGGCAGATACCGTTCTTACTGTATGTTATCTTATTAATCGCATGCCATCATCTGTATTAAATAACAAAGTTCCATTTACTATATTACATACAGATGTCGCACCCTTTTCCTTATCTCCTCGAGTGTTTGGCTGTGTCGCTTTTATTCATAACTTGGAACATAATCGAGATAAGTTGGCTCCTAGATCTCTTAAGTGTGTCTTTCTTGGTTATCTCCGTACTCAAAAGGGTTATCGTTGTTACAGTCCACAGTCACGCAAATATTATGTCAGTGCGGATGTTATATTCTTTGAGTCTACCCCTTTCTTTCCTTCAGGAGACCGTTGTATTCCTTTTACAACAAATTTGATATCTTCCATACCACTTTCGGTCATTCCTGAATCAATTTCTGTCTTCATTCCCCATTTACAGGTTTATCAGAGATCCAAGGACAGGCCAGTGGTTCTGCAAAATTCAGCCTTCAACCAATCATCTTTCGTGCCTGAGGTTTCTGCTCCCATCACCACAGATCCAGATGATCTTCCTATTGCTCTCAGAAAAAGACAACGCCTTTGTACCACAAAGAATAAGCATCCCATTTCTAACTATGTTTCATTACACCGTGCTTTATCATCTTTTCATGCATTTGCTGTTTCATTATCTTCTACTTTTATTCCCAAAACTTACAAGCAGGCTATGTCATCTTCTGGTTGGAAAAGTGCAATGGATGAGAAGATGTATGCTTTACATCAAAATCATACTTGGGAGCTTATATCACTTCCTGTTGGAAAACAAACAGTGGGTTGTAGATGGGTGTACACTGTTAAGTATCACCCTGATGGTTCTGTTGAGCGCCTCAAGGCACGGTTGGTTGCAAAAGGGTATACTCAGACATATGGCGTGGATTATATGGAGACTTTCTCTCCAGTGGCTCGGCTGAATTCAGTTCGGATTCTTATTTCTGTGACGGTTAATCACCAATGGCCTATATATCAGCTGGACATAAAGAATGCTTTCTTGCATGGTGACTTACAGGAGGAGGTATATATGGATCAACCATCGGGATATGTTATAGCAGGAAATAAAAGACTCGTATGTCGATTGAAGAAAGCATTATATGGACTGAAACAGTCACCTCGTGCTTGGTTTGACAAGTTCAGTTCAGTTCTCATTCAGTATGGCTTTCGGCGTACCACATCAGATCATTCAGTGTTTTGCCATTCTTCCTCAGCAGGTATTATCGTGTTGATTGTTTATGTTGATGATATCATTATATCTGGGAGTGATCATGCTGGAATTGCGGACTTGAAGGCCTACCTTAGTCGTCAGTTTCATACTAAGGATTTGGGTCTTCTTCGATATTTTTTTGTAATCGAGGTTGCTCGATCTAAGAAGGGGGTGTATCTGTCACAACGCAAGTATATTCTAGACTTGCTTTCCGAGACTGGGATGTTGGAGTGTCGGCCAGTTGAGACTCCTATGGATTATCATGACAAGCTTGATGCTGACAGGAGAGAGTTATTTGAGGATGTTGGATATTATAGACGTTTGGTTGGCAAACTTATATATCTTACTGTTACTCGACCGGACATCACATATGCAGTTGGAGTAGTTAGTCAGTTTATGCATGCCCCTCGGCAACCACATTGGGAGGCTATCTCTCGCATTCTTCGATACTTGAAGGGTGCACCTGGAAAGGGTTTGTTGTACAAACCTTCCCAGTTGCTTACGGTGACTGGGTTCAGTGATGCTGATTGGGCAGGCAGTCGCAGTGATAGGAGGTCTACTTCTGGCTATTGTACGTTTGTGGGTGACAATCTTGTCACGTGGCGTAGTAAGAAGCAGAGTGTTGTGGCTCGTTCTAGTGCAAAGGCCGAGTACCGTGCGATGGCTCATACAGCTTCTGAGATGATGTGGGTGCAGTCTCTTCTTCATGAAATAGGAATTATGATTCCTATTCCGATGGGGATGTATTGTGATAATCAGTCGGCAATGTTTATCGCAAGTAATCCGGTATTTCATGAGCGCACAAAGCATATCGAGGTGGATTGTCATTTTGTTCGTGATTTGTTGCTGAAGAAACAGATTGTCACTCCTTATGTTCGGTCAGAGGATCAATTAGGTGATATCCTCACCAAACCACTTGCTCGCGGTCCATTTTCTGATTTATGTAGCAAGCTGGGCATGTCTGATCTATATGCTCCTGCTTGAGGGAGGGTGTTAGAGTTATTTTATTTTGTTATTTATCATATGAGGGTATAATAGTAATTGTGGGTGTATTGCATATCAATATAAATAGACATGAGATGCAACCTAGGGTTTAAGGCCCTTGCAATCTCCTTTCTCATATTCTCTCTTCCCCTACTTCCTCTTCTCCTCTCTATCTCTAAACTTAACTGGTTCCATTTAGGTCATAATAAAAGATGGAAAAAAGCTCTGGACCCATGACAAGCTGTGGACCCGTGACAAGTCAGAGGAAATCTTTGGTGCGGTCAGAGGAAATTTTTGGCGCGAGGGTTGGCGCCTTAAAATTTCCAATACCTCCCTTGCCCAGCCCCCGGCCCCAAATAGCTTTAACCACCACCACCACCAGCAGCAACCCCCCACACCCCCCCCCCCCCCCAATCAAATTCATCAATTGTTTTGAATCTACAGCTTTCTTCCACCATTAATCCTCCATTTTCCCTCCCAATCAAACTTTCTTGCACCATTAATTCCTATTCAAACTTCATCTAGTAAAGACAAGGTTACGTACAACATAAAATTTCATCAATGATTTATTTTGTGCTCTTTTTGTGCCAACATATGTTCCATAAAATATGTATATGGGTACGAATGTCAGAAGGCGGTTATTGGAAAATATTTCTTTATGAAAATTAACCAAGGAACTTCTGTTTTGAAATTTAAGGGTCGGTTTCAAACTCTCACTCCCAGGACATGATATGCTAGGATGGAATGTGGAAGTACTTGCAGATGCATTTTCTGTTTATGTTGATAGCTTGGTTGTAGCATACGGTGGTTTTTCAGGTGCATGACTTACATCAAAATTTTGATTTAAGTTCTATTGCAAGAAAAACTTGCATTTTCTAATCTGCGGTAACTTTTAATGCAAGTTCTGTTGTACCATAAGGGGGACATCTCTAAAGACGTTGAAAGATACCTACACTCTTACTAGGAATCTGTCATTTTTTTTGCTAAAAATGGAAACTGCCCCAAGAAAATTCATTCAGATTAACCTCGACAAAGCAACAAATATTATTTGATTACTGACAGAAGAAACAAATGCTTATAATTATCTAAACAAGATGAATCTAGTAATACTATGCAAGTGTATAGCTTGTATTATATTACTATTGTGTATAACACTTGTTTACCATATCGTTATTGCACAGACATGAGATGTATCAATGTGATAAGGATTCGTGTCAAGTTAGATCAATTACGGATATGATGAATCACAATGATCTGTACTTGAGAGATCCATATGATCTGTCACATGACCTAGGACAATCCTTAGATTGGTAGAGCAAACATCGCGTGGTCACGCATACAAAGATTTGTATGTGACATATATGTATTTATAGATTCTGAGTGTTGGAACCGGACAACCTTCTGGTATATGAAGAGTTCATACATCTTGTTGGTTATCCGATGGTTTAAACTCATGGCATATACAGTTCAAATTACACAAAAAGGGTTTGTTTCCAGTAGCCTAGCATAGAGTATATGGAACAAGTTTTGAATTCCATTGCTGCAACGTGGTACACTGTTTATTTCCACTTCCCCACTTAGAGATCCCTTTGCGTTTTTATTAGCATCCATAACATTGTCTTTTATGGAGAAGTTGTGGCATGTGGGAAGCAGGACCCCCTTGTGTTGGGAAAGCAGCATGTAAGAACTGGGAGTGAGTGCTCAATTAATCATGCTAATGTTCTTGAAATGAAACATTGGATGGAGAAATTACTGGGTTGGGTGGAAAAAGCACAAGTCTTTCCTAAGGAGATTAACAACGAGTCATACCTCTTTCCTTTCCATCTTTCTTACTTTGGCAAACATTAGTTTTTACCCCATTTATGATAGTTTAACTAGAACAGGATTGGCTTCAGGTTTCTTTTCAACTGCAGCCATTTCCAGTACCATCTGTATTGCGTTGGCATCCACTAAAAGAGTCTAAACATATTCCATTATGCACATCTTTACTATGTTGTTACTAATACTAGAAAATATCTCAGTTTACATTTCTAGTGACAGATTGATTTATGATATATATAACACTTGATTACATATATTTTCGCTGTTGGTTATTAATGTGCTTAATAGATTTTTGTTGTAGTTGTATACACCTGATTGCATATCATGGATATTGTGTTCAATAGATTATCCATTTGCCATTTTGCTCTGTTATTAATGGAAAGGCACTTAATATTCTAATCCTTTTGTTTCTTTATCATTCTTCTGAAGTTGCTATTTCCAATCATATTAAAATGCACATAGTAAACAGTTGAGTAGTTCAAATACTAAATAGTGACTTGTTCGAGATTTATATGGTTATTAAAAGATACTAGTATTGCTCCTCTACGAAGTTAGACATGAACCAGTTCTTTTTCTTTTGATTTTTCCTGAGTAACACATTTGATATTTGTACTGTTTGAAGAGATGAATTTAACTGCTCCTATTTGATGTTGTTAATGGTTTCCTAAGCCATTTTCATATCCATATTTGGATCCTTTGAAGCTTATTCTACAATTTTTTTTGTATTTGAATCACAAATGTCACGTGTATTATAGAGTTTCGGATTAGATGCTCTCATGCAACCTTTTTTGTGACATGTGAACATGAATATATGGTATTTTGAGCAGACTCTCCCCATGTTTTGAATTCATGTATGTAACATCTTCTGGTTGTTTCTCAGGGCCATATGTGTAGAAAGTATTACTAGAGATAACATAAATAATACTTGGGATGACTGCTTTAAAATGCAAGGTTTTTTGTCATGTCTAATTTTGGGATACAGTCAAATGACTAGACTCATGAAAGAAAACCAATATAGTTGGAAGTTTTCATAATGAACTTTTTTTTACCACTTTGGTTTGTACCTGCACGTAACTGCCAAGTTTAGTTGTCTTTGACTTAGTGTCACGTCCCGCTCCCAGAATACTGGGTAAATACGAGGACTGACATGGCCAATCACACCTTACAGAATACAGAAGTAAGCCGCAATGTGCTAAGATTGTCAAGAATACAAATGGTCAGACTCTAGCATGCTACGACGTCAGTCCTAAGGCCGACAAATCCTAGTATCTCAATCCATCAACACAAGTACAAGAGTATATCATATATGAAAGTAAAAAGG
Organism: Iris macrosiphon; assembly: GCA_036927795.1. Classification (NCBI taxonomy): domain Eukaryota; kingdom Viridiplantae; phylum Streptophyta; class Magnoliopsida; order Asparagales; family Iridaceae; genus Iris; species Iris macrosiphon. The sequence continues at coordinate 96,356,732 of JAYESA010000013.1, read as the reverse complement.
TGTCACAAATTACATACCACATATGATCATGAATCTAGTAAATACAAAATGCTGCACTAGCAGAGTATAATTATACATGATCAAATATACCAGCCATGATCTAATATATATATCATGTTGACCGAAGTTAGAGAAGTGATATCAAAATAAGGGGCTAATACTGCCTCTTGCTAAAATATCATAAAATAAAATAACACTACGAGGGGTGGAGGAAGGAAACCCACTCTCGAGCTTCGGCAGCAGTCCTATGAGTGCGGGCCATCTTGCTGGAAGTGCGGTAGACCCTGCTTCTCCTCGGAATAATCTACCATACAAAACCAGTGGGGTAAGAACCCCAAGAAACAAGTACCACAAATGTCACGACCCGCACCCGGTTTAGGGGCACGAGTGCGTGAGTACGTCCAGCCTACGCCGCAGCATCGGCGGTAGAACGCTGTCTAGGTCAAGTACTATCTAAACAAATCTCACGCTAGTATCCAACTCCATAAGGAGACTCGGATAACACAAAATTTTTTACAACATACTCAATCACAACTACAGCACGATAGGAATTTGAAGAAATAAAGAATACAACACAAGTCTAATGACGAAAATAATCATACCTGCAATCTGTAACATCCAATCCCCAAGTGTATCAGAAACCAGTCTACTAAGGTCACAGTCTGGAAAAATATTTTCCAGTCGGGAAGGAGCAAAGTACATCTCTAAATAGCAGTTCTATATTAATGACATAAACTATGTAGCAGTTCTAGATGGAAATATACCAGATGCATGTATAGGTACGAGAAATGTACAATGAAAGAAATACTGGAAATACTGTAAGTAAATGCAGGAAAAGAAACAATATGTCAATGAGCAAGAAACCTATGCCTAAGTGTGTGAGTACTAGCTTTAACATGTGATCGGCTTGGGAACTTGATCAGGCTGGTTACATGTGATTAGCTATGATTCATGGAAGGTCAGGCTAACCGCTGGTTAGCTATGATGCATGGAGATGGTCAGGCTAATCACACGTAACAGCTATGAAGCATGGAGATGGTCAGGCCGCACCCGACGTGAGATGTGGGGTGAGCTATGATGCATGAAAAGTTGGGTATGATCACATATCTACACTAAAATACTCCCCAAACCCCCGACTGATATAGTAGATCAAATCATGGTACGCTATGGCACGGGATTCCCTAGGGAGGTAGCAAATCTCCTCGAAAATCAGTGTCTGTACATGCACAAGATATCAAGGAAACAAGTCTTGTACAAGCTACACCATGAATAAGGAATAACATCTCATGACGAGATCCGTCTACACCAATCCGTGTAACCAGCGTGTCAAGAACATGGATATTTACACTAGATACAGGGAACATAGGAGATATCATAAATTAGAAACTAATCAGAGAATGTACTCGCCTTGGGTCCTTAGCTGTCAATACCAATGTCCTGTCCCAGAGTCTCGTCTGGAGAATCCGACAGTCCTATAAGCATATAATAGTATCACTTGTATCAGATGCTACACTAACACACAATAGAAATACACTGGCCTCAGGGCTATGCCAGGCATGGCACTAGTCAGCTAGGGTCATCTAGTAGGGATACGTATATAATACACATTTACACTCAAGTATATACCAATAAAAACGTATATAATATATATATAAGTGTCTATTAGTAATTGTACAAAATACGTATTTGTGTATATACTCTAAATAGATGTATATAAATATATATATTTATACACCAAATACATATTTGTATATATATATATCAATCAAATATTTTTATATATGTAAATTAACATCAAAGAATGTACATAATGCCACACTTCTCAAGGTGATCCCAAATGAAGAAGCAGTTAGTTCCAATGAGTCCGGAGCAGTCCAAATAGCTAGAAACTATATAAAGAAGTTCAAGATCGGGGTTCGGCACGAAAATTGAGATAAGGATACCAGGCTAATAAGATAAAGGGTCGTTTGTTTGTTATTAAGGTAACATCTTAACTTATGAAAATTATTTTGAAATCATTTTGAACAATAATTGTTAAAACTTTCTTTCGAACATAATTACAATTAGAAGTTTATTTATAAACTTTTAGAATTTACGTAAAAGCCAACATATTTTATATCTATAGTAAAATCGGTCACCAGTCTAAAAACAAAATTTTTATTATTGGAACTATTTCTTAATTAATAATGTAACCCACAAATTATTATATTTCCGCATAATCAAAAACCCTTTTAAATTTTTTAAACTAAACTAATTACATGAAATAAACTAATTGATTATGAAATTAATTAACTGATTAATTACTTAATCAAATGATTAAGAATAATTAACTAATCTAATTATAACTTAACTAAACTAATATAAATTAACTAACTAATCACATCTCTACAGCCGCTGAAACGAAGAAAGGGAAAGAGGGAAAGAGGGAACTCACGTCGGGGAGGGGCTTCCGGCGTCGACGGAGGAGAAGTCCACCGGGGTCGGACCGGCAGGGCGTCGGCGGACTGCTCGTTCTTCTGTAGCGGCGGCCGGGTGCTCGTATCGAGGAGGCGGGTGCTCGGCTCCAGGCGGCGGGTGCTCGGTTCGAGGCGGCGGCGACGGCTCGACGAGGGTGAGGAGGTCCCAGTCGCCGGCGGCAGTGGAACTCGAGGGTGGCGGCGGATCTGCTCGTCTCGTCGGCCACAGGTGCTCGACGCCGAGGAGAAGATCTCAGTCGCCGGCGGCGGATCTGATATAGGGTTAGGGTCAGGTTTCTGTGTCGGGGTGGATCGTGTCCGAGGCTGGACACGATGGTTGATGTACTGCACAGTGGGGCGGACATGTCCGGGTGTTGGACACAGGGTTGGGTGTTTGCTGTGGTGGAGGTGGATGTGTCCGGGTGTGTCAGACACGAAAATCTGGTTGTAATGTTGTAAATCTGGACACAGGAAATGAATGGATACGGTAGGACACCCGGGGTCGGACCCGAGGCCAACACGGCTGACACGGTAAAGCTGGACACACGAACACGAGCACACAAAAATTGTGATGGCTTGTTGGCTTGTGGAAATTTGTGAGGGCTAGCTAGGGTTTCTTGGGAATGGTGATGAGAGACTTAAATAGGGAGAGAGGGTGTGGGATAAAGGGTGAGGATTGGCCCAAATAATGAATGGCCCAGATTAAACATGAATAAGTTCTTCATGTGGGAATGAGGGTGTGTGGCTAGTTAATGGGAAATGGCAAACTTGTAGAATTTTAAAAAGAAGAAATTATAATTTCAGAAAATATTTTAGGAAAGCTAACTGATTCCCAATTAGCTACTAATTAATCCATTTTGCAAAATCATAGAAAGTATGAAATTTATTTATTTACTATCCCAATAAAAATTATTTATATTTTATCCACTAGTCCTTCGAATAAAATTTTATTTAAAACAATAATTTTATGATTTAAGCCAATAAATATTCGAAGCTAGAGTATTATATTTACATCATTATTTATTTATTTATAAGAAAGCGACATTTAGGAAAAATAATTTTTATAAAATATTTTAAATCACCTTCTAAATCAAACATTGTTCAAAATCAAATACAAGAATTCAAGGAGAAATTATTTTAAAAAAAACTTGGTATTTAAAATAAATTAAAAATCTAATTATTTCGAAAATTTGAAAATTGGAGGTTACAACAAAGGAGCTCAAGGTGATAGACCAAACGCATCATATCATACAACTGAAAAGAGACATAAAAATTAATATGGATCGAGACTTGTACGGTACCAATGTACTTGTCTAAGAAATTATACTGATAGAACATATAACAAGTTCTATAAAGAAAAGTTAGGCGACGAGCGGCAAGAGGGCATAGGAACTACTCTGGATCGGGACTACAATCCTTAAACCAAATAAGGACCGGGGTTGTAGTCCTTCACCCGAGCAAAACTTTGCACTCTAACCATGCTTCGAGAGAAACAAAACTAGATGAGCAAGCTATAAATGAAAGTAACAACATTTATTGCACAACCAAACAACTCTACGGCGTGCTACAATTAACTAGCTAGGGTTGTCAGAAGCCTTAATTACTAAATACATATTTTAAGAATATTGCTACCACCGACACTACAGTCAACCCGGATGGCCAAGGGTACACGTGTCTAGTAAACTTAAAAGCACATTCAACATCAATACAACATAACTTGTTACTTTATCATAACAGAAATTGAACTTATAAATATAAACTTAAACTTGTGATCATAAACTTGCTTTATAGACATAAACTTGTCATATAACATAAACGTGTATATAAACTTGTCTTGTAAGTGCCGCAGCACGCGTAAACTTGGTTAGTCATGGAGCCCCTGCCTAGCAGGGTTGATCCATGCTGTATGGGGCCCTTAGAGATCGAGGTAGCCGGTAGTACAATATTCTTACCTCCCAATGATCTAGGTGAATATTATCTTGTTTAATAATTACTAAATTATTTAAAGTTCTCGATTCGTGGACACTTGAGAACTTCCTAGAATGATGAGTCACAAGTACGAACTTTTAATGAGTTATCGTATTCGCGACACGCGATACATTAGGCAATACTCACACTCGATTGCGTGTCGCGATACATTAGGCAATACTCACACTCGATTGCCCAATGCCAAATGCAATGGATTTCCATACACAAACATTTTTACGATGTCGTGAGGATTATAAACTTGTACGTAACCTTGTCTCGTGAACTACATATAAAACTTGTTTATTAATATAAACTTGTATTGTCATAAGAAAGCACATAACAATAATCACAAAAAGGAGTTATTAAATGGACATAATAAAAAGGAACACAAAGTGCACACAAGAATTCCTTGTCGCATGCGCCCACTGGCCGTATGGACTCACTGGCCGCATGCACTCACTCCTAAGGGCAAGTACTGAGTGATGGGTCATAAATGCGTGTCAGAGAAAATTGACTAAATGTTATTGATGTGACATGCCATAAATGCGTGTCAGAGAAGAAAAAAAATATAAAAGGGTGTGCACGAAAAGACGTACAAGGAAAAGACACATATGTCGCTTCTAAGTCAAATGATAAACTGGCCGCATGAGCTTCTAGCCACATGGACTCTCGCTCTATGGAAAATCTCATACGTTCAGTGTTCTATGCATCCATCTTAGGGACACATATGCAGAGACAGTCATGCGCCTAACAAGATAGGCGTCAAGCTGGAAGTGGCGCATGAAGCTGGGCGCATGGAACTCCTTCATCCCAAAACAGCACAAACTTCAAGGAAAAATCTTCAAAAATACGAAAACTTGTTTTCTTCATAAAAATCTTCATTTTAACTCTGAATCAAGTGAACCTAAAGCCAAAATGCTCGAAATAAAGTGCTCCATCAACCACAAAATCTGTTTTTTCTAAAATACCATGTTTTAGTAGATCAAAACCACGAAAAACACATGAAACCTATAAAAACTCTAAACTTCAAATTCAGATCTACTCAAATATACTCATCAAAACTAAGAACTCCAATAACTAAAAATGATGAGGAACTCATGGGGAACATTTTTCTTCAAATACATTTTCAAAACAACATATATATATATATATATATATATATATATATATATATATATATATATATATATATATATATATATATATATATATATATATATATATATAATCCAAAAAATCAAGGTTTCACCATTAAGCAAGATGTACTTGCCTTGGGTAGCTCATAGCCTCTACCTCTCACGGTCCAAGTCACAACAACTTCTTCCTAGGACTAGGGTTTGGCTAGGGGGAGCTTGAAGGAGAGGAGGAAGAAAGAAGCAAGAAGAGTGAAATGAGAAAATGAGTAAGGAGAGAGAAATACTCGTATATACAAAGAGAAGAGGAAGATGGTTTAGTCATGGGTTCAATCAAATGAACTAAACCAAGTGTCCATTCTACTCGCGGGTTCTAAACCGGGTCTGTGGCAATGCCAATGGGTATTCTATTAGTCTCGGGTAGTCTCTCTCACTAACATAAAAATAATAATAAATAAAATGACAGTAACCAACATGAGAAATACAGCAAGAATATTGTCGAAAAAAATTAAATTATAAAAATTCAAGAAATACCAAATTTGGAATCGGGGTGACACTTAGAATCATGCATTCTACAAGATAAGTTTATGGATTTTGTGGTCGTTTAACTGAAAAGTTTGGTAACATCAAAGCACCCTTTGTTATTGTCGCTGTTCATTAGGGGTGTTTGTTATTGTCGCTGTTCATTAGGGGTGTAAATAAATACAAACAAGGATACTATATAAACTGAAGCAAGAAAATGTAAATTTATTCTCTGTACTTCTATATCTATTATGAAAGTGAATGTTGTCTGAAAATAATATGTTTTACTTTTCTAATATATTCCAATGAAGCAATTTTTTGTTGAAAAATATATGCTCATGTATATTTATAACATACTTGTTATTTCTCATTTATAAGCAATCATCAATTTTATATAATCTCTACACTCTTATGGTGGTGAAATATTATTTTTAGAAGGTGAGCATCTTCTTGACCGTATCGAGTTTGAGTAGAAGATCACTACCAGAATAACACATATTAGTGACGTCCAAAAACATCGGTAATATGTAAACTGATATCGCTAAAATAATTTGGCGACGTAATTAGCGACATTTTTATGTCGTCGCGTATTACATGGTCGCTGACAACAAAAATATTGCTAGTCATCGTTGTAGTGACGTATATTTACGACGAGAAGAAATCGTATAATATACGATGATTAACAACGTGTCGTCGTTAAATTGGTGACGGAAGCTTTGGTCGCAATACGTCACTATATTAGCGAAATTATGTGCGACGTTTTGCTACAACAATGCTGACATGGCAAGTTTTGCCATGTCAACATATTAGCGACATGTAGCGACGTACTAGCGACGTCCATGGTACCAAGTAGCGACGTTCCGATACTTATTACCGACGTAACAGTACGTCGGTGAACATCGCAAAACATGGCAAAACGTCACTAAATTGAAAAAAATAGGCTGCAGTTTGTAAAATATTTTCCAACAAAACTCTACCTGCAGTTATAAAATCACAGTTTATATAAATAAACCCGGAGCAACCCTTCGTTGAATTTCCTGGGTTCGCCGACCCCTTCGGTGGAACACTCAATGTCACGCCCCGGTCCCGCAGGGGCGCCAATCGTCCTCGCTTGGTCCCTACGGAATCGATCGTCCTCGCACGGGCGCGATGTCGTACAAGCCTAAAGTGTGCTTGCACAAGGCCAAAGCTTTGAACTAGGGCAAGTAAGCTATTCAAGACAGGAGCAGCGGCACATATATTGCAGAAAAATAATGAACACAATGGCATATGAAAACAAGCTCTTTATTAATAATCAAGATGTGTTACTAGCGGCGCTTGGCTGAGGTTACAGTTCGCTCAAGCTCTCTTTCTTTTGATTACAATAACACCGTTCTATACATTATGTTCCTCTATACAAAAGTAGCTCAAAGCAATCTCGATACGGCTCAAGGCATCGACTCCAGATTTTCGGTTCCTTGGGATGAGGCACGGCTATCGCTTCATCGATTGATCCAGCACCTGAGAACAAGCAAACTGTTGGTGGGTCAGCACTTTGGAGAAAGTACTGATGAGTATAAAATCAACTGAACAGAAGCAACTCCCCTTGAAATCCACACTAAGTAAGCATGTGGCAAAATATTATACTACTAGTTATCTTGCTATTTTTACCTATGTTCATTTTATGCAGCTCAGGATTATAGTCAGTTTACATCTTTTTAAAAACATAGCTTCGAAACCAGTTTGCATATTCAAACAATAAAGCATACAATCGGGACAGTGTTCTATCGTGCAGTGTGCAGCATGTATCATGCACCATATTCGATCTCTTAAGAACCAAGGTTCTCTAGTGGATTGTTTATCTCATATTACGGCAAGTGCAAGTAGACTATACAATTCGATGCAATAAGGGACAACAACATATTTAATGTAAAACAGATGTATCATATTTAGCATAAATGATAAGGGACATAAGAAAATACAAGTGATCACTTATTCAGTGATCCTTACCCATTACCGAACGGTTATCTATGCAGCAGACATACAAGTTAGCAACATATGCATATATTTATAAACAAGGTCCTCTTTCCCTGTCCGTCTCTGCATCAAACAGTTAGGTTTGTAAGAAGGCTAGCCTAGCATGAGCCCTAACTACATGATGGTCCCCTCCACGGGATTAGCAAGTGGGACGTACAAGCCCATCTCAGTAATGACAGTCTACCCTCCTGTAAGTAAGGACTTCAAGCCTCAGGGTATCTAGATCTCTCCCCAGGCCGAACGATCCCTAGTGCCCAGGAACCGCTCGAGAGATAAACCTTGTGCACAAGTTGTCAGACCAATGCATGAATGCACTTCTATCAGAAAAATACCATATGATGCACATGATCTAGAACAAGCAAGCAAGCATATCTATCAAGCTATAGAGCCGGAGCTCTCAATATTCTTGCCTAATAGCCACACCCTCCCGTAAATAAGGACTTCAAGCCTCAGGGCGGACTATTAGTCTAGATGTACAAGTTCAAGCTATTCATGCAGTTCTGTCTCTTTACAGGCGATCAATGAAACATGTTCAAGCAAAGCTAACTCTTTTAACAAGTAACAAGCAAGAACAATTTTATAAATCTAGCATGCAACTCTATCTCTTTTAGACAAGCATTTAAGTATTCTAGTTTAGCATACGATACCAAGATAAGTGCAAGCAATCTTTTACTCTTTCTTATTAGCATGGCAACGGTTCGTTCGATAGCAGTGTCCGTGTAACTAAGCATGCAATATTTCTATCTTTAACTAGCATGGCAATAGTTCGTTCGATAGTGGTGTCCGGTAACTAAGCATGCAATATTTCTATCTTTAACTAGCATGGTAATGGTTCCATCTCTGTAGACAAGTATACAAGTTCTCTTAGTTAGGAAAGCAGATTCATTTCAATGACAATCTATACGAGTTCTCTTATTAGCATGCAGAGTCAGGTTCTATCATTCTTCTTATGAAACTATCTTCTTAGAACAAGCATTCAAAAACTCAGATTTATTATTAAGGCGTGCAAGAATCAGAGAATGTAGTTCTGTCCACTTACTCAAATCAATCGTCTTGTGGTTCGATCGAAAACTCTCCGAGAAGGCTTCTGCCACTACCAGAATAAGTCAAATTAGCGACGTCTCAAAACGTCGCTAAATGGCCAAAAAATATCGCTAAATAATTTTAGCGACATCTTTAGCGACGTTACGTTGAAGTCGCCTTTAAGCTAGTTGCTGACAGGGAAAATGTCACAAAATGTTGCTATTTCGACATTTTCCAGCGACGTAAATGCGTCGCTATATTAGCGACGTGTAGCGACACAATTGCTAAATTAGCGATGTCTTGTTTGTCGCTATATGTCGCTAAATTTTTTTTAGCGATGTTGTGCGACGCATTTAGCGACGTTATATTGACCTGACAATACTACCATGTCAACAATATGCGATGACCAGCGACGTATTTAGCGACGTGTATAGCGACGGGGATAGCGACGTATATAGTGACATATTCAGTGACGTAATTAGCGACGTGCGTAAACGTCGCAAAACGTCGCTAAAAATATCGCTAAAGATACAGTAAAAAAATTATAAAAATAAAAATTGAATTATTTTCAAACCATTCTTCCTGCAGTTTATGAATTCACAATTTGTACAAATAGACCCGGAGCATCCCTCCGTTGAATTTGCTGGGTTCGTCGACCCCCTTCGGTTGAACATTCAACACCGGTAAATTAACATACATTTAAAATAAATATATAGTAAAATTTAAAAAAAACAAAATATTGAGATTACAAATCGAGTAAGGACAAAATCTCATCGTAAAAAATACAATAAATATCTACACAACTGAGTCTGAAAGCCTCATCCTAAAGAATATAAGAAATAATGTCTGAATGCCTCAAAAATAAAGAATATTCATAAATAACCAAATATCATGGGCCTGAAACACAAACAATGAATAAACGATCCTAACTATGACTACTGTGGATCTCCAGGAGGATGACCACCGACACGCATCATGGATAAGAACAGATCATACTGCTCCCGTGAAATCGATACTGATGTCGATGGAGAAGGCAGTGACATCAGTGGAGTCTGTGTCGATGAAGGTGCACCAGGAGGACGTATCTGCTCTAACTCTGCTAATCGATGGTTGTATAAATCCATGGTAGATAACAGACTTGTACTGCTATGAACCATTGAATCATGCATCATCGTCAGCCTCTCGCCCATGGACAGCTGTGATGCCTGCAGCTCCGTTACGCTGCGCTCTGTCGATGCTCTAAGATCAGCTGTCATATCTCGGAGCTCTATGATGCTGCGCTCGAGCATATCAAATCGTACGATAAACGTCGTATCGTCCGCCTGTGGCTGGGACAAGGGCTGCTCCTCCATCCTTCATAGCAACTCATCACAAAGAGACGCAATCTGACGGTCAACGGTCTCCTGGACTTGAGCCGACGACTGCAAGGGCTGTAGGAATACGCACTTGTTAGGGAGGCCTTAAATGATTGTGTCGTAACCAGGGTGCCATAGGATCCCGTACCGTAGTACGTACCCCTCTGGAGACCAAAAACGACGGTCACCCACAGCTTGTCCGCTGAGCTGGAGAGGGCTGCGAGGAAGTACCAGCCTCTCTTGTTGTAGGTGCACTAGCAGTCGCTCGCTCACGCAGCCTAAGATACTCGGCCTAGAAAAGTTTGTATACTCGATAATTGCCTAAGTTATATTAAAATTAACACAAAGTAAAGTAATATTTACATAGGTCTGCGAGGCCCTCTCATCAATGAGATTTCCGTCCTTTCGATGGGTGGCCAGGAAGACGGTCACTATGTTTGCATCCCCACCCCTATGTACCTGTTAAAAATATATTATTTAGTACTAAAATTAAATATTTTTTCCTACAACCATTTTATCGTACTTGTATTAAAATAATATATCTGAAATAAAAAATATACCAAATGACAAAAATATTCTGTCATCGAAATCGAGCCACCATACCACTTTGCTGCCTTCCACCTAGATGCCTTGGCCTTCTCAGACCTTTTCTTGTACCTCGGATCGTCGAATCTAGCCCTCATCGCAGTCCACTGCTCAGGCGTGATCCAACCTTGGATCGGTTTTCCAACACGATCACGAGCCTTCTAGTCATCCAGAGCATCACGGATCAGCTTGGCGACAACGGCAGAAAATATCTGCTCGATCAACTCGGTCCGGTACGGAGGATAGAAATACGTTTGCTATAATAAGTAATTTAGTAAGTTATATAATATGCATAAATTAGATGATTGATATAATATACTTTTACCTTGAAGTGCACAAACCAGAATACCTTCCTCTCCTTCGGAGCTTCAGAGTAGTTGATCCAAGGGCCACCATAGTTGTTACTCAGAAAGAGGCCCAGGCGTCTTTATACCGACGATGGACGATATCTATACAGAGATAATTATTTTTATCAAAAAAGTCAATATATGATGAATAAAGAAATACACGATATATATGATGCTAAACCATCTAATTGACTTACTTTATACCGTCAACCCAAATCTCTTTCCTCGTCTCCTCCGGAGGTGCGCATGGAGGATATAGCTGATGCTGGGACGACGTCGGCTCGACCTCCTCCATATGCTCATCTGTCTCCACGATTTCGTCAGAAGGAGGAACACTGGACGAGGGAGTAGTATCAGTCCTGGAACTACTCATCCCAGGAGTGATGCCACGTAACGTCGTCGCAGTTGGAGATGTGACTGGTCGATATACTAGAGTACTAGGCGACGAGGATCCTGAACCAACAGTAGGCAGTACCGGAGGAGCACTCCGTCTACCTCGGGGCCTGCCGAACCCTCTGCGTCATTCTGTCATACCTGATAACAACATATGATGAATAAAGAAATACACAAATATATAGTACATTCTACAGTCAAAATGTTATGCATATCTCACAGCATTCATAGAATTGCACAATAAATAACTAATGGTGTCACAAGTCTAAATGAATAGTTCATTTTATAGTCAAATATAATACATATCTTCATCTAAATAGTACATTCTACAGTCAAAATATAGTATATTCTACAGGCAAAATATTTTAGTTTTAATCATCTTCAGAATATTTATCTTGTTCGCCTTCCTCATCCTCCTCATCCTCTTCCTCCTTATCTTCACTTTTATCTACTTCGTCTTCATATTCGTCTTCCTCTTCGGATAATTCTACCTCTTCTACATTATTAGTCGTGTAATGAGAACTTTCGTTGAGTGCATATCTACAATATTTATTACAAGAGGTAGCTCGTCCTCTTAATAAGCTATTTCGTCAATGTCAAAGGTATTTCTAGCTTTAGTCTTGCATACTGCCCACCAATCCGACCTTGCTGTCCCCCGTCTAGGATAAGTTATGAAGTACATGAGCTGAGCCTGACTTGATAGGACAAATTGTTCATAGCCTTGATATCTACGCTTGTAGTTTATATCTACAAGACCATGCTTGTCAATTTTCCAACCTTGATCTTGAATTGGATCAAACCATTCACACTTGAATAGCACGATCTTAGCAGGTTTTATGCCATAATTATATGTCAACTCCATATTCTCTCGTAAGATGCCAAAGAAATTATTGCCTGGATCGATGTCTTTGTAGTTCGAAGATTTGATACACAAACAACTATTTTTCGTGGAATCAAGATCCAGAAAGCTGTCTCTGATTACAGCATTTATTGACTTGAACCTAAACCCATTCACACAGAAACTTGGCCATATTTTGACGGCAGTAATTGGTCCCTTGGCTAGAGTTCTAATAGATTCAGTCTCGGGTGTTGTTAGACGATCGACCTAAATACCAAAGTAGCAATAGTAAGTTATTTATTATACAAGTGCATACAGAAAAAGTAGTTACCAAGATCCTTACATATGCGCTCAACCAAGAAGGAAAATGGTATCTCATTTCTTATTCTACTTCTCCGTCTGTTATGTAGGGTCTAACCGACCTCAGCTCATTATTATATGTGCTAAAAAATAACGAAGCAACCACTGATTAGTAGCATAATAGTAGCTTATACTATTACATTTAGATGACGTAAACGTATTAATTACTTATCCCTCTAGCTTCTCCACTTCATCCTCGTCGTAATTGAGTAATATATACAACTGAGCAGACCTTAGCTCATCGTCATTCAAATATCTCTTCTTTATTTTCCTCGAAGGCTTTCTGGACGGATTGAATACTTTGAGTGTTGCATCATTAGATTCCTGATATCCGTCATCATTTTTTAGAGCTCTCATTCTATTAGTAGCAACATGAGTTTTGAAATACGTCGAGCAAAAGTTTGTAATCTCCTCGAGAACATAAGCTTCACAAATAGAGCCCTTAACCCGTGCCTTATTTTTTGCCTTTCTCTTTAGGTGATTCAGATGCCGCTCGAAGGGGTACATCCACTGATAACCGACAAGACCACCAATACGTGCCTCATAGAAAAGATAAATTGGCAAATGCTCCATAGAGTCAAAGAATCCAGGAGGAAACACCTTCTCGAGCTTGCATAGTATTACCGCAATGTCCTTCTCTTGCTTTTCTAGACGATTGATGAGCAACTTAGTAGAACAAAGATCTCTGAAGAATATGATGAGTTCTGTCAATGGATCCCAAATGACCTGTGGTAAGAATTCCAGAAATGCAATTGGAATTAAGCTCTCCATGAATACGTGACAATCGTGGCTCTTCATATCGGCCAGTTTGTTCTCCTTGAGGTCGACGCATCTTCTCAAGTACGACACGTACCCGTCTAAAAATTTTAGACCCTGAATCCACCTACAAAGTCTTTCTTTATCATCCTTCTCCAGTAAAAAAATTGACTTAGGCTGCTTTAACTTTCCATTCCCCTCCTCTATCAAATGCAAAGCAAGACATCTACATATTTCTTCTAAGTCCAACCTGGCCTTCGAATTGTCTTTCGTCTTCCCCTTTACCTCCATTACAGTATTAATTATGTTATCAAAAATATTCTTCTCGATATGCATGACATAAAGGTTATGTCTGATCAGATTGGTGCTCCAATATGGTTGATCCCAGAATATACTCCTCTTCGTCCAGTTATGGGTACGACCAAATTTGTCACACTTGTACCCCTTAGCAGGCTCTTCGATAGCACTTGGTAAATCTTTCACCTTTTCCCATATCATATATCCGGGCCACCTTGTGGTAGATTGGCCTTCTCCATAACGCCCACACGAAAAGCATTCTTGTTCCTCCGGTACGGATGATCCTTCGACATAAATTTTTGATGACAATTGAAGAAGCACGGTTTGCCTCCGTGTTTCAAACAAAAAACCTTAGTACGGTCCATGCAATACGGACATGAGAGACGACCATGAGTGCTCCATCCTGATAACATTCTATAGGCCGGAAAGTCATTGATGGTCAACATAAGTGCTGCCTTCATCTGAAAATTTTGCTTTCTGGAAACATCGTACGTGTTGGCACCTACTTCCACAACTGATTCAACTCATCTATCAAAGGCTGTAAATATACATCGATGTTCCTCTTTGGATTGTTCAAACTTGAGATAATAATGATTAGGAACATATATGAAGTCTTCATGCACATCCAAGGCGATAGATTGTACGAAGTGACGATCACAGGCCAACACGAATACTGGGAGCCCAAAGGTCCGAATGGGGTAAAATCGTCGGAGGAGAGCCCCAATTTGACATTACGCGGATCCGAAGCAAAATCTGGATACTCTAGATCAAAGTGCTTCTACGCTTCTCCATCGGATGGATGATCCAATACTCCTTCGATCTGTTTCTGCCTGTACGAACTCATATTTTCTGCAATCTCCTTCACCATAAACAACCTCTGCAACCACGGTGTCAAAGGCAAGTAGCGCATCAAATCGGTAGGCTTCTTTGCACCGACAGACTTTTTTCTTTCAGTAGCCTTTTGGCGATCAGCACCACAGAATCTGCACGCATCTTCATCCTTGTCGTCTTTGTAGTATAACATGCACCCATTGCAACATGCATCAATTTTCTTGTATCCCATCCAGAGCGATCTCACCATCCTCTTAGATCGGTAGAAGTCTTTAGGCAACTTTGCATCCTCTGGTAAGATCTCTATAATCAAATCCATAATCGGTTATAGCATTCTTGCGACATGTTAAAATCGGACTTGATGCTCAACAATCTTGTAACCACCTCCAACGGTGAATGATCTTCACAACCAAGATATAATAGAGTCCCTACATTCTCCAACAACTCCATGAACTTTGTAGCATCGGTATTCGGTGCCTCCTCAGCTGCATCATGATTGTCCGGATCGAAACTAGGCCCGCCGCATCAAAAACTATGTTCACCCACCCATCGTCGTAAGTAGCGTGGTAATGGAGATCCATATACGGCTCCATATAAGGCTCGGACTCCGATGCTAAAGACACAAGTTCTCTGTGCACGATCCACTGATAGTAATTCAGCGTAAAATCCTTCGAGTACAAATGATATGTGACTTCCACTTCTGGATGATATTTTAAGTTGCGACATCTCACATACAGACACTTAATTTTGGTACCGTCCATGTACTGAGGGAACGCCTTGGCGAACTGCAGGAACTGCTATACACCCTCAATAAATTTATTTTGTACACAGCACATGTCATCAGAATAACGGTTGTACATCCACGAACGATGATGCAGATAGTAATTCATATCCATTTCTAGATACTTATAAAAAAATGAATAGATATCGTTCAAGTATATACTCATCGTTAAATACAGTACATGCATTGATACTCCTAGTCCTAGCATATATACTCATCGTTAAATACAGTATAATTCTCTGGAGGAAGGTAAGAACTGCTCTAACTTGATACACAATGCCCTCTGTGATAGTCTTTCCTATAAATCAAATTACTATACGAAGACTTAAGTTATTTTTGTTGTCAAATTTTACACCCTTTGTAACAGTCTGTGTCGTGTCAGTACGTGTGTGTCGTATCTATGTCAGTGTCATGTGCATCTGTGAGAGAGAGAGAGAGAGAGAGAGAGAGAGGGAGAGAGGGAGAGAGGGAGAGAGAGAGAACTAATATTACTACCTTAACTAACACAAGACTCTAGACATTAGCTTAACGATATACTTAAAAGTCATGACTAGACTAATACACCAAGGCCTCTCTTGACTTACTGTTACCTGGATTTGATTTTTTCCTCCTGCTGCACTTACTTCTACTTGATCATATGCAGCTGCTGCTACCTAATGCATGAATATTGGCCTACAGGTACTCACTTCTTGCTATCACTGTGTTGCTGTTGCAGATCTCCTACCTGCACCCAATCTTGCAGTGCACTATTATTTGCACTGCCTTACTTGAATGCCTGAGCTCCCTCACACTTCCCAACTGAAAGTATTTCCCCACTGAACACACTTTCCCTTCTTGATTACACTCAAGTATTTCCTTGCCCCACACCTGTCTTTGATATAGAGTATCAGTTTTTTCAGGCAACTCTTGTTGCTACTGCACAACATAGGTACTGCACTCACTTACCACTTGCCACCTGGTACTGCTGTTCTTGAGTGTGTATCAACTGATACCACTTCTCATCATAACAGACCCCCCACCAAGTCTGATACTCTGTATCAGTTCTTTACTGATACGTCTAGCTCACAACATAACTCCCTATCAGTTGGATAACTAACACTCTCCCAGTTCTCCATACTGTTGCTACTGTAGTTGCTTACCTGCTCGAGTCCCCACTCTTACCTTCAACCACTGCTATTACCTTAACTAACACTATGCACTGTGTACTTCTATCCAACCCGACATTCCCTTCTGCACCTTGCTGCTCACATACTTCCTTTCTTGCAATAATTTAACACAGCACACACACACCCATACCCACCATATGGACTAAACTCACATGCCCATGGCTAATTGCCAAGACACAATACTAACTTATGACAGTGGTGCACAAGTATATGCACCTACTTCCTTACTTATATTACTGCATATATATAACCTTATCAGTGGACATATTTCATACTAGCACTTAAACATCTGCTGCTATTGCATTTGTTGCAACTGCCACTAAGGACAGGGCACCCCTAATCTTGCAGCTACTACTGCTATCTAGTTTCCCCCATACTCTCCAAATAGGCCTGCTATCACTCCACTTAACTCATGTGCACTACCAACTCCCAATCATCTGTTCACACTCCTTACTACGACCACTAGAACAACACACTCAATTTTATAACACAGTCCAATCACCACTTCACCACAGTGCTCATGCACTTGTCTGGCACTCCTACATCCCATATTTATACACACTTCAAATGCACCTATGTATACACATGTACAACTGAGCAAATTCCCTTTGTCAATATAGGTATCTCACACACACATAATACCAAAGTCAATCTATTAGACACCTTTAGTCCCATACAACACACACAATATGTGTGTATCATGTATGTGTCAGTCATGTGTGTGTATGTGTCATATATATGTCAGTGTCTGTCACGTGTATGTGTGTCATGTCTGTGTCAGTGTCATGTCGTATCCTATGAGTGAGAGAGAGAGAGAGAGAGAGAGAGAGAGTTAGGGTTTACCTAGAGGGGGGAGAAAGATTTTGGGTTAGGCTTAGTGTCATGCCGTGTCTGCCACGTGTGTGTGTGACGTGTCTGTGTCAGTGTCATGCCATGTCCTATGAGAGAGAGAGAGAGTTAGGGTTTACCTAGAGGAGGAGGAGGAGGGGGACGCTATGGAGGACGCTGGAGTGTGCAGTTCGTCGGAGGGGGGGGAAAAGGAGGGTTTTGAAAAATTGGGGGGAAGATTTCGGCAGAATGGGGGAATCGAAACCTATACAAAAAATTTAGCGACGTTTAGCGACGCCAACTCATGACGTCACTAATAAAAATATTTTGCGACGTTATAGACGTCGCTAAAAATGTCGCTAAATAACTAAAAGATTAACGTCGCTAAATACGTCGCTAAACATCGCTATATCACAAAACTCAACGACGTTTAATGACCTTAAATAAACTTATAGCAACTATTCTTTTAAAAAACTGAATTACAGTCGCTAAACGTCGCTATATGTCGCCAAACAGCAATTTATAGCGACGTTAGTCTTTGAAGTCGCTGAAATATTTAATATTAGCGACGTTTTACTTTGGCGTTGCTACAAATGTCGCTAATCCCATAATTTTTAGTAGTGCGCTCGAGCAAGCAAAGCGATATCACTTGTACATAGTGCCTACGCGAAGTAGGACACTACACTCAACACTGAAAAATTTTGGTGTACAGTTAATAGGAATAATAAACTAAATTCACATAGAAAGAAATCTACAGAGTTATATTATACTAAATATGTCCCAAGAAGTAGATAAATAAATTTAAAATAAGTATCATATTTTTCTCAGAATGTAATAAAAAGTATAAAATAAATACATCAAAGACCCAAAAATGGGACAATACACACAAACACACTAAAACCTGTCCAAACAAGGACTACTAGTAATCAGGAGGAGCACTGCCGCACATCTGGGATAGAAGAAACTTATATTGCTCATGTAAAGTATCGTCGATGGAGGAGGCAGTGATGGAGGCGGTGTCGATGTCGGCGGACCGGGAGGTCGTATCTGCTCCAATAATAGCAGTCGAGCATTGTATGAATCCATGACAGATACCACCCTCAAAGTGTTCTCCGCCATCGACCGTCTCAACAAATCCTACACCGTATGGATCCTCACAAGTGAGTCGCTCATGGCCATATGCGACCCCTCCAGCTCCGTCTGTCTACGCTCCGTAGACGCGGCCAGAGTTGCCAAGCTGCACTCTGTCTACTGGACCATAGTCCTGAGCTCCATAAGGTTATGCTCTGTCTTATGGCTTAGAGTCCTGAGCTCCATAAGGCTATGCTCGAGCGAATCAAAATATACGGTGATCGTCGCATCGTCCGTATGCGGCGCAGACTGTGGTTGCTTTATAATCCTCTATAGCAAATCGTCACGCAGGTCAGTAATCTGATGGTCAACGCTCTCCTGGGCCCGTACAGACGCCTGCGAAGGCTGCGAAGAATGCACACTGACAGAGGGTATAATGACCCATTCCGTTCAATTGGACAACCGATTCAAACGGTGCAAGTACAATGACTCGACCCGCTTTGCTCAGCGAGAAGGCTCGTTTGAGGCAAAGGATTTCCAGACTTGGTCCTTCAGGAGTTCAGACTTAGACTTTCAAAGGCTCGCTCGGAGTATCGCTCAACTGAGGTGAATCATCGCTAAGGTGGGTGGCTACAATGAACTTGTCTTTGCTTAGCCAGCACATTTAAAATATGGACGATACATGCTAGTTGCTAGGTGAATCACCCCTTGTATGCTAATAAAGAATACAACGCGCCTAGCTAAGGGAATAATCCTATCTTGTATTGCTTATGTTAGAACATAAAAATAAAACTTGGCTTATAAATGGACCCTCGCATGCTACCTTTACTTTGTGCAAGTAGACCCTACTATACCTCGAGTAGATCGTTATATACTCTTTATAGTGCACTGCTTCACTTGTTTACACTGCACGTCCATAGATTATATCGCTCAATACGTCCATATACGACTTAACTCCTCGCACTACCCCTTAGACCATGCCAACGTAAATGCTTATGTTTCATATAAATGCATACTTGCCTGCTTATATTATAGTTTGTACTCGTTTCAATGCTTGTCACATAATTTATGCCATAATCAAGTAACACTATCCGTATCGTGCATTCATCTAGTTAGCCAGAAAAATATTAAATAGTCCTTCTATGCAATATGAACCTACAAGTATTCAGGATCGTTGGGTCGCCAAGGCAGTTCTGAACTAGGGGATTTACATTAAGTCAAGTTAAACTCTGAACGAGAATCATGCCAAGGAAGCAAGAAACACAGCTCATGGAGCAATACTCGTTCATAGCAAGAATCAAGATTTAAGCATGTCGTGAATCTCGTGTATCTCGTGAATCTGGAAGATCCAAGACTTGCATGTCGCAGACAACTTGGAAACAAGGAAGATTTTTGGATCTCGTTCCACGGACGGTCTCCGGGCACTGGGGCCGATCCGATCCGGATGGAACTCATGCAGTCTTAATCGTGTAGAGCAGGATGGCATGTGCGCTTCATGTTGGGCCATTCTCGCTTTAAGACAGATAGTCTCGTGTGCTGGACAAGATGGCTTGTAGCACACCGTGTACTTTCGTTGCATTCCATCCTCATCAATGACTATAACTCGTCCTTTATGGTTATGCCAGTGACTCATATTCATATAGATAAGTTATCATCGCTTAGCGTTAATCCGTATGCGAGTCATTGCATCACATCCGGTAATCAAAAACACCTGAATGGATATGAGTATAACACACTTGAACATATTTTAATAATTGAACATATTCTACAATACTTTTGGATAATCCGTGTAACTCGTGCACCTGAAATAGAATCTCGCTCACGACACTTGTGTTTGCTTATGCTATTGCCCTGGATTTCATTATATATGCTCGTGCTTCATTTAACTTGGTTTTCCTTGGATATGGAAGGACGAATGGTAAGTTGGTAAGTCTCGCCGTGTTCCTTTTATACCGCATGGCGCACTGCCAGACGAGTTAGGATTTTTATTATGCCATGAAATTGATCCTAAGACAAGACTAGAAATATAACTTAATAGATGGTGCACGGAACCTATATAACGTGTTTGGATTTGTCGAGCGAGTGAGAAGCCTCCCCACCAGTGCCTTCATGCACTGATAACCTACCATATTGCTTACAGGGTACGGGAGAATCTCGTTCGATACGGAAACCCCTTCGTGCGTGCTAAGGCATGGAGTTCACTCTGGAGCCTTAGAGCATTGCGTCTAGTACTAAAGCACTTATATAAGACATAATATTGGAAAATCGCCTATGTATCATTCCACAAATATAGCCACTTGACACGCTTTTACTGTTTTGAGAGGGAGGGCTTGAGCGACTAGTAATCTCGGCCTAGCGCTGCTTGTAACACTTATTCAATATCAATAAAGAGTTTGTTTTAATTCTATACTTGTGTTATTCAATGCTTCCGCTATTGACGATGCTGTGAACTTGTTACCAATCGCTTGTTCGTTTCTTATTCCGCTGCACTCAGACTATCTGTGCGACTCTGTGGCTTAGACATCTTACCGTTTGTTCAGATCATGGCGTCTCATGGGCGCAGCTTACGCTCGTGCGGCATCACGTCGGGATAGGAAAGATCGTCCTGTAGGAGCGCTGGCACGGTGATTCATGCCTAGCGGGGATGGCCGATTACTTGCAGGAGATCGGGGCATGACAGAGGGGGCCCTAAATGACTATATCGTAACATAGGTGCCGTAGGATCCTGTACCATAGTACGTATTCCTTTGAAGACCCAACGATGGTTATCTAGAGCTCGTCCACCGACGGAGCTATAGAGGACTGCGAGAAAGTACCAGCCCCTCCCTCTGCAGGCTCACTAGCAGTCGTTCGTTCACGTAGTTTAAGATACTCGTCCTAAAAAAGTGGTTGCTAACGTCTAAGTTACTTATTACTACCTATATAGATATATATTTACATATTTTCTATGTTACATTAAAACTAACACAGGATAGTAAAACGTACATAGGTCTGCATGACCTTCTCATTGATGAGCTTTTTGCCCTTCTGATGGATGGCCAGGAAGACTGTCACTATGTTGGTGTCCTCACCCCTCTGTACTTGTTAAAAATTATATTATTTGTTATTAAAATTAAACATCTTATCCTACTTGTATTAAAATAATATATATTTATTAGAATACATGCCAGACGACGAAAATATTTTGTTATGGGAATCGATCCACCACACCACTTTCCTGCCTTCGACCTAGCTGCCTTTGCCTTCTCCGACCGTTCCTTGTACTTGGGTTCGTCGAATCGCCTTCATCGCAGTCCACTTCTAAGGCATGATACAACCGTGTATCGGTTCCCCGTTGCGATCACGAACCTTCTGTTCGTTGATTGCATCACGGATCAACTTAGCGACAACTGCAGGAAACTGCTCCTCGATCTTTTCAACCCGGTGTGGTGGATAGAAATAGGTTTTCTACAAGAAGTAAAATAGTGAGTTATCTAATATGCATACATGATTATTGATATTAAAAGTAATTATATTTTTACCTTGAAGTGGATAAACCAAAATGTCTTCCTATCTTCAGGAGCATATGATTAGTTGATCCAAGGCCCACTATAGTTCTGCCTCAGAAAATGCCCCATTGCTCTCTGTACCGCCGAGGGACAATATCTATACAACGATAATTAAATTCATGAATATATAGATATAATTATTTGGAAAATGTTAATTATTTAACTTACTTGCTAGGCCCGTCCCACCAAATCTCTACCCTCGTCTCGCCCGGAGGCGCGCATGGAGTATCACTCTGATCATGCGCAGACGGAGTCGGCTCGACCTCTTCTATATGCTCCTCTGTCTCCATGGTGCCATCACAGGAAAAAGGTAGGACGGGGGAGTAGTCTTAGGCATAGAACTTCTGGTCCCAGAAGTACTGTCACGTACCGTCAACGGAGTCAGAGATGCGACTGGTCGGTACACTGGAGTACTCCGTGACGAGGATTCAAAACCAGTAGCCGGTACCGGAGGAGCACTCCGTCTAGAGGATCTACCTCCGTATGATCCTCGTTGTCCTGTCATACTTGATAATAACATATAATGATAAAATAAATATACAGACTTATAACAGTTCATAAAAATAAACAGACCCGGAGTAACCCTCCATTGATTGTTATGGGTACAAAATATCATAAAAGTATATAAAATATCACAGTCACACAATAAACACAAAATAAAAGTATAATTAAGATAGATGGAAACAAAGAATATAATTGATAACAGATATAAATATATGTATCCATATAGTTAAAATAAACGTTATATTCCACATTAAAAATATAGTACATGGCTAGAGTTCTAAATGTATTTTATTTTATTTTTAATCCTCTTTTGAAAATTTATCTTCGTTTTTCTCGTCCTCCTATTCCTCTTCCTAAACATCTTAACTTTTATCTACTTCGTCTTCGTCTTCGGATAATTCTATCTCTTTCACATGATTGTAATGAGGAACTTCCGTTGAGTCCACATCTATAATATTTGTTACAATAGGTAGCTCTTCCTCCTGATAAGCTATTTTGTTAACGTCAAAGGTATTTCTAGATTTTGTCTTGCATACTGCCCATTAGTCTGACCTCGTTGTTCCCTATTTATGATAAGTTGTAAAGTACACAAGTTGAGCCTGACTTGATAGGACAAATGGTTCATAGCCTTCATATCGACGCCAGTAGTTTATATCCACAAGACTATGCTTGTCTATTTTAAAACCTTGATATTAGATCGGATCGAACCAATCACACTTGAATAACATGATCTTAGCAGGCTCTATTCCATAATTATATGTCAACTCCATAATCTCCCGTAAGACGCCATAGAAATTAGTGCCTGGATTGACATCTTTGTAGCTCGAAGATCTGATACACAAATAACTATTTTTCGTAGAAGCGAGATCCAAGAAGCTCTCTTATCGAAAATTTTGTTGACTTAAACCTAAACCCATTCACACCGTAGCTTGGCCAGATTTTGACAGCATAAATTGGTCCCTTGGCTAGAGTTCTAATAGACTCATTCTCGAGTGTTATGTGGGGACGATCGACCAAAATACTAAGAAAACGATATTAAGTTCAACGTTATGTTAATTATTATACATAGTGCATACACAAAAAGATCTTTACATATGCATTCAACCAAGAAGGGAAATAAGTCTAATTTCCTATTCTACTTCTTCATCTATTATGTATGGTCTCATCGACCTTATCTCATCATTAAATGTGCTTAAAAATAACAAAATATCGTCCGAATAGTGTAACAATATTAGCGTATACTATTACATTAAGATGACTTAAACGTTGATGTATTAATTACTTACCCCTCTAGCTTCTCCACTTCATCCTCGTCACAGTTGAGTAATACATACAACTGAGCAGCCCTTAGCTCGTCGTCATTCAGATATCTCTTATTCATTTTTCTTGAAGACTTACCGAAAGCATTGAATACTTTTAGTATTGAATTATTAGATTCCTGATATTCGTCGTCGTTTCTGGGAACTCTTGTTCTATTAGTAACAACATGTGGCTTAAAATATATCGAGCAAAAGTTTGTAATCTTCACAAGAACATAGGCTTCACAAATAGAACCCTTGATCCGTGCCTTATTTTTCACCTTTCTATTTATATGGTTCAGTTGACGCTCGAATGGGTACATCCACCGATAATCGATAGGCCCACCAACACGTGCCTCGTAAGAAAGATGAATTGGCAAATGCTCCATAGAGTCGAAGAATACAGGAGGGAACACTCTTTCAAGCTTATACAGTGTTACCGCAATATCCTCTTGCTTTTCTAGATGATCGATGATCAACTTTATAGAACAAAGATCGCTGAAGAATATGCTAAGTTCAGTCAATGGATCTCAAACTACCTGTAGTAAGAATTTCTGAAATGCAATTGGAATTAACCTCTCCATGAATACTTGACAGTCGTGGGTCTTCATACCCGTCAGTTTGTTCTTCTTCAGGTCAACATTTTTTCTCAGATTCGACACATACCCGTTTGGTAATTTTATTCCATGAATCCACCTACAAAGTCTCCCTTTATCCTTCTTGTCTAGTAAAAAAATTGCCTTGGGCTTCTTATACTTCCCATTCCCTTCCTCTATCAAATGCAACGCAGGGCGTCTGCATATTTCTTCCATGTCCAACCTGGCCTTGGGATTGTCTTTCGTCATCCCTTTTATGTCTAACACAATATTAATTATGTTGTCAAATACATTCTTCTCGATATGCATGATATCAAGGTTATGTCTGATCAGATTGGTGCTCCAATATGGCAGATCCCAAAATATGCTCCTCTTCGTCCAGTTATGAGTGTGACCAAATCCATCGCACTTGTACCCCTTAGTAGGCTCTTCGATAACACTTGGTAAGTCTTTAGCCTCTTTATATATCGTGTCTTCGGGCCACCTTGGAGGTGGATTTGCCTTCTCCATAACGCCGATACGAAATACATTCATGTTCCTCTGGAACGGATGATCCGACTGTAAAAATTGTCGATGACAATCGAAGAAGCACGGTTTTCCTCCGTGTTTCAAACGAAAAGTCTTAGTGCGGTCCATACAATACGGGCATGAGAGACGACCATGACTGCTCTATCCTGATAACATGCCATAAGTCAAAAAGTCATGGATGGTCCATATAAGTATTGTCCTTATCTGAAAATTCTATTTTTTTACAACATCGTACGTGTTGGCGACTACTTCCCATAGCTGATTCAACTCATCTATCAACGGTTGCAAGTACACATTGATGTTCCTCTTCGGATTGTTCGAAACCGAAATAATAATGGTTAAGAACATAACCGGAGTCTTCATGCACATCCAAGGCGGTATGTTGTACGGGGTGACGATCACAGGCCAATACGAATACTGAGAGCCCGAAAGTCCGAATGGGGTAAAACCGTCAGAGGAGAGACCAAATCTTACATTACTCGAATCCAAAGAAAAATTGAAATACTCTCGATCGAAGTGTTTCCATGATTCTCCATCGGATGGGTGATCCAACACTGCTTTAATTTGTTTTCGTCTGTGCCAACTCATATTTTTGGCAGTCTCCTTTACTATAAACAACCTCTGCAACCGCGGCGTTAAAGACAAGTAGTGCATCGAATCGGTCGAATTCCTTGTATCGACATACCTTCCTATACCAGTTGCCTTGTAGCGATCAATACCACAAAATTTGTACATATCTTCATTCTTGTCGTCTTTGTAGTATAGTATGCACCCGTTGAGACATGCATCGATTTTCTCGTATCCCATCCAGAGTGATCTCACCATCCTCTTAGACTGATAGAAGTATTTAGGTAACTTAGCACCCGCCGACAAGATCTCTATAATCAACTCCATCAGTCGGTCGTAGCATTCTTGCGACATGTTAAAATCGGACTTGATGCTCAACAGTCTTGTAACCACCTCCAACGGTGAATGATCCTCACAACGAGGATATAATAGAGTTCTTGTATTCTCCAGTAACTCCATGAACTTTGCAGCATCGGTATTCGGTGCCTCCTCAGCTGCATCATGATTGTCCGGATCGAACCTAGGCATGGCAGCATCGAAAATCATGTTTACGCACTAGTCGTCGTAATCAACGTGGTCGTGGACACCCATATATGGCTTCATATAAGGCTCCAGCTCTGATGCTAAAGACACAAGTTCTGCGTGTGAGATCCACTAATAGTAATTCGGCATAAAATTCCTCAAGTATAAATGATATGTCACATCCACTTCTGAGTGATATTTTAAGTTACGATATCTCACACACGGACACTTAATTTTGGTACCGTCCATATACTGAGGGAATGCCTCAACGAATTACAGGAACTGTTCCACCCCCTATATGAATTCATCTCGCACACCGCATATGTCATCAGAATGATGGTTGTACATCCACGAACGATGACGCAGGTAGTAATTCAGATCCATTTTTAGATACTTCTGAAAAGATGAATAAAGATCGTTCAAGTATAATATCCAAATTGATGCAAAGATGGATACACATGTTCATCAAAGTAATTAACAACTCCTATTGATGCATGAGTATTCGAGTTGTGATGCGTGAGTATCCATATCGTGGTTTATGAGTATCTATTTTATAATTCATGACTATCCGAAAACTAGTAGACATGTGGACACTTGACTTAAGAGTATCGAATATACACATAGGTCTTGATAACATTCTAGGTATTGGTGTATCATGTGGATATCACATACCATGGTAAACAATCTCATATTGATACTCTCTTGTATCTTGACACTAGGATACAATTTTAAATACCCATGACACTAACTCTACTTGACACTTATATCTTGGTGCCAACATACACTCTAGGCCACTCACTCTTGACACTCAACATATATTTATACCAACTTCTATAACTGTATATTTCTATACCCTTATATATGTATCTATCTATATAGATTATTAACCCTCACTAGCTCACTCATCCCTCACTCAAACATATACACATACACACCTCTCACTTGGACACTCTCATACACTTGACACATACACAAGGAATACATGGACTCTCATACACTTGACACACACACAATATACTACCCATAATCAAACACAATATCTTGACTAAAACACATACCAAAATTTATATCAAATAGCCTATATCATAATAAGAGTCCATGTGTCCTGTGTGTGTGTCCATGTATTCGGGTCCATATTAGTACGAATTGTATCATGTAGGGTTGTGTATGTTGGTACCAAGATATCAAACAACCAATATCTTGTCCATGTTAGTACGAATCATGTCATGTAGGGTTGTATCATGTGTGTCTATGTGTTCGGGTCCATGTGTTCGGGTCTATATGTCAGGGTTAGGGTTGTGTCCTGTGTGTATCAATGTGTCATAATTGTGTCCAGTGTGTGTGTGTGTCCTACTTGTGTCTAGGTCTGGGCTAGGGTTTACTGAGCGGGGAAGAAGGGAGGAGGAGAGCTTGAGAGAGGGGTCGGCGGAGGAGGACCACGTCGGAGGGGGTCAGCCGTGCCGGAGGGGGAGGAGTCGCGTCTGGGGGTCACGGGGGCAAAGTGGCCGCTTTTAGGGGTCGCATGTGTCGGGGTGGGGTGGCGAGGGAGGGTCTCCAAGGGCGCGGAGGGTCGTCGGGGGAGGGTGGATTACCGGGGGCGCGGAGGGGATAGAAAATAAAAAGTTTGGGGGGATAGAAATGAAAAGTTGAAGCGACCAGGGGAACCCTATATTAAGTAATTTAGCGACGTCAATACCAGATGTCGCTAAACATCGCAAAATTTTTAATATACTGCGACATATAAGGTGTGGAGTTGCTAATCGTCGCTTTTTTTAAAATATAGCGACGTTTGGCGACTTGTCGGCGACGTCATCTTTCATAATATTAAAGGTCGTTGCTAAACGTCGCAGAAAGTAGCTGACAGCGACGTATTGTGATGTTTTTAAAACATGTCGCTAATTTCAATAATATTAGCGATATCGTTGTCCAGAATCGCTAAATTCGTCGCTGATTTGAATCATTTTGGTCGTGGATGTATTGAACCAAATATTTTTCAGTTAAAGATCCACATATTTGCAATTTATAAAACATGTATTCATTGTTAGTTCTTGGAAAATCTTCAATTGCCAAATACTTGAAGTACTTAAACTATTTGAACTACTACTTTCAAAGTTTTATGCTATTCATTTATTTATTTTTGGTTATGTTTATATGCCTTGTCCTCTTAAATAATTTGTGAGGTTTGAAGTTTAAAAAGAATCACCTTATAATGTTTTATAACTCGGGAATTTTCTTTGTTTTTTTTTGTCTGGCAATATTTTAGTAGTTTTTTTTCTATAATGTTTTGTTTTGTTTTGTCTATTTAATATGTTATTATCTTTTACAATTGGATCAAAAGTTTGTCATTTACACGATTGTGCAAGGATATTATTTTTCTATATAATTTTCAAGGTATATAGATTAGTTTATGTTTAGAAAAGTATGAATTATTGGTTACAAAATTTTGAATATGATTATTGATGATTGTTTTCCAATTTATTAAGGTAATTGAAGATGATTGACAAGAGTTGGGTTTGTAAGGATAAGCTTTCTCAAGAGTATAATGATGGGGCACTTGCATTCATAAATTATGGTTATGCCTATTGGACTCTTGATGAAAAAAGAAATTTGAGATGTCCTTGCATAAATTGTAAAAAATTTGATTTTAGAGATAGAGATACTATCTTTGAACACTTAGTATGCGATGGAATGTTGGGTAGCTATAGTACGTGGACTCATCATGGGGAAAGAAATGAATCAATATCGGAAACTATAATTGAGAATAGAGAAGATGATGGTGTTGGTAATCAAAATGGTAACGACATACATGGTATATTTCATGGTCTCTTTCCTCATGTAAATGAAGACATGGACGATGGGGTAGAGGAACCATTTCATGATATTCCAAATGATAATATTGCTGCACAATTCCATAGACTATTAGAAGAATCAAAAAAAGAGTTGTACCCAGGATGTGAAAAGACGACAATGTTATCCTTTCTTATTAGGTTTTGGCAGTACAAATGCCTTGGTGGATGAATCAACAAGACATTTACTATGATGCTTGATTTACAAAGAGATTCGTTACCCGACGGGTGTAATTTGCCTAAAAATTTTACACAATACAAAAAAGTTATTTCAGATCTTGGATTGTCTTACAATAATATCGATGCTTGTACAAATGATTGCATGTTATTTTTGAGGAAAACTTCAGAATTATAATCATGTACTGTATGAAGGGCATCTCGTTGGATAAAAGTGAGATATGGTAAGAAGAAAAACATGCCTGCAAAGATACTTCGACATTTTCCACTGAAACCAAGGTTACAACGTTTATATATGTGTTAAAAAATTGAGGAGGACATGAGATGGCATGAAGAAAGGCACACTAAAGATGGGGTGTTAAGACATTATGTGGATTATATGGCATGGGATCACTTTAACGAGACAAATCCGACATTTGCCTCCGATTTGAGAAACATAAGAATTGGTTTAGCAAGTGATGGTTTCAACCCGTTTCGAACAATGAGTTCTATACACAACACGTGGCCTGTGGTACTTGTTCCATATAATTTGCCACGATGGTTGTGCATGAAGCAACCTTACTTTATTCTCTCATTGCTTAAACTGGGTCCAAGTAGTCCAGGAAATGACATAGATATATACATGAGACCTTTAGTAGAGGAGCCTAAAGAATTATGGAAAGAAGGGGTGGAGACCTATATGATTCTTTTAGCAAGGAAATGTTTAAATTTCATGCATCAATATTGTGGACCATAAGTGACTTTCCGGGCCTTGCTATGATCTCTTGTTGGAGCACCAAAGGTATGCATGCCCGTTATGCCATGAACATACTGAACACATGTATTTGAAGAATGGGAGAAAAATGTGTTACATGGGTCATCGTCAGTTTTTACCTTTGCATCACATGTTTCGAAAACTTAAGAAGGACTTTGACGGAA
The DNA here is from genome assembly GCA_036927795.1 of Iris macrosiphon. Taxonomy (NCBI): domain Eukaryota; kingdom Viridiplantae; phylum Streptophyta; class Magnoliopsida; order Asparagales; family Iridaceae; genus Iris; species Iris macrosiphon. Next base: position 96,326,502 of record JAYESA010000013.1, on the reverse strand, counting down.
GCATCGAAAATAGAACTACTCCTATTCCCTTAACTGGGAAATTAATTTTGTGTAAACTAAAATGGATTCCACATAAGTATGGGAAGGAACCTAAAAGCGATAATGTATCTAGGCCTATAAAAGAGCACTAGAAATGAAATTTGAACAAAGTATGCCAAATAGTTGGAAGAAGTTGACTATATTATATGAGCTTCCATATTGGTCGGACAATCTACTTAGGCAAAATTTAGATGTTATGCATATTGAGAAAAATGTAAGTGATAATGTGTCATGCCCCGGTTCCATAGGTAAGGAACCGAGTCACGTGGCAATGGCCAGCAGCGCACTTCGGCGGGCATCCCAATCTAATGGGCCCGTCGGAGTACACTTAAGCTGTAAAGTACAATGAATAATCCATCACATAACACATCAATAGTCAATCTAAATCTCATCCATATGCAACAAATATAAGAGCACAATAGAGGTAAACACAACATCTAATGTGCAGAAAGGAAATGTCCAAGATAAGTATCAAGTACAAATACTAGACTAGTCATATGGGAACAAACTCGCTAGTACAAAATACTGGAATGAAAGTAAGAAATAAGATAACTTGGAACGGCACCAGGTAACTAGGTAATGATACCGTCCTAAGGAAAGAGTCACTACCAACGATCAGGCGAAGTCCTCAGGGATGACCTCATCCTCGGCAGTGAGTACCGCTGCTGGATAGATGCCCGGTTCATACTCCTCCGGGTAATCCTCGTCTCCTACACCTGGAAGGGAACCAGGTCCTCAGAGGGACATAACAAGGTACAAAAATACAGTATGCCAAGTAAACAGAAAGTACAAGTGCAACAACAGGGTACTCTATCATAACCAAACAAGTGTGACACAGTTTGAAGACAATGTTCAACGCGTGGGCTATCTAAAATAAAATCGTAGCTCCGGACACGGAAACACACGGGACGTACCGCAGCTCCTGGCAAAGAGTCATACGGGTGATACCACTATACTAGATACATGATCACTACATAGATACTACATAAATATATAAGCGCGTGTAGAGGAGCCCAAACGTCTAGTAACTTTTCCCTTCCCAAGCGGTCAACGATTGTGCGCTAAACCTGAACCTCTATCTACAGTCTCGACACACAGAAATAACTCGACAGACGCAACCCTAAGGTCGTCCCAGTCTCTGGTCATGATGTCAGTATCAGGATACAGGAGTTTGGCACGATCATAGTGTATGAGTGTGTCCTGGGGTGTCGATATACTCAGGTACGTACATCGAGGTGCTACGAAGCATCTAACAATTATTCTAAGACGTTACGACGAACGTCAGCACCCGGTTGTGATTCGGACGCGAAGTATTGAACGTCAACATAAATACGTGCATAATGTACATAAAGAATAAAAAATATCTGTAATCTGAAATACAGGGTGGCAAGGTACACTTGCCTGCGTGCGGCTGCTGATGATGGGGTCCCGATACCACGTCCAAGCCCTCAGGTCCCGCGGTACCTAGAGATGAGATACAAACCAAAATCAATAATCTATTCCACGTCAGACAGGGATGCGACACACATCCACACCTAAACTCAGTCTCAGCTATGACTCACAGGGACAAGACACTAGGGTTAACCACAGTTGACTATCGATACGATACGTCAAATCATCTAGTCATCAGTACTACATCATCAAACCATCCTCAAAATACAGTTAACGATTATAATTCCTTCGTTTAATATCGTTGTTACCAATCACCAAGTACTACCCTAAATTAATCACCTTTAGTTTCCAGTCCCCAAATACCGATTTGGGGTTTTACACTACACATTAGTCCTTAATCAATCACGTGCTCCTCGGTGTTCATCAATGTTCAAATAAACCAGAATCTTATTTCTCCTCAATTTAATTCTCATTAAAAATAAATTAGCATTTTACCACCATGTAATATATATTCCGATTATTTATTTAAAGATCAAAACCTAAATCTCCATGAACAAATATCTTAAATAAATTATTTTAATTCATGAAGAAGACAAACCCTAACCTACATTCATCCTATCACATTAAACCTCTTCAACATACCACAAGTCATATTCCCATATCCTTTATCAACCCTACATCATGATCAACATGCCCTAAAAATGAAATCCTAATACCATACTCACATGAATATACATAGGTGAAAACCCTAGCTAAACAATAATACATCTGAAATATATAAACAAGAGAGGGGAAAAGAGATTCGTATACCTCGTCGGCGAGGGGGTTATGAAGCTGGAGGTGGTGGTGGAGTAGTAGCTCGTGGTGGAGGAGATCGGATAGGCTCGCCGGAGTAATGGCTGCCGGATGGGAGAGTCGCACAGCTGGAGTCGGGGGGAACTGCACAGCTGGAGTCGGGGGAAGGTCTGTAACGGACAGGGTGGTGGAAGCTTGTGGTGGTGGTGGTGATGAAAGCTGGACAGGGAGGAGGTCGGACTGAATGGGGCGGGCCGGAGCCGCCGCGGGTTGGAGAGTCGGCAGTAGGCCGGAGCGGCGCTGTGGCGTTGGCAGTAGGCCAGAGTCGGGGTGGAATCAGGCCGGAAATGAGTCACACCCAGGAGTCGGGCTGCACAGTCGACGGAGAGCAGCGGGGTAGGATGTACTGTCGTCGAAGTCGGAGTGCGGGATACGGCGGACGACGGAGAGCAGCGGGATCGGCTGCACTGTCGTCGAAGTCGGAGGATCTGTGCCTAAGTAGTGGAGTCGGGGTAAAGAGGTCTGAAGCCGAGCAGGCTCGACGCGGGTTATGCACCGCCGGAGCAGTGGCGGAGTGGCGCTGCTCCGTCAGGCCGGGCTGGCTGCGGAAAACGAACCCGACGCCGTGGCCTGAAGGTCGGTCAGCCGCCGGAGGGAACTCCCCAGGAAGAAGAAAGGATGAAGAAGAATGAAAGAAGAAGAAAGAAAAAATATATAAGTATGTAAGGGGCTCGGTTCCCTAGGTGGAGAAAGGAGGAAAGAGGAAGGTGAGAGAGAGGGGGGGTTTCCAATGCCTAGGGATTAGTGCCTGCTTGGTATGGGTGCATTAAAGAGACACTTTATAGGGGTTGGTGATGTGAGTGCGTGGTGGAGATGCTCCAATTCAAATGGAGGGCTAGGATTTAACATGGAGGATTGGGTTTCTCCATGCAAAGGAAGGGGGGAGGATGTTGACTAGGTCAAAGAGTGGTAGGCTCTCCATTTGGTCATGGCCAATGAGGTGAGGACACCTAAATCAATAAATTGTAACTAAGCCCCTTAAATTCGAGAAATTGCACGAACACATGAAATGATGCAAAAATTGTGGGAGAAATGGTGTTTGATGATTTGCATGGTGAGGGGGTATTGTGTGTTTGGCATAGATTTAATTAAATGGGCATTGGGATTAATTGGGGATTAAAAATAGGATTAGACAAAATTTGGTATCCCCGATTTAAATAGAATTAAAGTGTCCTGCGCTTTTAAATTAAATGGGGGCACTTGGGGTCAAAATTTGGAAATGACGCAAGGTCAAAAATGGTGTGGGCTTGAAGTCAGTCTTGGACCCTTTAGTTGGTCCGGCTCAACGGGTTAAGTTGGTATCTCAAAATTGAGGGTAACGACACAGGTGTCCGACACGAAATTAAATATGAAATTTAGGATACGGGAAATTTTGCGATTAATTTAAGGCACAACGGATTTAATTTTTGATTGACAGAAAAGTCCAGTGCCTAAATTGGCGAGTCAAGTCAGAAGTACAATAGTCCGATAAAATTTATGGGCTGATATTGAGCTCCGAATAATTAAGCAATGGTAGGGCGCGCCAAGGGTTTAATTAAATAAAATAACAGACAAAAGCAACTCTACTCTAAACCTTAACATCTGCTGCTAATACAAAATTTTCCAAATCCATACCTGACTATCTATAGAATTAATCGAGGGGGTTTACATAATGTGGTTGGAACTCTTCTAGAACTTGATAGAAAATCCAAGGATAGTTTAAGAGCAAGATTTGACCTTGAGGATATCGGAGTCAGACACGAGCTTCACCCATTATTGGATGCAAAGAAAAATAAATACTACATGCCGCTTGCCTGTTACTCTATAGATAAATATGAAAAAGTGCTATTTTGCAAGGTTCTTAAGAGTTTAAGAGTTCCTGATGGTTACTCATCTAACTTCAGTCGTTGTATTAATGTTAAAGAACGCAAAATATCTGGCTTAAAGAGTCATGATTCACATGTGATTATCCAACAGTTTTTACCTTTGGCTATTTGAAAGACCTTGCCAAAGAAGGTTAGCTCCATAATAATAGAGTTAAGTTCATTCTTTCATGGTGTATGCTCAAAAGTCTGTTGGCCCCAACATATAAAACAGTTAAATAAGCGCATTCCAATTATTCTTTGCAACTTGGAACGGATCTTCCCACCAACTTTTTTTGATATTATGGTGCACTTGCTTGTCCATTTAGCATCAGAGGTACTTTTGGGTGGACCTGTACCTTATTAGTGGATGTATCCTTTTGAAAGGTATCTATCATTCTATTATTTTTATTTCATGTTGTAATAAGTTCGAATTCTAGTATTTGTTTGCCATGCCCATACATAAATGAGTTCATTTCAAAATTTACGATACATCTGAAAATCTTAATCGTATTCTTAGTATTTTGTTGATGTTTTTGGATAAGTTAACTAAAACACATATTACACATGAATGCCACTATATTTCACTCAATAGCTTCACATGTTCTTGGCTCTGATAAATATACAAGAAGAGCTCAGTGAGCTCAATTCTTTAAAAGTCGCAATTACCAAGAATATATAGCCTCAACATAGATCATTAGATTCCTCAATAGTTTTAATATTAGGGAATTGTATTTAACAAAATTGTAGTTAAAATCTGAAATTTGATATCAATATGTTATTTTTCTTTTAGGCAATCGAATGAAGGCACTCGAGATCATGGCAACAATCTTTTTTATTCCATTTAAGTACCAGAGTTGTTAACTTTCATGACACTGAAGTCTGTGTCTTTAAAATGTGGTAACCACTTGGTTCCAGGTTTAAGGAGTAGCAAATGTTCTGTCTTCTGCTTTCACCCTACTTTTCTCTCTATCTGCTGTATTCTGCTGCATTGGGACGATAATGATTTGAACTTATGGTTATTCTAATTTAGTCTGAATTGCCCTGACCAATCCTGTTTTCTTCTCCCCCTTATTCTTCCTGCACCTCTTGCAAGGCAGCAATTGCAGCCATTTGCTTTCAGGGGAAAGAGCAGAGTAAAGAATAGGTGGTAGTGAGATATGGTGATGGATCAAAGACAGTTTTGAGCCTCTTCTTTCATTGTTTATTTATTCGCTCTTTTGCAACTAAGTCAAATTTGAACTAAGTGCTGCTGCTGTTGTTTCTCTTCTTCTCTTCCATGCTTTTACAGCCTTACTATGCTTTTACATCCTTGTTGGTTGGTCTTTTTCGTTTAATTTTCTTTGCCGAATTGACCGTAAAAGAGACCTGCAATGTCGGTATCAGTCTGTATCGGATCGGGACATGCCAAACCGTATCGGTATCGACTGTATCGGATCAGTTCGGCTGACACTGTAAACTATGATCCATATCAAATTCGCTCTTTTGAAACTAAATCAAATCTGAACTAGGGTTTTTGTTTCTGTATCCTTCTGCACTTCATAGTTTGATCTCATGATTATTTCTATATTTGGTTTTAGCATATAGTCGCTGTGCAACAAATTTTTTTTTTTTCTATATTTGGTTTTCTTGTGTTAAGATGAGATAACTTTTATCCTACTTTTATAAGTGAAATTGATAAATTTGTATTTGAACATATTAAGAGGAAATAAGAAACTAAAGAATTGAGTGTGAGAATCAAATAGAAAGATGTCTGGTATGCTAAATCATGCTTTTAGTCTGAAACATTTTTGTTTTAATAACTCTTTTTACAATATATGGGAGTAACTTAAAAGAATAGCTTATAACAACAACTTTATTTACATAAGTTTCAGCAAATATCAAATCCATCCTTAAAATCAGGATCACCAAAATCCACATCTCTACCCACTCTATAGCTACTGATTACCTGTCCAAGAAACAAGATCTCAAATTAAGATCCAGGAAACATGACTATATATATATATATATATATAGGTCCGGATCGGGAGCCCTGCCGAAGCCCCGTGATCCTCGACTGTTGGATCGAGAGGGCGCGCGTGCGGGCCCCACGCAGGCCCCCCGATCCGATTGTGCAGGGGGAGGGGCTTTGGCGGGGCTCCGCGGGTGGGTATCTTGATCCGGACCACACACACACACACACACACACACACACCCCAGTAAAAAGTTAGTACTTTCCATATGTTACTGAATTATAAACATAGGTTTGTAGTAAAAGATGATAAAGTTGCATGTCTGATGTTAATCAGAATGAGCCTTGAACAATGGTTAACATAACCTTGGCACATTATGGCAGTGTTCGTTCAGCGGAGGGCTAATTAATGTCCCTCTTCTCAAATATGATATTGTTAACATACTTGTTAACTAGTAACACTTTGTACAAGGTCCACTAATAACACTAACAACTCAGTATCAGACATAATGCAACTTAACTGTTAGTATGATAGTATTGGTACTATTTCATATCAATACAAAACTGTGACTGTTAGTATGATAGCATTTAACTATTGTTTGATTTGAAGACGAATTATTAATTTGAAAGCCATTAACTGTTGTTCGATTTTAAAGTATTCTTGAATGTAATATCACATGCTACTTATGCATCTTATTCTCCCTCGTATTGAAACTAACTAAATCTTATGAAATTAGGTACTTGTCCACTCTCAAGTCATATGTGAGGAACATGACACAACCCGAGGGATATATTGCAGAAGGATACATTGCGCTAGAATGTCTCACCTTTTTGACGAGGTACTTGGATAATGTCGAGAAAAGGTTAGACAGACCTCCTAGATTTGAAGAAAACATTGCAGTTGGTGGTTTTATAAGTTTTTTCTTGAGCCGATGGAGAGGAAACAGACACATGAGTACATTCTGTTCAATTATGAGGATATTTCTCATATATAAAGTAAGATATTTAAAGATTTTGAACTAATATATGTATTCATCAATTGTCATAAACATCCTACATGTGAATAATATGAACAATACATACATGCAGGCAATATAAAAGTTTTGTGAACCTGACCTAGCGAAATATTTTGACACCGCACGAAAAGCAAGCAAGGCACAAAACTAATTTTGCTGAGTGGTTTAAGGAAAAATTGGAAGAATGAAAAGGGCAAATCGGCCCTCTCATGAAGTCTTGATTCAATGGCCCGAGGTCCATTCTCTTGTGCGAAGAGATTTATTGGTTACACGGTGAATGGGTATGTGTTCGAAACAATAAAGCAAGAGCGTGATTCTAAGACTCAAAGTAGTGTTGTATCAGTTAAAGCAACATCTATGAGCTTTGCGACCGTCAAGGACAAAAAATCAATTTCTGGGGAAGGAACTTATTATGGTCGTTTAACTGATATAATTGAGTTGACATATCCATTGGGTCGTAAGTTTATACTATTCTAGTGTGATTGGGTTGATGTCGCCATGTGCAAAGGTATTAAAACTGATGAGCTAGGATTCACTCTTGTCAATTTCACATATTTGTTGGCATCTCAAAAGGAAGAACCATATGTATTGGCATCCCAAGTCGAGCAAATCTTCTATATTGAGGATCCTACTGATCCAGGTTGGTATGTGGTTGTGAATAACGACCCGAGAGACACATTTGACTTGGGTGGAGACAATGAATTGTTGGTTAGTAACCTATATGGTCCCCAACACCAGCAGGTTGATGATGATGAGAAAGATGTTATTAATTTGGTGAGAGAGGATGTAATGGGAACAACAGTTGATTCACTTTTAAGGTTCTCTTCTACCCAAGCTTATACTTATAACAACTTCATTAATCATGACGAAGATGAAATCTGTAATAAGTATGAAGTTCTGGATGGAAATGAGGATGAGGAAGACGATGAGGATGAATATGTTGATGAAGATTCTGACCCTTAGATATCCTTTATTGTCTATATTTTGTCGTAGTCTTCAACCCTTAAATATCCTCTTTTGTATTGATTGCTATTATGCATAGATTTGTTGATATGGTATGTTGGGTATCATATTTAAGTATAGTATAAGCATATGGGAATATCCTGAGGACATATTTGGGATGCCAGAATATGTCACAGGATATTCCATTATGAGATTATTGTCATAATGATTGAGATCATTGTATTAATGACTGTAAGGCTATATAATGCCAATGAGACAATCAATAAAATAATCAACTAATTTCAACATGGTATCAGAGCCAAGTTTCCATAAACCCTAGCCGTCACCAAGCTTCCACAAACCCACAGGAGGATTTCCTAGATCTCCTCCACCGAACTCTTCCACGCCTCCCCTTCTTCCCTTCTCCGCCCTTCGCAGGCCACCCTTCGCTGTTGTTGCCCCGTCCCGCTACTGCTGCGGCTACTACTGTTGCTGCAGCTGCTGCGACTGCTGCTGCTGCGACTGTGGCTGTGACATGCGTGCTGCCGCCTCCTCCGCACCAGCACGAGACAGCGTCTAATAGGGATGCCTAGATCTGAAAAAAGGGGAAACATGTTCGGATCTAGGAGCGGACGACGAGGATGAGCATGAGTCGTGGAGCGGACGTGACATGATTTGATAGACGACGCATCGATGGAGGAGATCATCAAGAAGCTAGATTCTGCAGAGGTGGCGACGTTGATGAAGTTGTTGACGATGTCGGCTGGTGAGAACATGACACGAACGTCGCCGGAGTTGAAGCTTCCCTCCATCGATCTGAAATTAGATGGACCAGCCACCTATCTGAGTTGGTCACGGCGGGTGAGAAGAACCCTCGCAGGAAAAAACATGGAGGGGTTCCTGACGGGCGAGGCGACAGAGCCGGACGAGGGCTCGACAGGACGCGATGAGTGGAAGTCCACTCATATGGTGATCTACATATGGCTTCTCAACTCCTTAGTCCAGTCTATTGCCGCCACAGTAGACGGTATCGAGATGGTGAAAGATGTGTGGGAGAAGTTGAGAAGGACCTATGATGGTATGGGGAACAACTTACGGGTCTTCCAGATAAAGGAGGAGATTGATGACACCGTACAGGGAGAGAAGATGGTGCAGGAGTATGCCATGGAGTTGGAGCATCTGTGGTTGGATTATGATCACTCCTCAGATCGGGCGAGCTGTGGGGACCCTAAGTGTAAGGAGAGACAGGTGTGTCTGCAGGAGAGGACGATGAAGTTCCTCAAAGGGCTGACTGAAGCTTTCGTACAGAGGACGGCCCTACTTCTAGCCCAACAAAAATCCCTAGCCTTGAGGAGGCTATCTCAGCCATGATCCAGGAGGAGACACGAATCAGGCTGCAAGCCGGGACAGGTGGTCCCCCCGAAGCAAAGTCAGCACTAGCGGTCACGAGCTCAAGAAACACAGGATCTAAGGGAGAGCCCTGGCTGCATAACCGGCAGTGCTACAACTGTGGGGAGATGGGTCATCATCGGTATGCTTGTACCAAATCACCTAGGAAGGAAGATTCAGGCGGTGAACGAGGACCGTTCGGCGGACGAGGATATAATGGAGGACGTGGTCGTGGTCGAGGGGGTAGACGAGGCTGCCGAGGAGGTTATCAGGCGAACCTCCTGATATCAGAAGGGAACGGAGAAGCTGATGGCACCTTTACTGTGGAGGACCAGACACTGGGAGACATGAGGAGTAGAACAGAGGAGGAATGATATCTTGTGAAGGAGGGGGTATCACCTGAAGGGGGTTGGTGTCGGTGCCTCAGGAGATGGGACGAACGCAGGCAAGGGACTTGGCACTGGCACTATCAGTACTGGTCCTGTAGTTTGCTTCTCTCTCCTGCTGTAGGTAAGTAACTCTCCCTGAGCCGTAGGACTAACACCTTCACCTTCTTGTCCCTTCTCCGTGCCTCCATGCCAAACTTCTAAATCGGTTACCACCAAGTTCTCCATAAGACATGAGGAGTAGAACAGAGGAGGCGTCCACCTCATTCTTTGTTAGGGGCAACGCTGCCATGTATGCCCATCCATCAGAAGGTACTGACGAATCACTTGCCCTTGCATCTATTTTTTTCCTTAAATCATCAGACTTGATTATCAACTCGGGAGCATCTCGGCATGTGACGGGAAATGCTAGTGAGTTTTCTTCCTACACTCACCTAGCATCAGCAGACAACATTCAGACACTTTTGCTTTTGAGGTAGTACATTCTGATGTCTGGGGTCCATGTGCTACTAACACTATGAATGGTTATAAGTACTTTGTTTCTTTTATTGAGTGTGCCTCTCGTGTTACCTGGTTATATTTGATGAAAAATAAGAATGATGTACCTGCTTATTTTCGGGATTTCCATAAGCATGTCCAGACTCAGTACAAAGCAGTTGTGAAGGTACTAAGGTCTGACAATGGAACTGAGTATACCAACAGGACGCTTGTAGAATACCTGTCAGCACATAGAATACAGTATCAGACCACCTGTGCATACACACCAGCAAAATAGAGTTGCAGAAAGGAAAAATAGACACCTTCTGGAGGTCGCAAGAAGTATGATAATCGATATGAATGTCCTACAGAGTCTGTGGGGGCATGCAGTGTTGATAGCAGCTCAACTCATCAACAAGATGCCCTCGAAGGTCCTCGGATGAAAGTCCCCATGTGAGGTATTGCAAGAAAATAATAGTGGGATACTCCCACTGAAGGTGTTTGGGTGTGTGTGTTTTGTGAAGGACAACAGGCCATCAGTTGGGAAACTTGATCCTAGAGCGGTCAAATGCATCTTCATAGGCTACTCGGCGACCCAGAAGGGGTATGTGTGCTGGAGTCTAGTAGAGAAGAAGAAGTTTATCAGTATAGGTGTCCACTTTCGGGAGCATGAGCCATACTACCGCTAGGACGAAACTTCACACAACACGCCTAATACTGCCAGTATTAGGCGAGAGGGGGAGATGGAGAACTTGGTGGTAACCGATTTAGAAGTTTGGCATGGAGGCACAGAGAAGGAACAAGAAGGTGAAGGTGTTAGGCCTACGGCTCAGGGAGAGTTACTTACCTACAGCAGGAGAGAGAAGCAAACTGCGGGACTAGTACCGACAGTGCCAGTGCCAAGTCCCTTGCATGCATTTGTCCCAACTCCTGAGGCACCAACACCAACCCCCTTCCGGTAATACCCCCTCCTTCACAAGATATCATTCCTCCTACTTCTACTCCTCCCACACCACTATCTGTACGGAGGACCACTCGCAGTAATGCTCCTCCAAACAGATATGGTTGGGATATTACTCAGTTTGTTTCTTATGACCATATCCCTTCTTCTCATGGAGCATTTATAGCATCTTTGGATAGTATTACTGTACCTAACAATTGGCAGGTTGCCAAGAATGATCCAAAGTGGAAAGCAGCAATGCACTAGGAGTTAGGAGCTCTGGAGAAGAACCACACTTGGGAGCTTGTGAGACTGCCAGAGAGGAAGAGAGCAGTTGGATGCAAGTGGGTCTTTACCATGAAGCAGAACCCAGATGGACAGGTTGAGCGCTACAAAGCTCGACTAGTAGCCAAAGAATACAGTCAGACGTACGATATCGACTATGACGAGACCTTTGCACCAGTTGCAAAGATGAGCACTGTCAGGACTCTGATTTCTCTGGCAGCGAATGGTGGATGGAAGCTACACCAAGTGGATGTGAAGAATGCGTTTCTTCATGGAGATCTAGTGGAGGAGGTATACATGGAGATACCACCAGGATTTGGCACCAATCAGACAGTAGGCAAGGTCTGCAGGTTGAAGAAGTCCCTCTATGGACTGAAGCAGTCTCCTCGAGCGTGGTTTAACATATTTAGAAGGGCGATGATAGGGATGGGATATCAGCAGATTAATGCTGATCATACTGTATTCTTCCGTCGGAGTGGAGGCCACATCACCATGCTTGCGGTGTATGTGGACGATATGATTATCACAGGAGATGATGAGTAGGAGATCGTCCAACTCAAAGAAAAGCTTGGCAAGGAATTCGAGGTGAAGGATCTCAGCCTTCTTCGGTACTTCCTTGGGATTGAGATTGCTCGAGAAGCAGAGGAGATTGTTCTCTCTCGAAGGAAGTATGTACTGGACCTTCTCACAGAAACTGGGATGTTGGGGTACAAACCTGCAGCGACACTAATAGATCAGAGGTTCAAGATTGATGCTGAGGCTGGAGAACCAGTTGATCGGGACAGATACCAGAGACTGGTTGGCAAGTTGATCTATTTGAGCCACACATGTCCTGATATCTGCTTTGCAATAAGTGTGGTGAGCCGCTACATGCATGACCCACGGAAGGGTAATATGGATGTAGTATACCAGATTGTGAGGTACTTGAAAGGTGCTCCCGGAAAGGGACTAATATTCAGGAAGAACAATCACGTGAGCATCGAGGGCTACTGTGATTCTGACTGGGCTAGTTGTGCTGATGACAGGAGGTCTACCTCGGGATATTGCATATTTGTAGGAGGTAACTTGGTCTCCTGGAGGAGTAAGAAGCAGTTTGTGGTGGCTAGATTGACAGCTGAAGCAGAGTACAGAGCTATGGCCTTGGGAGTTGCAGAGCTGCTATGGTTGAAGAATATGCTGGTGGAGCTAAAGCTGGATCAAGGAGCCAAGATGAAGCTGTGGTGTGACAATCAGTCAGCTATTAGTATCGCCAACAATCCAGTACAACATGACAGGACCAAACACATCGAGATTGAAAGATTCTTCATCAAAGAGAAGTTGGATAGTGGATTACTGGAGCTTGGCCATGTTCCAACCAGGGATCAAGTAGCAGATGGACTAACCAAGGGACTCGCCTCAGTGAGCATGATTAGAGGATGTGACAAGGTGGGCTTAGTGAATATCTTTCACCCATCTTGAGGGAGAGTGTTGATATGGTATGTTGGGTGTCATATTTAAGTATAGTATAAGCACATGGGAATATCCTGAGGATATATTTGGGATGCCAGAATATGTCACAGGATATTCCATTATGAGATTATTGTCATAATTATTGAGATCATTGTATTAATGACTGTAAGGCTATATAATGCCAATAAGACAATCAATAAAATAATCAACTAATTTCAACAGAATTAATTTGTAATTTAACTGAGAAATCTTACTTTTTTTGGTATATTGTAGGTTCAAAAGAGCAAGATACTAGATGGATGACCAAGAAACTCGATCATCTAAAAACACAAGGAAAGAAGCTAAGTTAGAATGGTTAAAACATATCAAGCAAGGTACAAAACTTGAGTACAAACACATTCTTGGTGTTCCAAATGGACTTAATTCTACCAAATTGGTGGCTTTGTAGGGAATTTAGCAAAAGATGGACATTACTTACCTTTTGATGTTCATTCATGGCTACATATTCCTGAATTGGGATCCCAAATCAACAAAGTAAAAGATGAGATAAAGGCAATAAAGTAAAAGATGAGATAAAGGTAACATAAATCTATCAACTATATCCTCCATGTTTTGTGTAATAAGTGTATATTGATGATGCATATATAATTGTTCTCTTTGTCTACATTTTTTGAAGAATATTTTTCACTGGAATGAGGAATCTAACTATTGGTTAAGGAAAATTTTGAACGATAGGTGGAGGAAAAATAAGTATAGATAGAAGTTCAAACACTTTATCCCGTATTCATTCACTAATGTCGAGGAGTGGTATTCCAAGTGTCCACCTAAAGTTATTGCTAGTCAGTGGGAAAATATTGTTGACTATTGGCTGACAAATGATTTTCAGGTATGTAATTTTCATAATATTGACTTCTAAAGAACAAAGTATTCGATAAGTAGTACTAAATATTGGATCTATTAATTTCATATTTTGCTTTTGTGTATGAATATATTTGTATGATGTTACAATTAGAAATTGATGATTTGTTGTATTTTCTTACATAGAAAATGAGTAAACGTAACACAGAAAATAGGGAGAACTTGATCGATAACCACACTACTGGTGAAAAATCTTACTTGAACTATGCGAAGGAGGTAGCAAGCCTGCATGCTATACTTTTAGTACATAATCAGATTAACATACTCAAAGCAATATGTAAATTTTTGTAAAAATAGAAGCTGCAACAGAAATAAAAGCATCAAGACATCAAATCTACATAACGACACATAAGATGTCAAACAATGTGTCAAAAGAAAGAATGGTATTTCTTTTATTTTGTATTTACTTTAGTGGTTATTTTATTTTAGTCTAATTCATATATTCATACTTACTGAGCCAAATGGATGAGCTAAAAAGGAAGGCAGTTAGAAATGATGCATCATTTGAAGAATCACATGATCAACTTGATGATGACATTTACTCGCAAGTGATGGGACCGGAGAAAACTGGGAGGTGCCGTGGTGTTGGCATTGGCGTAAAAACTAAGAAAAAAAGGGGAGGATCTGCAACCTCAAGCAACAATGATGAAGAGATTTAAGAGAAGAAGTTGAACTATTTAATCAAGAACGTGAAGAGATACGAAGGGAATGCGAGGAACTGCAAAAGGCTCGCGAAGAGATGCAAAAACACTACTAAAAATTGTGGGATTATCGACGTTTTCAGCGACGTTAAGTTAAAACATCGTTAATATTAAAGATATCAATGACTCAAAATATAAACATCACTATGCGTCGCTGTTTGGCGACATTTAGCGACTATAATTCATTTTTTTAAAAGAATAGTCGCTATAAGTTATCTAAGGTCGCTAAACATCGCTAAAATTTATAATTTAGCGACGTTTAGCGACGTATTTAACGACGTTTATAATTTTAATATTTAGCGACGTGTTTAGCGACATTTTTGTTTGACGTCGCTAAAATTTTGTTAATTAGGGATCCGTTTCGATTCCCCCCATTTGTCGAATTTTTCAAAAATTCTCAAACCCGCGGCTTCCCCCCTACGTCCTCCACAGCGCCCTACTCCGGCATCCCCCTCCTCCTCCTCCTCCTCCTCTAGGTAAACCCTTTCTTTCTCTCTCTCTCTCTCTCACATGACACGGCATGACACTGACACAGACACGACACACACACGTGACAGACATTGACACAGACACGACACACACACGTGACACTAACCCTAACCCAAAACTGACGACCTGGGATCAGGACCTAGGGTTAGGGTTAGGGTTTTTGACCGGGGGTTAGGGTTTTTGACCTGGGGTTAGGGTTTTTGACCTGAGGTTAGGGTTAGGGTTTTTGACCTGGGGTTAGGATTTTTGACCTGGGATCTTGGTTCTTCCAGTGCTACAAAAGGAAGCTGTTGTTGCTGCAACGCAATGTTGCTTGTTGTTGCTGCAATATTGTACTGCTTGATGTGTGCTCGAAGGGCCTTGCTGCATTGCTGCTGGTGTAGCTGGGTTAGTTGCTGAATGTTGTTGTTCAGTGCTGAAATGCTAATACATATGGCTGCACTTCTTTGGCCTTGCCACAGTGCATTTCTGCACTGAAGAGGCATCTGATGCACTGCCCGAGCCTACTCTGCTTGCTGCTCCTCTGTTGTGCTTGTTGTTTCCTGTGCACTGTACTTCCTGCAGTGCCCGACCCTCTCCAAATACACACACACACACAAGCACATATAACTACTCCTATATATATCATATACATATATATGTTACCACTTAGAGACACAACTATATATATATATATATATATATATATATATATATATATATATATATATATATAACACATGAGCAATACAAGTAGATACATAGATATCTATATCTATATACATATACGTATACATATACATATACATATACATATACATATAGCTAGCTGCTAGCACAGAGCTGGCACATTGATTCCTCACTGATGCACTGCGAACTGCTCTCCCTAGTGACCCGAGCTCACTTAATCACTCAAACAACCATATGCACACACACACACACATATACATAAGGCATTGTGTATCAAGTTAGAGCAGTTCTTACCTTCCTCCAGAGAATCACACTGTATTTGACGATTTATAGGACACATACTGTCATTTTGGCAGAAGTATCTAGAAATGGATATGAATTACTATTTGCGTCATCGTTCGTGGATGTACAACCGTCATCCTGATAACATGTGTGGTGTGGGAGATGAATTCATTGAGGGTATACAACAGTTCCTGTAGTTCGCCAAGGCGTTCCCTCAGTACATGGACGGTACCAAAATTAAGTGTCCATGTGTGAGATATCGCAACTTAAAATATCATCCAGAAATGGAAGTCATATATCATTTGTACTCGAAGGACTTTATGTCGAATTACTATCAGTGGACCGTACACGGAGAACTTGTGTCTCTAGTATCGGAGTCGGAGCCATATGTGGAGCCGTATATGGATGTCCACGACCACGCTGCTTATGACGACGGGTGGGTGAACATGGTTTTTGATGCGGCGGGACCTAGTTTCAATCTGGACAATCATGATGCAGCTGAGGAGGCACCGAATGCCGATGCTGCAAAGTTTATGGAGTTGCTGGAGAATGCAATGACTCCATTATATCCTGGTTGTGAGGATCATTAACCGTTGGAGGTGGTTACAAGATTGTTGAGTATCAAGTCTGATTTTAACATGTCGCAAGAATGCTATAATCGACTGATCGATTTGATTATCGAGATCTTGCCCGAGGGTGCAAAGTTGCCTAAAGACTTCTACCGATCTAAGATGATGGTGAGATCGCTCTGGATGGGATACGAGAAAATCGATGCATGTCGCAACGGGTGTATATTATACTACAAAGACGACAAGGATGAAGATGCGTGCAGATTCTATGGTGCTGATCGCTACTAGGCCACTGGTAGAGGAAAGTCTATCGGTACAAGGAAGCCTACCGATTCAATGCACTACTTGCCTTTGACGCCGCGGTTGCAGAGGTTGTTTATGGTTAAAGAGACTGCAGAAAACATGAGTTGGCACAGGCAAAAATAGATCGAAGGAGTATTGGATCATCCATCCGATGGAGAAGCATGGAAGTACTTTTATCGAGAGTATCCATATTTTGCTTCGGATTCGCATAATGTCAGATTGGGGCTCTCCTCTGACGGTTTTACCCCATTCGGACTTTTGGGCTCCCAGTATTCATGTTGGCCTGTGATCGTCACTCCGTACAATCTATCGCCTTGGATGTGCATGAAGACTCCGTATATGTTCCTAACCGTTATTATCCCGGGTCCGAACAATCCGAAGAGAAACATCGATGTGTATTTACAGCCTTTGATAGATGAGTTGAATCAGCTGTGGGAAGTAGGTGCCAACACGTACGATGTTTCTAGAAAGCAGAATTTTCAGATGAGGGCAGCACTTATGTGGACCATCAATGACTTTTTGGCCTATGGAATATTATCGGGATAGAGCACTCATAGTCGTCTCTCATGTCCGTATTGCATGGACCATACTAAGGCTTTTTGTTTGAAACACGGAGGCAAACCGTGCTTCTTCGATTGTCATCGATAATTTCTGCCGAAGAATCATCCGTACCGGAGAAACAGGAATGCTTTTCGTGCGGGCATTATGGAGAAGGCCAATCCCCCGTTAAGGTGGCCTGGATACATGATATGGAAAGAGCTAAAAGATTTACCACAAGTAAATGAGCAAAGCCCAATAAAGTATATAAAATAGGAATCTGTGCGACAACTGCAAGCGTAGGACCTTTCATCGAAGCAGTAGAACTCCTCTATAACCAAACAAGGACATGAGGTGCAGCACTACGCTGATACAGGGTACGACTCAACAATTATGAACACGACGAAGATACAACACATAAATATAATCCAGAACACACATGCCACAATATAAGCTAAGATATAGATATATACATATAGTATGTAGCTTCGGTCCATAGCTTATTGTGACACATTGGCGCAACCCTATAACCACAAGGACGAGGGTTGAACCATTGCACCATAATATTCCATGGCCTTAGGCTACCAGCTCATACTCATTCAATTTAGCCACTAAATCCTACGGCTTGTTTTGTGGTGTCTGGGTTATCCCAGAAGAATAATACATTATTGGAATCCTCAGATCATGTTGATAGTGAAACGGGCTGGCCGAGCCAAGAAAACACATAGCACGTAGTATAAGAACCGGTCCCTCGTAAGGCCACAACGCAAGTAATCATATAATAATATATAATATAGCCATATACTACACTCTACTACTTTAGATAATATATACTATCCGTTGGGGATTGTCATGCCCCAGTCCAAAAATACGTAGGATTAGGAATACGTAACATGCCAGCTACGCATTCGACTAGACTCTGGTCTGACTCAAATACGTATAAACTGTATTATAATTGTCACTATCTAAATAATCAAGTAAATATAAATATCTATGCCTCAATCCACAATGAATAAAATACACAAGAATGAGCTACATGTGCTAAAGTCGGCCGCCCAGTAACACACAAACTCGAATAGACTCGAGGAAGAAATATGAGTCTAAAAAAACTAGGCTACATCAGCAGATGAATAAACAATATGAATAAATAACCATAACTCCGGTAGATATGATATAAGTACCGGGTACTAATGCCTGCAAGACAAGCAACTCCATCAGCAACTCCAAAGACTCCATAACCGTCTATGCTGCAAAAACTGGCAGGGGACCAGGTCCTCAGAGGGACATAACAAGGTACAAGAAATATCATGCCAAAAGTAAAATAGTATAATGCCACATACTCAAGGGTAAACTACTGTAACCATCTATGTGATATGCATGTGAGAGCATCACTTACTCAGGCTGAAACTACTACAGGCTCTGTGTCGGGGAGCCCATAGAAGCAAGTAGTATCAAGACTCAGTATAGGTGCCAAAGATCTGAGGCAGTCCAAGGCACCTCTAGTGGTATCATGACTCCGGTATATGTGCCATAGCACCTCCAGTAGTATAGTATATATATCAATAATCAGCATGTAGTATGGTGTATCTCTCCTCACCCAATGTAACCTCACATCTCATGTCCACAACGTCTCATATCCATAACACGCAAGATCATGACCTCTAGCTAGTGCAACGAGTCATAATAATATCCGTATAAAATGCAAGTCTCATGTCACGAATCCTGTAAGCCTATACAGAATCACAATGAATAACTTAAGAAAGATTCTGTCACATGAAATAGTGTCAAGTATCCTAGGGTATGGCGTACTTGGTAAAGCAAGCACGTAAAAATAGGATTGTGGAATCAACTCTCTAAGTGACGTTATACGACTTCGCATACGACATCGACAGCCGAATCTTGTTCGGATGCTAAGCAACGTCTCACGTTCCTAGAGTAAACACACATATCACACATATCAAATAACTATAATAACTAAATAAGATAATAAAGGCAAGAAACTGTGATACATCATGGCAAGGTACACTTGCCTGGGTTCTGAACTCCATCAACTACTCCTCGAAAAGTAGAATCTGCATGTACACCTCCGGATGCTGAAACAAATATCACCATTATTCTCAGAATACTATAAATAGCTAGGATTGACTACCCATAAGTCCAATTTGGACACATAAGCAAAATTGACAGTTTTGGGTCAAAGTAGGGTCCACATGTGGCCCACTTCGTACCGTAAAGCGTACCGAAGACAAAGTTCTCCAAGTTTGCCAAACTTAGTGTCTACGAGTCCAGAACGATAATACGAATCAAACAGAATATCATAACTGGATTTCGATGAGCCAATCACAAAATTGTTCGTCATGTGGGACCGTGGGGCCCACAAAATGATGTTTCATCAACGGTCTCAGAATTGAACTAAACTTGGGTCACATGACTAGCATAACGCTGCGAATCCGATGGTGCAAGTTTTATTACAAAATAACAAGAACACACAAAATTAGGATGAGTGTCAGAACAGGCCAATACGGTACTTTTCGACGGATACGCGTTGATTCCAGCGTACACGCACATCCAAATCAAGTTCCACGAAATCCCACACATAAGTGTTTACGTTACGTGTCTTTTGGTGTAACTCGCACTAGACAAAGTCATCTCGTTTGGCGGGATGCACCCCGTATCGTAAAATTTTAGGTATTTTAAAAACAAGTTTCTGGTCGTTTTGGAACAAGAATAATTTTACCATTAAAGCAAACTAATAAAAACTAATAGTTATATTGTGAAGAAGTATTTTTAATTATATTTTGAAAATAATTAACGAGTTGGTAGAGAATTGGACATGAACAGGGGTACTTGGACTAAATTTCTGAACTATTTTCGAACAGTTTTTCGGTCAATTTTCGGTCGATTTTTCGATCAAACCGGGGTGCCTAAATTCATTCCACTTGAAGAAAAACCTAGAGAGTTAGGTTGTGAACATACGAGAGAAGACGGAGCGCAAAACGAATCAGCGAGGAGGTCAAAAGCTCAGCGAGAAGGAGGGGTGTCGGGTCGCGGCTGTGCACATGCGTCCGCGCACGGGCCTCCCGCAGCTGCTGCGGCGGCGGTCGCCGGCGTTGGAAGGTCGGTGAGGTGGTCGGCGACGCTCCGGCAGGTGGTGTAGTGAAGGTGTGGGATTAGGGTTAGGGTTAGGTTTGTATATATGTATATATAGGAGAAAGGGGGTGTTTACTGTGCGTATGGGAGGGGGTTGTTAGTTGTAAAGGTTTTAGTTAGGATTGTAATAGGTTTGGGTTTGGGTAGGGTTTGGGTTAATGGGTTTGGGTTAGGTTTTATTTCTTTTATTAATTAATCTCTCTCTATATATATGTGTTTATGACCATAAAAAAATAGTTTTAGACCTCAATAAATTCCAGAAAAATTATACAATACACTAATAATAGTTGTACACC
Organism: Iris macrosiphon; assembly: GCA_036927795.1. Classification (NCBI taxonomy): domain Eukaryota; kingdom Viridiplantae; phylum Streptophyta; class Magnoliopsida; order Asparagales; family Iridaceae; genus Iris; species Iris macrosiphon. The sequence goes on along the minus strand of JAYESA010000013.1, from coordinate 96,305,626 downwards.
CAATTTTTTTTTTTGCACAATATTAATAATTAATTAAATACCCATAATTATAAAACTATGAATATTATATATTATAATTAGCTAAAAAAAAAAAAAATTCCTTAATCATAAAAATTTCAGAATACCAATAAATATTAAATTCTAAAAATCAGGGTGCTCATAATCTACCAAACTTATAAAAATTTTGTCCTCGAAATTAAAAATAAATATAGTAAAAAATTTTGAGTTAAGAAGGTTGCACTAAAGATGGGGATGCAGTAAGCTAAATGGAGTCCTAGTTTGAAGTCGCATTCTAAGAATAAGGATACTCTTAATCAAGGCTCTACCTAACTTATAAGAATGAAGTTGGCTGCAGAAACTATAGTCATGATCATATTTCTATGAATTTTTTAGTAAGTTTAACTTCAAGGAGGGATTCGAGATGGTAAAAATTTTGTGACCGTTGTCACAGCCTATCAAAGGGAATCTATGTACTACCATGGCTTAATGAGTCAATAACTCTATAAAGAAAGTTTTACCAGTTCTTCTTGCTTCTAATTAGGTCATGGGTCTACAAGCCAATAGGAATATCATAGCTGAATACAACTAGGGTGAGATGGTACCGAGAAGTTGTTCATTGCATATCATGGATTCCGATGAATGGTTCAGCAATAAGCGTCAAAATGTGATATAACTCATCAAGGTGTTTTGTATTGGGTAAAGAGTCCAAAGGGTTCAATTTAATGCAACACAAGTGTCATGGACTCAGGTTGACATGAATGAGATACAAGAATATCAGTGGTTGGGATATTTTGGTTGCCTATGTATAATTTAATTCAATTACAACAGAGTTGGATATAGGATTTAGAAGGAGATATGCCACAAATATTGGGGGATCTATATGGAGCATGGGTGTATATATTTGGAAGTAACAGTTGTGTCATTAGTGAGTAGGTTCCAGTTAGGCTCATGAATGTCAAGATTGCATGAAAAATTGAGTCGGTATTGAGTATTAAAATCTACCACAATAGAAAAAGGATATCTATGTGTTATTTGTGTGTACAATTGCGTCACGAATATCATACGACTAAAACAAAATATGGGAAGGCCAGTTTGTATGTGATAGTCATGTCATAGGTGTAGAGTGACTAGTCTAGGTCATAAGGGGGGAGTTGTTGGAAAGGAAAGGATAGTGTTGTGCTACAAATATCTGAGCCACAACAAAGGGTATCAAGGATACAAAAATTAAATAGGTAATTTAATCCGTTTGAGATTATTCTAATTAACACCAAAATAAATTCAAATTTATCCTAAATTTCTAGAAATAATCCTACACTAAAACCAGGGGCTATGATCTACCCAACTTATAAAAATTAAGTTGGTATCCAAAACTAAGGCCATGGTCTTGCTAACAAGATTTTGGAAATGGCCTATTTTCTAAATAAGGATACAAGAATTCTAGGAATTACTGGCCGTAATCAAGAATTTTTTAAAGGAACCTAGAAACTATTAGGGTGCTATTGATCAACAACTTTATAAGAGAAATTACTATCCATCCATTACTGCTCTTGTATAGGTTAGCTTCTACAAGGCAGAAGAAATGACTGAGTCAGATCTAACTAAGGCAAGGTGGTAGAGAGGCTTCGATCATTGATTGGCATTGATGACGAAGAGACCAAAAATTTAGGCCACGACAAGAAGAGTTTCTCATAAGTCTATATGGTTGAATAAGGTACGATTAGGCAGGTATTTGGAGAACCGAGTCATGGTGACTAGATCAAGGGGATTAGAGTAGAAAAGAACCGATACCTTTGGTGATATGGATATTATCACAAGGAGTGGTACCCACAAAGGGATTGATTTTGTAATTAAGGCACAACTAGTAAAAGAGGAAGGATCTACTCATTGTTAAAATTAGAAAGATCGTTATTGCAAAAGCACAGGGCCATTTATGCAACGCAAGATAAGAATTTGATAAGAAGGATAGGGATACAGTCGAGGGGGTAATACAACTAATCCTTAAACTCAATACTATATTCAATTCTCATGCTAACAATCTATACTAGCTCTAGCATATAGGAATAACCTATCTATCTACCCTACTAAGGGTAAGCATCTTCTCAAAACTTTATGTCCAGTATGTCTTCTTCCGCCATGACAAGGATCTACTTCTGGAGGAAACACCGTACATGAACGTCCATTTCTCTGAAATAGGGAAAGATGATAAACAATAATAAGGATGTCGAGGGGAATAAATGAGTACAATTATGAAGTCCAAGGCGATAATCAATTGCTTAGGAATTTTTAAATCAGTTATGGATTGAGATACTAATACTGCTAATACTTATTACAGGCTCGCTCGGTACCGAAAAGTAACCAAAATGATTTAATCCGGACCTGCATGGGCTACCACAAAAATACGTCACGCCCTAGTCCCAAAATATGTAGGACTAGGAATATGTAACATGCCAGCTACGCATTCGACCAGACTCTGGTCCGACTCGAATACGTATAAGCTGTATTATAATGGTCACTATCTAAATAATCAAGAAAATATAAATATCTATGCCTTAATCGATAATGAACAGAATACACAAGAATGAGCTACATGTGCTAAAGTCGGTCGCCAAGTAACACACAAACTCGAATAGACTCGAGAAAGAAATATGAGTCTAAAAAAATAGGCTACATCAGCAGATAAATAAATAATATGAATAAATAATCATAACTTCGGTAGATATGATATAAGTACTGGGTACTAATGCTTGCAATACAAGCAACTCCATCAGCAACTCCAAAGGCTCCATAACCGTCTATGCTGCAAAAACTGGCAGGGGACCAGGTCCTCAAAGGGACGTAATAAGGTACAAGAAACAGCATGCCAATAGTAAAACAGTATAATACCACATACTCAAGGGAAAACTATTATAACCATCTATGTAATATGCACGTGAGAGCATCACTCGTACTCAGGCCGAAACTACTACAGGCTCCATGTCGGGGAGCCCATAGCAGCAAGTAGTATCAAGACTCAGTATAGGTGCCAAAGATCTGAGACAGAGTCCAAGGCACCTCTAGTGGTATCATGACTCCGGTATATGTGCCATAGCACCTCCAGTAGTATAGTATATATATCAATAATCAGCTTGTAGTATGGTGTGTCTCTCCCCATCCAATGTAATCTTATATCTCATGTCCACAACGTCTCATGTCCATAATACGCAAGATTATGACCTCTAGCTAGTGCAACGAGTCATAATAATATCCATATAAAATACGAGTCTCATGTCACGAATCCTGTAAGCCTATACATAATCACTATGAATAACTCAAGAAAGATTATGTCACATAAAATAGTATCAAGTGTCCTAGGGTATGGCGTACTTGGTAAATCAAGCACGTAAAAATAGGATCGTGGAATCAACTCTCTAAGTGACGTTACACGACTCCGCGTACGGTGTCGACATCCGAATCTTGTTTGGACGATAAGCAACGTCTCACAGTCCTAGGGCAAACATAGACATCATACATATCAAATAACTATAATAACTAAATAAGATAATAAAGGCAAAGAACTATGATACATTATGGCAATGTACACTTGTCTGGGTTCTGAACTCCGTCAACTGCTCCTGGGAAAGTAGAATCTGCACGTACACCTCCGGATGCTGAACCAAACATCACCATTGTTTTCAGAATACTAGAAATAGCTAGGATTGACTACGCATAAGTCCAATTTGTACATAGGGACAAAATTGACAGTTTTGGGTCAAAGCGGGATCCACAAGTGGTCCACTTCACATCATAAAATGTGTCAAAGATAAAGTTCTTCAAATTCGTCAAACTTAGTGTCTACGAGTCCAGAACGACGATACAAACCCAATGGAACATCTATAACTTGATTCCGATGAGCTGATCACAAAATCTTTCGTCATGTAGGACTATGGGGCCCACGAAACGATGTTTCATCAATGATCTCAGAATTGAACCAAACTTGGGTCACAGGACCAGCGTAACGTTGCGAATCTGATGATGCAACTTTTGTTGCGAAATGATAAGTACACACAAAATTAGGATGAGTGTTAGAATAGGCTAATACGGTGCTTTTTGATGGATACGTATTGATTTCGGCGTGCACGCATATCCAAATCAAGTTTCTTGAAAGCCCACACGTTCGTGTTTATGTTACGCATCTTTCGGTATAACTCGCACATGACGAAGTTGCTTTATTTGGCGGGATGCACCCCGTATCGCAAGATTTTTGGTGTTTTAAAAACAAGTTTCTGGTCGTTTTGGAACAAAAATAATTTTACCATTAAAGCAAACTAATAAAAACTGAAAGAACAGTAAAAATCTTGGTTATAATGTGAAGAAGTCCTTTCAATTATATTTTGAAAATAACTAACGAATTGGTAGAGAATTAGACATGAACAAGGGTACTTGGACTAAATTTCTGAACTATTTTCGAACAGTTTTTCGGCCAACTTTCGGTCAATTTTTCGATCAAACCGGGGTGCCTAAATTCGTTCCACTTGAAGAAAATCCTAGAGGGTTAGTGTAAGCACCCTATTTTTTGAATTAAATTTTAAATTTATTAAATTGGTATTATAAATTTTTTATGATTAAAGGAGAATTTATATTTATTTTTAACTAATTATAATATATATTATTCATGGATTTATAATTATGTATAATTAATTAATTATTAATATTGTATAAAAAAAATATAATTTTTGGGTGTACAAATATTAATAGTGTATTGTATAATTTTTCTAGAATTTATTGAGGTCCAAAACTATTTTTAAATATCCATATACAAACATATATATATATATATATATATATATATATATATATGATTAATTAATAAATAATTAAACCTAAATTCTAACCCAAACCCAAACCCAAACCCATACCCGCGAACCTAAACCCAAACCCATACCAGCGAACCTAAACACAAACCCAAACCCATTAACTAACTAAAACCTAACCAACCCACCCCTTCCCGTGCACAGTAAAATACCCCCCACTCTCCTACATATACATATATATATCTATATATATATATATATAAGTAAACAAACCCAAAAAACTAACCCTAACCGTAATCCCACACAACTCCGACACCTCGGCGACCGCCCGTAGTCTCGTCGCCTGCACCACCGGCGACCGCGGCCGCAGCAGCCACATGCCGCCCGCGCACGAAAGGGTGTGCACAGCTGCGACCGACACCCCTCCTTCGCGCATAGCCTCCACCCTCCTCACTCGTTCGATTTATGTTCCATCTTCGCTGGTATATTCATAACCTAACCCTCTAGGATTTCCTTCAAGTAGAACGAATTTAGGTACCCTAGTTTGATAAAAAAATTGACCGAAAATTGGCAAAAAAATTGTTCGGAAACAGTTCAGAATTTTTGTCCAAGTACCCCTGTTCATGCCCAATTTGCCACCAACCCGTTTAATATTTTCAAAATATAATTGAAGGAACTTCTTCGCAATATAACCAAAAATTTTACTATTCTTTTAATTTTTATTAGTTTGCTTTAATGGTTAAATTATTCTTGTTCCAAAACGACCAAAAACTTATTTTTTAAAACACCCAAAATATCGTAATACGGGGTGCGTCCCGCCAACTGAGGCTACTTCATCATGTGCGAGTTGTACCAAAAGATGCGTAACATAAACGCGGACGTATGGGCTTTCGCGAAACTTGATTTGGTTGTACGTGCACACTGGAATCAACGCGTATTCGTAAAAAAATACCGCATCGACCTGTTCTGACACTCGTCCTAATTTTGTGTGTGCTTGTTGTTTCATAACAGAACTTGTGCTATCGGATTCGTAGCGTTATGCTGGTCCTGTGACCCAAGTTTGGCTCGATTTGGAGAACATTGACAATACGTTATTTTGTGGGCCCCACGGTTCCACATAACAGGCAATTTTGTGATCGTCTCATCGAAATCCAGTTCTGGATGTTCCAATGGATTTGTATCATCGTTCTGGACTAATAGACACTAAGTTTGACGAATTTGGAAAAATTTGTCTTCGACACATTTTTTGGTACGAAGTAGGCTACATGTGGACCCGACTTCGTACTCTTCTGATTCTGAAGCTGGGGGTCGCCAGTCTCCCGAATCAGATACTGAAAGTATAGAGTCAACTTCTACAGAGACCTATACTAATCTTTCAATGACACCCAGGGAGATAAAAGTTTATGCCATTGGAGATGAATGCGAGGAAGCTTCCCCGTCCGGGAGCGCTGAACAGCGCATTACTATACTGGAGACATCTCTGAAAGAAATATAATCCATGATGGAGAACATGCACCAGATGATGCTGACTCAACATACAGCTGCTATGGCTCAAGCGTCGGTCCCTCCAACTCAGATACGTGTGGGGGTGGACTTACCATCATCCAACGCAATCCAAGAGCCTGCTCTAGATCAGGAGTCAGTAGTTCCTCCGCTTCCTCACTCGGAGAATGTATTACCTCCCGTCGGAGTCGCGATACAATCAATTCCTCATCACTCCGTGGTCCCGCTACCGGCTGAAGATTCGATGCAGGCAGTACGGGAGTTAAAAGCCCAATTTGATGCCCTGAAGCACAAAGATCAGCTCAAGAAATTGGGAATCAACCAACCTTACCCAGCTATCTGGGAGGAGGTCCCTTTTCCTCCTAGATACAAACCACAGACTATGGCTTTGTTCGAGGGAAAAATGTCACCGAGTCAGTACATGAACTACTTCAGTATGATGATGGTGTTATTACAAGGAAACGACGCCCTCCTCACTCGGGTGTTCAAAGGCTGTCTCTCGGGGGTAGATTATCAGTGGTACCGAAGTCTGGCGGACAACTGCATTACTTCCTTTGAAGACTTCAAGGCGTTATTCTTCATATTATTCTACGAAGGAGGGATGGACATGTCTATGTCCTCTCTCATCGAAGTCAAGCAGAAGGAAAAAGAGAATATTCGTACTTTCATCGAACGTTTTCGTCAAGCCACTTTGCAAATGCCTCCAGGAGTTCCAGACTCGGCATTGGTGGACATCTGCAGGAAGAACCTTCTTCCCGTGATCTCGGTGTTCACAGGACCATATCTGTTCCATGATTGGCCCTTGTTCATCATCTCAGCGATAGCCGCGGAGGACAACAGTCAGAAGGCGCGCGATAATGGCATCATGATCTCGGCCTCTGATAAAGACAAGAGGTCATCCTCCAACATCGACCATCCTCGGGGTACCAATGGTAAAGAAGCTCTGGCGATCAACACGTCCAGGCAAAAGACTGTGGCTACCACGCAGATGAAACCTGGGACTTCCAGGCCCATTGAAGTGTACTCTTTCAACGATGACGATATTCCGAGCATATTCGAATGTCTCATCAAAAGCGGCAAGATTACCCTTCCTGAGGTGAGACGGCCCAATAAGGCCGGCAGTACCAACAACCCCAAGTACTGCATCTTCTATAGGTACATACATCACCCCACAAAGGCGTGTTATATACTGAAAAGGAAGATCCAGGAGCTGATCGATGCTAAGGCCATCACTCTGCGCAACAGCGAGAAGACGGTCACAGCCAACATGATCTCTCTGCAATTTGGCGATCTGCCTCCCCAAAAAATCCTGGACGGTGGTACACTTATTTCCCGGACGACGATGAACATCGTTAATCTCCCTCCAGCTAGAGGTCAAAATTATGACCTGGTACCACTAACTACCCAGCGAGGCGAGATTATGTGGGTTCATCCAGGTTTGGTGCCCGGGATCGAGAAAGAGATTCAAGCTGCTAAGGCTAAGTCTAAGAAGAACACAAAGCGCAAACCATGTCACATGGTTGCGGCAGACTCGGCATCAGAAGACGAGGTCTTGGCCACTGGAACCCGTTAAGGGAGGGCTTACCTCAAGGACCATGAAGCAAGTCAGGAAGATGCACCGGCAGACGCTTCAGCTGCCAAGCCGTCGGAATCAGAGCCCGCCATACCAGGGGCTGGTCCTTCAAGACCAACTTCGGCGGACAAAGGGAAGCAAAAGGAAGTACGTTTCGACAAACCTGTGAAAAACATTCAAAATAAAGGTTTAGAGAAGCCGTACAACTTCGATATCCTGGCCAAATTGGCTAATACACCAGCAAGGTTGTCTATCTTCGAACTACTCAGGCTCTACCAAGACACTCGTCTAGCCCTGAGGGAAGCTCTGATGTAGGAAGATGTATACTTGACCCAGCTCAAGTCCTCTGAAGAAGAACCAGTGGCGTATCCTCATTGCCACAGTGTGATGGAGGTGGTCCCGAATATCACTTTCACTCAAGATGACATGCTGTTAAAACATAACAGGCATGACAAGCCCCTCTATTACACCGGGTACGTCGGTTCCATGGAGGTCGACCAGATTCACATAGATTCGGGATCATCAATCAGCATCATTCCTCATAGTCTGCTCAGACCGCTGAGGATTCCTACCAGCGAATTGGCTTATACCACCACTACGATCGTGGGTTTCAACACCAGAAAGAGTAAGCCGTTGGGGAAAATTCTCCTGAGGATCCAGATCGGCAACCTCAGATCGGTGGCTACATGTTACGTCATTGATTCAGAGGTGTCCTACAACATTCTGCTGGGCAGACCTTGGATCCACGACCACAACATCGTTCCTTCAACTCTACATCAATGCTTTAAATATGTAGACGCCCAAAGAATAGTACAAACAGAGTTTGCTGACCTGAACCCGTTTAGAGGAGTAGAATCCTACTACTTCGATGCCGTATTGAACTCTCAAGACTACACGGAGGAGGTGACAGCCGAAGCAGAGAAGGAATCCCACCGGGAGCCAGAAGAACCCTCTGCCGAACAACCGCTGTCAATCAAGGTGAAAGGACGGACTACTCGTCCAAGAGCCATAGAGCCTATGGCGATCCACCTGAACAAAACCAGGTCAGGAAAAGGGGGTGATCCTCTAGTGATCACTTTGAACCATAAGCCTCCATCCTTGGTCATCAACCTTCGGCGCAGCAGGCAGCCGATTAATGTAAATGCAACCAGGAACGAGATTTTAGATGATAATAAACATCCTCTTTTCCAGTATATTGACGCTCAAATTCTGAATCAGGAATCCTTTCCCCATGACGATATAGGACCTATAGCACAAAATTTCTTGGGAGCTATAGATTCCTATCATCCGTATATGTGGGAAGTAGCGTCATCATCCAATGTCATCACAATATATGGACCACATGAGGATTCTATCTTCATTGTCCCGCCCACTTGCAGCAGTCAGCATTCAATAGTCTTCGGCCGCATGCGCAATGGACCGACTGTACAAGAGGATTCTCCCAACGACGACGTTGGTAAAATACAGGTTCACAGATACAGCCCGCAAGCTTTGAAGATCATACAAAGTATGGGTTATAACTTGAAGCTGGAACCAGGTCTCAACTACGGAAAAGGCAGACGAATGTCGCTTCACGGAGATCCCTACTATCAATGAACTCATTTCGGGTTAGGGTATACCACCTCCCTTACAACTTCTGAAGCAAACGAGGATATCTTTTCCTCTTCTCAAAATGGCTCAGTGCCCTCCGACTCATCTCATGCTCTCGAACGAACATTATCAGTAAATATGGTAGTGACAGATCCCTTCGAAGCAGACGAACAAGAATCTGAACTGTTTAAGAAATAACGCTTGGGCTCAGCAAATGGATACACAATGGGAGTTCCGCTTCGAGCAGAGAGAGCCTCCTACTGAAGATAAAGTTATCCAAATTGACGTTGGGGATAAACTATCGCCAAAGCTGATATTTATCAGTAACAATCTTTTCGAAGCAGAAAAGGAAGAAGTTATCCAGCTGATAAAAGAATATATCGACGTCTTTGCGTGGAATTATAAGGATATGCCAGGTCTTAATCCAAAGGTGGCTACTCATAAGCTCAATATATTGCCCGATTTAAAACCTGTAAAGCAGCACCAACGCCGGTTCCGCCCGGATATGATGGACGCCATCGAAGCTGAAGTCAAGAAGTTGATAGCCTGCAGCTTCATCCGAGAAGAACAACATCCCGACTGGGTCGCCAATGTTGTCCCGATTATGAAGAAAAATGGGAAAGTACGTGTCTGCATCGATTACCGAGATCTGAATGCAGCCTGCCCCAAGGATGAGTTTCCTCTTCCCATCACAGACGTCATGATTGACAATACATGCAGTTTCGAACGTATGTCTTTCATGGACATATTTTTAGGATATAACCAAATCAAGATGCAACCTGAGGACGAGAAGCATACTGCCTTCCGGACACCATTGGGGGTATATTGCTATACGGTCATGCCCTTCGGATTGAAGAATGCTGGGGCTACATATCAACGGGCTATGAGTAACATATTCCATGAGCATTTACATAAAACAGTGGAGTGTTACGTGGACGATGTAGCTGTCAAAAGCCGCCTTAAGGACAATCACATCCATGACTTGAAGACAGTATTTGAATTGATGTGCCAACATTAACTCAAAATAAATCCTACAAAGTCCTTTCTGGGGGTATCTAGTGGCAAATTCCTGGGATTTGTCATTACCGCCAAAGACATTCAAGTGGACCCTGATAAAGTCAAGGCCATCTTAGAAATGCGACCGCCCCGTAATCTGAAAGAACTCAGGGGATTTCAAGGTCGTCTGGCTTATATCCGGAGATTCATATCCAACCTCTCTGGGAGATATCAGCCCTTTTCTCGTCTCATGAAGAAAGATGTATCTTCGTATGGGACGAAGCCTGTCAGCAAGCGTTCGATTATATCAAACGCTACCTCACTAGTCCGCCAGTTCTGGTGCCTCCCGTCATAGGAAAATCATTTATGCTGTATGTTCGAGCAATGGATCATTCTTTGGGAGCTCTTCTCGCACAAAAGAACGATATGGGCCATGAACAGGCTATCTACTACCTCAACAGGATGATGGTCAGAGCCGAACACCGGTACAACCCAGTGGAGAAAGAATGCTTGGCTCTGATATTCGCTATCCAGAAAATGCGGCACTATGTCACAGGCCAAACCATTCACATCATCTACAGGGTCAATCCTCTTTGGGTACTGATGAACAAGCCAAATGTTCTTAATTTCCGACTTGCGACTTGGGCGATGTTATTAACACCGTATGACATGGTGTACGTCCCTCAGAAGTTCGTCAAAGGCCAAGCATTGGCTGATTTCCTAGCTGGTTATCCGATCTCGGAGGCCTCCAAACTGTACGAGGACATTCCCGACGAAGTTGCAGAGTGTAATTCCGCAATGAAAGGCAATGCATGGCAACTATTCTTCGATGGTGCCTCCAGAACTCGTCCCAGGGGAAACGTGGTATCAGGAGTAGGGATTGTCTTGGTTGCTCCTGATAAGCTCATCATCTACCGAGCATATTCTCTTAGCGAGCCTTGTTTTAACAATGTGGCAGAGTATAACGCCCTACTAATCGGGCTCCAAGTCGCTAAAGAGTTGGGCGTCGAATCTCTGGAAGCATTCGGTGACTCTCTGCTGATCGTCAATCAAGTCAGAGGAATATATGATGTCCGAAATCCAGACCTCATCCCCTATCACTGAGCAACGATCGAGATAGCCATGACATTCAAAAGATTCTTCCTGGAGCATATGCCCCGATCTCAGAATCTGGAAGCTGATGCCCTAGCCAGTCTAGCTGCAGATTTAACTATTCCTATAAGAAGGCAGAATTCGGTAATCCTTCTTAGCAGAGATTTATTCTGTGTGAAAAACAACTTTTACATAGAACGCAGCTACGCTGTGAACACAGATCCTCCCAGGAGAGACTGGAGAAGTCCCTTTATAGATTTTGTAGCATACAAAATCTTGCCAGAGGACCCTAAAGAAGCAGTATCCGTCAAAAGACGATCATTACGCTTCTATTTCGAGGCATCCTCACAGTGTCTATATCGCCGGACCTACGACGGACTGCTATTGAGATATCTCTCAGATGATGAGGAACAGCGGATCATCCGTGAAGCTCACGATGGCGTATACGGAGCACATCAACCCGGGCCTAAGCAACAGGATCACATAAGGAGAATGGGCTATTACTGGCCTACTATGATCATAGATGCAATAAAGTATGCAAGACAGTACAGAGCCTGTCAGGTCCATGCAGACTTCATCCATCAACCTCCTGAACATCTACATCCGACGGTTGCGTCATGGCCTTTCGAAGCATGGGGTATGGATATCATTGGTCCTATTCACCCGTCTTCTTTAGAGGTCACCGGTTCATACTGGCCATCACCGATTATTTCTCCAAATGGGCAGAGGCGATCCCTCTTACCGAGGTAAAGGCATCTAATGTGATCAGCTTCATCAAGCATCACGTCATTTATCGCTTCAGGATACCCCGGAGAATAATTTATGACAATGGGCCTCAATTCATCAGCCAAGCGTTTTATCAATTTTGTGATAAAAATCGGATACAAAATATGGCCTCTACGGCATATAATCCTGCTGTTAATGGTTTGGCGGAAGCTTTCAACAAAACCATTATCAAGCTCTTGAAAAAGTTCGTCTCTTCGAACAAGAGGGATTGGAATGAGAAGCTGGGAGAATGTCTCTAGGCATACCACACAATGGTACGAGCACCGACAGGTTGTACCCCATTCTCATTAGTTTACGGGAGCGAAGCAGTTCTCCCCATCGAGATCCAAATTCCGTCATTCAGGATAGCCGTGGCTAATGAGTTGACTCAAGAAAAGAATGACCTTTTAAAGCTTCAAGAGCTAGAAGGATTAGACGAGAAACGCCTCCAAGCTCAACAGCGCATCGCGTTCTACCAAGCACGCATTTCCAGAGCTTTTAATCAAAAAGTAAAGGAAAGAGTGTTCAAAGTCGGCGAGCTAGTCTTAGCTGTGAGAAGGCCGATGATTCTTACTCACAGGAGTAAGGGAAAATTCTAGCCCAAATAGGAAGGCCCTTATGTGATCGAGACGACATTCTCAAACAGCGCTTACAGGTTAGCCAAGCCTAATGTAGACCTGTTAATGGCTCCTATCAATGGAAAATTCCTGAAAAGGTACTATGCTTAACCTACTTTGCTCAAGTAGAATATGGCGAAAAACTCATTCTGACAAAACTACTTCCAAAACAAAACTAGTGGGATCGTATTCTATCATGTTCATATTACCTCTGAATAGATATGTCCTGCTGAAACTTACCGAGAGTATATCACGTCCATATTACCTCTGATATCACTTTCACCAAAACCTATCATTTATATTCCAAAATGATGGGTCCCCAAAGTCAGATGAAAGCCTCTTTACTATTCCCAAAAAAGAGCGAAAGTATATTGAAAAGCAAAAAAGTACATCATTTGGGGGGAGCGGTTAGGTCGCGAATCTGCTGCGCTAGAGCAACCATTCTCTCATCCCGGGAGTTCAAGACGTCAGCACGAGCCCGTTCCAACCTTACCGTATCGTTGTCCAAAGCAGCTAGCTCAGACCGAGCCCGCACAAAACCTGAGTGGAAAGCACCCACACGTGCCAGATTCTGCTGAACAGTCGCCCGTTGCTCCTTCAGCACATCTCGAGCCGCCGACAAAGAGAGCCTTCGCCTCCACTCGAATGAGCTCATCCTTCAAAATGTGGGCCTGCGCTGCCGCTTCCTCATATTCGGCTTCGCACCGGGTCAACTCGGGAACAACATACCCTAATTGGACACGTTCTTCGTCTATCTCCCGCTGCTGAGCCTCGATGGACTTAGTCAGAGATGCCATCTACTCAGCAAGCTGCGCAGTCAGGGAGTCGTACCTAGCTTGAACGAGACTGTCAATGTTGCCTCGAGCTAGCTGCAAGTATTCGTTAATGGGTTGCTCCAAACCATTAACTATCTCCTCCAGCGCGTCAGCTACCCCAGTGTCGTTGAATTCTCGGATCGGCATTATAGAGACCCGGGAGGACCTCCTCAGCGACGCAAAGCCCAAATTCTTCTCCAACACCATTGATATTAATATTTTCTAGGTGGCATAGAAGATACGAGTGTACTGCTCAGTCAGTGCAGCTAGATCCGAATGGACGCTGGGAGTGCCCGCGATAGTGGCGAGTCCCTCTCCAAGAACAATCGCATACGATGTTGCCATGGCCGTCGCCTCAACAGGAGGTGCGACAAAAGAAGAAGCGCCAACACCGGACGAAGTGACCGGCATACTCAAAAGAGGCATTATCGCAATGACAGGCTCGTCCTCCTCTTGAGGTATCGGAATCTCTTCGCCAGGCGAGCCGGCACCCGAAGATATCTCCTCTTCAAAATTAGGCACATCCGTGTCGCTGCCAGGACCTGACATAGAGCCAAAGCGCGCATCTACACTGCCCTCCCCGAAGATGTCTTCCCCTGAAAAGAAGACAAAAGGAAGTTAATATCAGCATAATGTTAATTTTCCTAAAAGAAGAGGCATAAAAGACGACATTTACCCATGGCCAATGGTGTATATGTCACGTCCGCGGCCAGTACAGCTAAATCATTTCTTAGTGATGCTAGGCAAGCTGTCATACCTGGAGAAGGGGGTGCTCTTCTGAATATCGGCGAATGCTCTTCCAGGTCCTCGCCAAATTCCAACCGAGGTTCATCGGCTGGAATCTCGCTAGATGCACCTACAGACACGGCAGGGGTCTCTCCCGATGCTGACCTGGGTAAAGATATCCTATTTCGGCTCAGCCCCGAAGGCGATCTCGTTCCACTACCTGAAGCGGTAGCAGCGACAACAGCCTCCAGCAGGAATTCTCCGCCACCGCCAGCCGGGACTGTCGAGGTTCCCTCTCTAAAAGGCGACGAACCTCCAATCAAAGAATCATCCCCGACATGGGGAGATGCAGGCTCATTTCTAGGAGCCTCAATACCAGGAATCCGGAGAGGACGAGTAACTGTCTTCTTCTTCGGAGTAGGAGCCCTTCGCTTCCCAAAGATTACCAAAGGCCCTGCAGGCAGAGGTACTTCACCCCTCGATACCGCCAACAGAGGCTCATCTGGATTGACGGACTCCTCACCCTCGTCAGAAGAAATCGAGGGGGCTTTGACTCTTCCCCCAGACTTGGAAGAAGGTACCCTAAAACTTCCATGCATATCAAAATCGTGATGGAAGGTGTTGGTTGCCACATAGAACTGGGCATACGAGTGGAGAATGCGCAGCTCCATGTAGAGTGAAATGACGGGCACGGTAAAAGTTGCCTCAGTGCAACCCATGATAAAATATTGCCATCCTCTGGCTCCATCAATGAGTCCACCCCTGCACCTGAAATTGGTGACGACATTGCCCACGTGCAACTGATCGTACCCGAATTGCCTGGCGAACCGACTAGGCAAGTAGGGCTCAAAGAAGCAATGGTCTTCACTCATGTACCGTAGGTGGGAAGGTCTAATGTAGACCAACCAATTAAAAGACTCGGGAGAAAGAACGGTCTTCCCGTCGCCTACGTCCTGAAGTCGGATCCCCTGCTGATTGAGATGTACAGGGGGAACAGTGCAGAAGAGCTTCCAGCTGTGACTAAGATTCATCACCCACCGACAGTCTATAACTATGGTCATGTTCCAGGAATATTTCTCATAGTTCAACAAGAAACTAGCTCCCGAACTACTACCAGAGCCGGGAGACATAACCCTGGGGTTATGAAGAATTAACCATCCCATCAGATACAGGTATGGTAATTCTACCCTGGGAAAGCTATCACGCCGAGTTTCATCGGTGAGCAGCCCGTCAGTCATGGCCCTCAGGCCAGCTTGAATGCGGCACACAATGGCAGGGAGCAAGCCCAGTCTTGCCCCAAACACCAGACGCACTGCAGGCCATAGCGTGTTGCGGTGAATGCGGTCCGCAGATGCGATACCGGGTACCACCAGTCGGCGCAGCCATATGGAGAGGAAGCCAGCCAGTTGAGCTTCCCTGGACAGAGGCCTGCGGCAGCGCCTCAAATAACTATAGGCCTTGGTGCCTACGAGATACTTCCCTATCCCTTCGTCGAGGATCAAGTCCGGAGCCCCAGCATCTTCCATGAGATCGTCAACTACCTGAGCATTAAGCACGCTCCGAGGATTCAAAGGCTGGTCCTTGCCTTCCAATATCTTCTCTGGCTTAGCAATCCTGGACCAGTGAAAGAAGAGGTAGGACGTCCATTTACTGACATGAGCCAAATCTGAAGGCTCGTCATAAAAAGTGGTACAAGTGAGGTAGTGGCACATCAGCTCCTGGTACACTTCTACTACCCGAGGGTCTGAATCCCCCAGCTTCCGGTTCATGGGAACATACTCTTCATATGGAGTATCCCCCATCGGCAGTCTCGAGATCTCTGCCATCTCGTGGAGGGCCAATCCCAACTCCCCCAGTGGAGTGGCGAAATTCCGGGTGAGCGAGATATATCGCTCCATCAGTGCCAGAAACAGGTTGGGGTTGAGAGGCAACCCAACACTGGTGGCACTCACAGCTGCAAATCGACCAATGCTCTCCAGCTCGATCTGAAAATGCTTCAGGGCCCAATCAGCTAAGCGAGCCCATCAAAGATTTGTGGGGGTGATCCACCCTCCTGTCCGAGGGTTCACCTTAGGGTATACTCCCCCGCGCCCAATGAAATCATTGCAGAAAGTCGGTAATTGTACCGGCTGGATCACTAAACTGTCTTTGCTCGGGACACTGCCCGGGTACAGTCCCCTGAACATCGTCATATTGCCGGTAGGGCGGCTGACAAACGACCCTTGGTCCGCTCCTTTCAGATGAAATATCTTCTTCGGCCTGCCGTGAAGATCAGGAGTCAGCGTCCATGACATCCTCCTGGGATGTGTAGCATAAAAGAATGCAAAGAGATGGGATAGTCTCTCGGCATCTTGGGCAGATACAAAACCAAGCTCCCGGTAGGGAAGACCCAGAGTTCTTTCTTGGACTTCATCTGGGACTGCTTGTCAATCATGTCCCCAAGAGGAAAGCCGGCTTTAAGTATTGGTCCCTATCTATGTACGTCAGGGGCTCTCCGTTGATTATGTTCAGCACCGTTCGCTCGCCCTGAGCCGATATCAAAATTTCCCTTCCTTCAGGATACTGGGGCCCGGAGATAGGAAATGTCACGTGCTACAGATCCTCCAGATAGTTAGAGTGCAGCATCCCGGCGGTAGAACCCATCACATTGGCTAGCGGAGACGCGTGCAAGTTAACTGCAAAATGCAAGAAAGACAAGTCAGTTTCTATAATCTTGCAGCATATGCAAAAAATCAACAGTCTGTGCTTTACGCCAAGACTGTAAAAACTTGATCATTACGCTGGAATCCTATTCTAAGGCATAAAATTCAAGACTGGCAGTATACGCCAGAATTTGAGTTATTACGCTAGAATTTCCATCCCTGCGTGACACTCAAATTATATAGTATACGCCAAATTTCGACAGTCAAAGCTTTTACGCCAGACTGCAAAAATATAGAGTTTTTTCGCTGACACATTAGAAATATGGGCGTAAAAGATGAAACATCTCTGTGCATAATCTTCCTCGAAGAGGCTATCAGCATAGAAGACGACCTAGTGTGTTCACATACAACGTGTGCGAAGGATTTTCAGTCGTTCTTTTTTGTCCCAAAAGCTCTACCTTTAAGGCCGGGTGCACTGCTAGTCGGCGGGATACTTCGTTCAGAATGAAGCTTGCCATGACCGACGGAAGTTGCCCCCGCTTGAGCAGAAGAACGAGAAGAAGAAGCAACCTTCTTTCCCTTAGAGGAGGAGACTTGTTTCGAGGCCATTACTGGAGACTTTGAAGACTCGGAGAAAAAATGAAGAAGAACTCGAACAGACAAAAGCTTTCTTTCTCAGAAGACGGATGAAAAGTTTTTCTCTCAGAAACTTGGGGTTTATATAGAGTTCGGATGGACTCCTCGAATCCCGAACCAAATCTCACATTTAATATTTGGTTATGATTGGGGACTACGTCAGCCTATTACTCAGAGAAGGAGGACAGTCAAAGAATTCGAAAAGTTTTTATGCGAAGAAGATTCGCGATTTTTACGCTAAGGAGCTTTCTACGCTCGACAACTATGGATCTACGATTTTACGCTCACAGGCTACTAGTCTATGGTTTTACGCCCGGATGCTTTTATGCTCGGTAGCTTTTACGCTCGAGAGGCTACGAACCTACGACTTCACGCTCAGCAGCTATGAATCTATGATCTCGCGCTCGGTGGCTTTTTATGCTCGGAGGCAACAGATCTACGACTTCACGCTCGGAAGATTTTCTTTTCAGAAGCTACAAAATCTACAGTTTTTACGCTAAGGAGCTTTCTACGCTCGACAGCTACGGATCTACGGTTTTACGGTCACAGGCTACTAGTCTATGGTTTTATGCCCGGATGCTTTTATGCTCGGTAGCTTTTATGCTCGAGAGGCTACGAACCTACGACTTCATGCTCAGCAGCTACGAATCCATGATCTCACGCTTGGTGGCTTTTTACGCTCGGAGGCAACAAACTTATGATTTCAAGCTCTACGACTTTCCACATATCTGAAAAAAATACGCAGGCCAGTACAGTACATCTGAACAATTCTCAAGGCGGTCAATTAGAGGAGTTCACACAGAAGATACTCCTTCTTGACCTCAAAATATCCCAAGTACCCAAATCATGCAGAGTTCAAACATTGAAAGTTACTCTTCTTCATGGGTCAATTCGAAGTTCATCCAGAATCCAGTCTGAATATTTCGTCTACAGTTTAAGATGGCGACTCAGTTTTTGACAGCCATTTCTCGTCCTGTTCCAAGGGATTTTCGAGAAATCATTCTTGAAGATGACGGTCTGAACAAAAATTCTGTTTATCAGAAGTAAAAACAGTTTAGAATTCTACGTGGTTCCTCATTCCTAACAGCAGGACAATTCGAACACTCGACTGCTAAAGCGGCTTTCTGCGCATCCTTAGTTATGCGTAAAAGATAGGACAGGTCCTAGCACTCTTTCTAAATAGAGTCGGCATAAAGTATCAGACGTGTCAAAGCTACACATATTCAGACTTTACAGCAAAGTATGGCAAGATGATCATATGCAAAGAAGAAGACTATTTTATTAAAATTAAAAGCATTATTACATATGAGGGAAATCCAGTCTATAAGGGTTTTTCTTCATTTTTATGATTATATATGAGGGAAATCTCGTCTACAAAGGACTTCCTTATCGTCGTCTGAAGATCGCGCCTAGAATCTGTTCTGCCAGGTTCTCGCATAGGCGAAATTCTTCATCCATCTTCTCCAGTAGTCAGTCGGTGACCGCAAACCGACTGACATATGATCAACGGCGAAAGGATACAAAACTGGGCCTGCTTAAATTATACAGACCCATCCTCCAATACGAAGAAACAGGGTAAATCTGCTTTCTTCAGTCCAGCGCCGTGACAGATTGAGTTGAGGTATTTTATCCAACCCAATCTCGGACAGCAGCCAGTTTATCTTCCCTTGTCCGTAGGTAACGGGAGAAGGTACCGCTTGCAGGCTGTGTGGTCTAATACGACCCTTCCTCTCTCCCGAAGAACCGCCATACGAAGTTGCTGATTATCCCGAGCAAAGGAGGCTATGATATCCTTCCATGATCCATCATTGCAGAGGACATTTACTTGAAGATGCCGTCTTTTTTGGCTCCTTATATGCTGGAAGAAGATGGTCTCCTTCTTTCTCAAGTCGACCCAACGAACTTCGGCCATCATCTCTATGTGGTAAAGAAAATATGGGAAGAACAGGTTAACTCCTCAGCCTTTTTATAGGCGAAAGAGATCACACCGATCCCCAATAACTCCGCCATAAAGTCAGCTTTGAAAGAACGTGTCAGACTTGACCGTTTTAGGCTCCATTCAGAGCATTTCAAATTACGAGGAATGGTTAATGCTTCATTCAAAGCGTTTCAAATTACGAGGAATTTAAAAGCTTTGAATGAAGCATTAACCGTTCCTCGTAATTTGAAATGCTCTGAATGGTGAAGGGGGTCTTGTAGAAGCATAAAAAATATGCTGGATAGCTCTACGCAGCATGTTGATGTTGGGCAGCGTAAAAAGAGGACCTCAGAGCCATCGACGTGCAAACAGAGCTTTTTCGCTAAGCACAGCATAAAAAGTAGGCTCAAGGATCATTCACATAATAAAGTATGTCCAGGCTGCTTTAGCATAAAAAGGGTGCTACATCGCCTTTATGGCATAAAACTTATCCGCTTTCAATGCAGCATTGAAGTGTACGAGGAATGCTTCGTATTCTTCGAAATAAACCTGTCAGATCATGCAATGAACCTGACGTCTGGACTCCTGACAAAGAGTACTGTACGACGACCCAAGTGACGGCTATAATGATGGTGCGGCACTGCAACCCAGGCTGTCATTTACTACCATTTTCTTGGCGTAGACCGCTTTTACGCATACAAAGGAATACGCCGCCTAGTTTTACATAGGCAGATGTGAGCTGTTTACGCTCCGCAGAAGACAAACCGCCTGCCACATCAAAAGCTGCTCTTCGTACAGGGCTCGAGGCACGTCTCTGTATTTAATGTACAGAGCGGTGACAGGTTCTCAAGGCATGTCTCTGCATTTTATGCGCAGAAGGGTGGCAGACCTTCAAAATATGTCTCTGTATTTAATGTGCAGGATAATGGCGGATCTCTGCATTTAATACAGGAGATTTGATTAAATATCACCGAACCGTCGTCTAGTGACATTCCCTTTACGCCAACTGCTCTTACGCATATAAAGGGGATACGCTACCCAGTTTTATACAGGCAGACGTGAGCTTCTTACGCTCCACAGAAGGCAAACAGATCGCCACGTCAGCAGTTACTCTTCGTATAGAATTTGAGGCACGTATCTGCATTTAATGAGCAGAATGATGGCAAATTTTAAAAACAAGCCTCTGCATTTAATGAGCAGGATGGGGGCAGATCTCTGTATTTAATGTAAGAGATTTGATTATATCTCCAAGAGCCATAATTCTGGCTAAAACGTCCACATCATCTCGGCTTCTACGCCTGCTCGGCTTCTATGCCCACTCGGCTTCTATGTCCGCTCGGCCTCTATGCCCGCTCGGCCTCTATGACCACTCGGCTTCTACGCCTACTCGGCTTCTATGCCTACTTGGCTTCTACGCCTACTCGGCTTCTATGCCTACTTGGCTTCTACGCCATGGTGATAGTCATTGGCTTCTACGTCAACCTCTTCTACACAAGGGATAACTACCTACGTGGCTTCTACGCCGTAGTCTTTGCAGCAGTTATACACGTTTGTCCCTTAGTTGGACACGCGTCACTTGCTCACTCAAAAGGTCATCTATATACAGGCATTGGTTATTTTAAACCGTCGTGTAAAAATGTGCTGTACTTTCCACTACTCGGTTTCTATACCGACTGAGTGGTCACTGTCACTAAAAAACTCTATAAATAGAGACCTCTATCAACAGAGGTCCAAGGTCGCAAAACAGGGTGGAGAAAAGGAGGTCGCAAAATTGAAGGTCGAACGATCGGAAATTGGTTAAGGAACCCAGTATTAGATACAAGGTCGACAATCGGGAGAGAAAACGGTCGAGGGAGAGAGAAGAATCCAGAGCTTAGGTAAAGAGAAGGGATCGACGACTTTGGCATCGGGCATCCACCCTCTTTAGCAACCCTCGAAGCTGCTTTCTGTCTTCTACCGTACTTCTTCAACATCGTGTGGTCCAAAGGCCAAAGTGATCGACTGCAGATCAGACTCCTATAGCAATATTTACCCAAATTAAATAAATTGTACTCGACATCCTCGTATAGGATTAAATTATACAATCTTATTTGTAAACACTAAAAAAGGGCGGGTTTTCGTATAAGACCTCGTTTCCACATATTATATCTTTTTCGTTTATTTTATCAAACAACAGTCAATCCTAGCTATTTCTAGTATTCTGAGAACAATGGTGATGTTTGTTTCAGCATCCGGAGGTGTACGTGCAAATTTTACTTTCTCAGGAGTAGTTGACGGAGTTCAGAACCTAGACAAGTGTACCTTGCCATGATGTATCACAGTTCCTTGCCTTTATTATATTATTTAGTTATTATAGTTATTTTATTTGGTTGATATGTGTGTTTACCCTAGGACCGTGAGACGTTGCTTAGCGTTCGAACAAGATTTGGGTATCGACGTCGTACGCGGGATCGTGCAACGTCACTTAGAGAGTTGATTCCACGATCATATTTTTACGTGCTTGCTTTACCAAGTACGCCATAACCTAGGACACTTGAAACTATTTTATGTGACAGAATCTTTCTTAAGTTATTCATGGTGATTCTGTATAGGCTTACATGATTCGTGATATGAGACTTGCATATTATGTGGATATTATTATGACTCATTGCACTAGCTAGAGGTCATGATCTTGCATGTTATGGATATGAGACGTTATGGACATAAGACGTAAGGTTATATTGGGTAGGGAGAGACACACCATACTACAGTCTGATTATCTAAATATATACTATACTACTGGAGGTGTTGAGATACATACGCCAGAGTCGCTATACCCTAAAGGTGCCTTGGATTCTGTCTCAGATCTTTGGCACCTATACTGAGTCTTGATACTACTTGCTGCTATGGGCTCCCCGACACAGAACTTGCAGTAGTTTCAGCCTGAGTATGAGTGATGCTCTTACGTGTATATCACATTGATGGTTACAATAGTTTGCCCTTGAGTATATGGCATTATACTATTTTACTTTTGGCATGTTATTTCTTGTACCTTGTTACGTCCCTCTGAGGACCCGATCCCCTGCCAATTTTTATAACATAGACGGTTACGGAGCCTTTGGAGTTGCTGATGGAGTTGCTTGTCTTGCAGGCATTGGTACCAGGTACTTATATAATTTCTACCAGAGTTATGGTTATTTATTCATATTATTTATTTATCTGCTGATGTAGCCTAGTTTTATAGACTCATATTTCTTTCTCGAGTCTATTCGAGTTTGTGTGTTACTGGGTGGCCGACTTTAGCATATATAGCTTATTCTTGTGTATTCTGTTCATTATGGATTGAGACATAGATATTTATATTTACTTGATTATTTAAATAGTGACCATTATAATATAGCTTATACGTATTCGAGTTGGACCAGAGTCTGGTCGAATGCTTAGCTGGCACGTTACGTATTCCTAGTCCTACGTATTTTGGGACCGTGGTGTGACAGTTATGTTGTGAACATTCCAGCAAAGACGAGACGCAAAATGAATCTTCGAGGAGGTCGGAAGCTCCGCACAATGGAGGGGTATCGGGCCGCGACTGTGGTGAAAGTGAGGGTTTAGGGTCGAGAGGTCGGTGCTGCGGTCAGCGGCGCTCCGCGGAGGTGGTGGTGGTGTGGTGAAGGTGTGGGATTAGGGTTAGGGTTAGGTTTGTATATATGTATATATAGGAGAAAGGTGGGGTGTTTATTGTGCGCACGGGGGGGGGGGGGGGGGGGGGGGGGTTGTTAGTTGTAAAGGTTTTAGTTAGGATTGTAATAGGTTTTGGTTTGGGTTTGGGTTAATTGGTTTGGGTTAGGTTTTATTTCTTTTATTATTTAACTCTCTCTCTCTCTCTCTCTCTCTCTCTCTCTATATATATATATATATATATATATATATATATATATATATATATGTGTGTGTGTGTGTGTGTGTGTGTGTGTGTGTGTGTGTGTGTGTGTGTGTTTATGGCCATAAAAAATAATTTTAGACTTCAATAAATTTTAGAAAAATTATACAATACACTAATAATAGTTGTACACCCAAAAATATATTTTTTGCACAATAATAATAATTAATTAAATACACATAATTATAAAATCATGATATATATTATAATTACCTAAAAATCTTCCCTTAATCACAAGAATTTCTGAATACCAATAAATATTAAATTCTAAAAATCAGGGTGCTCACAGGGATGCCCTAAGACATATGTCCTACCGGTAGCTACTACGCATGATCTCAAGATTCTATTCCTCCCAATGCTTCTACCCATTTAAGTTACCTAATTAACCCTACGGTTGTATAGAATCTCATGCCGTGCTCACACGATCATCCTCCTAGAATAATGCACCGTAGTACGTGTATGCTGGGTACGAATCCACATTATGTCCGAGGGCCAAATCTGGATTCCTCCAAGCATAATGCAATAAATCAAGCAAGCAATCTAACCGTGCTATGATCTCTGATCCACTACAGGGCATATGCTGGAAAATATTATGTAATATAATATGTCTTGTAGAATAGTAAAATATGTAACACGTATGACGTAGCAAGATATGTCGTACCTTAGTGCACATGTAACACATAGCACGTAAGAACACATAGCAAGTTGTAAATATATCAGCACATGTATAAGAAGACGAGTCAGGATATCAGACATATTCGCCGCTCAGATAACTATATTAATCAGGTCAAGAGTTGCATAGTCATGGTATATCTAGCAAGGTTTGTCGCACTTCGGTGCACAAGTAAAATTATGTGGAACACTTAGTACAAAAAGAAGTATCAACTCGGATATGAGTAGTTAGGCCTATAAAGCAGTCACTTGAATCTTCTTATCACATTGCATTACTCTGAACAAAATTAATCTTCTTAAATCAGGTACACAGACTATCAATCAATTGGAAGCCAAAATTTATGTAAAATCCTCGAATTAATAATTATGCCGTCGAACGTGAGTAAGGAAAATTGTGAACCACTCTGGAGCAGATCTATAATCCCTAAACGAAACAAGGACCGGGATTGCATCGTCTCTCGAGCAGAACTACACCCCTCATTCTATCCGATTGTAAGTTAATTTACTAATCTGAGTCCACTTAGCAAGTACTAAATTCAATATGACACTCACATTTCGTGAGGTGAACAAAATATCATGTTATGTACATAGTCAATTCTAGCACATAACCATGTCTATCACATAGGTCTGGTTTACTAAGTCTAGTTACACTTAGAGTCATAACCCAAGCAATCACTAGGATCAAACACATAGGACATAACACTTAATAAAATATTCCAAGCGAGCAAAACACATAGGTCACACAAGAAAATCCAAAGAAATATCAAAACATGGCAAAACAATAAATCATGTGCAGGGGCGCATGGATGTTGGACGCAGGGACGCATATAATGGGGCACATGGAATATGGGACGCGTGGGTGCGAGACATAGAATATGGGGTGCATGGATCAAGGCAAAGTCCACTCCTTGGGACAAGTATTGAGTGACAGGCAATAAATACAAATTTAGGGAAGTGACTGATGTGACAAGCTATCACTACCATATTTTCTAGGAAATAGTATTTTAGTCTTTTCTAATTTAATTAATTATTGTGCATGGTAAATAATTATTGTTGTATTATTTAATTATTGTTAGATGTTATTTAATTATTTGGACTTATATTAGTGGACCCAACTAATTTAGTTTGGACCCATGGACCAACATGAATTAATTAGTTAGACTAGGCCCATTTAGAAAGCCCATTGTTAAGGAGATGGATTAAAATTAATTAAATCATTAGACTGGAAGCTTCCTTCCTTAATTATTTCTTCATGAGAGGCCCCAAGGGGTACATTAGATATTTCATAATTGCTTGAGGAAGGGGTAGGGGCCGGCCTATTAAAAGAGGGGAGAAATTCTCTCTCCTCTCATTTTTATTCCAAATCTAGATCTAGAATTTCCCACTACCAATTTTCTTTCATTTCTATTCCATTTCCCTACCAAATTCATTCCAATTCCTTCCCAATTCACCATTAGAAAGTTGAGAAGCAAGGATCTAGAAGGAGGAAGCAAGGATCTACAAAGACGAGCAAGGATCTACAATTTGGAAGCAATTTCATCTCAATTGGAGGTTTCATTGGGAATCCATCTCCCAATAGGTATAATTCAGTTTTTTCTCTTAAAATAGCTTTTAAATATGAGATTTAATCATGGAAAATTAACCCATATGTATGTACTACCCATAGGACTTGATTTTGTGTTCATAGGAGACCCATGGAGAAAGTTATGGTACTTTTTGTGTCAATTTTGGGAGAATTCACAATTGACATTTTGTTTTGTGTGTCAATTGATCCTATAGATCAATTGGGCATGTGCTTATGTGTTTGGGGCTAGTGTCATGTCCATAATTGGGTACGTGTAGGTCGTATCCCAATAATTTGGTGATACGTGTTGTTTTGGGGGTTTTTCCTCTGACACGGGACTTTGTACGTGTCATATTTTGATACAGACACATAGATCTACATTTGACACTTTGATTTGTTCATAAATATTACTTGTAACTTGTTTTTGTCCTTTGGGGTATAATTGGTTGTGTATTGGACTCGTGTCGCATGCGTATCCTAGATCTAGTGGGATACGGTGTGATACTCTCCGTTTGTGTGTGTTTATGTGTAGATCTAATTATTTATGCTTTAATTCTTGAATTATAATTAGTAAATAAATATAGATGTTATATATTTATTTTAGTGTATTTATTATGGTATTTTTGGTAGCCTAGAAATATGTATTGTAGGTATACTAATATAATGTATAAATATATATGTAGCTTTCTTTTACATGCATTTATATATGTTACAATTTATGTTAGTAGTACAAATTATATGTAAATGTTTTATAAATATATTTATGTGTTTAAATGAGTAATTATATTAATTATAATTATTATATAATTAATTATATATAAATTAATATATTTTTATGTGTGCATTTAACCATGTTAAAATATGTACATTAGTACATAGATGTGTTTTATAGCTATTAATATTATTTACTTATTTATGTAGGATTATGTATATATAGAAGTATATATCTATTTAATTGTTATATATATTTATATATATAAATATATATATATATATATATTGATTTATATATTTATATATTAA